>LPNX011187670.1:516639-544244 GCA_001517045.1 Pseudotsuga menziesii
CTTTTGCCCCCTTTGCCTCTGAAATTTCTTCTTCCTTGTCCTCGCTTGCTGCAATCTCCCTTGGAAGGGTCTTTGGATTGGTCTTTGCCAGCTAGGGCAGCACCAATACTAGATGTCAAAGAGTGCATCTTTTACAACTGTTAGTGTAATGAACTTAATATGACAAAGATAATGAGATAATAGAGAAAAACAAAAACCTTGCAGGTCTATAGTCTCTGTCAAAGTGATTTACAATGTTAATATCTCAACTTCAAGTTTTAAAAATAATACACTGACAGAGAAAATATTACAACCAACAGTCAGCTCTTCCAAAACTTTATGCATTCAACATGATGGGCAGTCTCAGCATTAGAGCAGTCTTCAAGTCGCAGCAGTCTTCAAGTAGCAGCAGTCTTCAACTTTTCAAATAGGAAAGAAACTCCACAAATACAAATGCAATAGATAATCTCTGCAAAACTTCTGTTGATCCTCGTACAGTATAGATTATTTTCTTTCAAATGTAACCAAACTGAATGTTGGAAAGAGAACTATGGACAGGTGCTCATCTCGAATGAGAGAAAGATAACCTGGAATCCATGACCTATCGCTTCATTTTACAGTATTCAATAGCTCTTACTTCCACCCAATACATTATTAGGGTTCTAGTGACCATCCCCACTAGTTGCATACAAATCAAACTCAAACACAACAAAAAAAGAAAACCTTACTGGTCTTGCCCATCTATCGTTCACAGTGGTCTCTTCACATGAGAGAGAGATCCACGCTTCAACCTTACGATTATCTTTACATGAAGTTTTCATAGCTTCATTTGCAGTAAAAACGCATCTCTTAGCGTTGGAGTTTTACATGATCATGGTGGCAGCTGTTGGAGTCTGTCCCACCAGGCGTGCCAAGGGACATCACTTGTCAAAATTTTGTTTGTAGTTCAACAAAGCTCCAAAATCATATTGTATTGGAAGCCTTGAAAAGTTAAGACTTCAACCGTGGTTTCTGGATAAGGTATTTGCAGTTTCAAAAGAATTTGTCAAACACACCAGTCTTCAACGCAGGATGCTCTTCAGCGCAGCAAGCATAATCATTCACGACAGTCTTCTCTTCAACACGCAATCACACTTCAGTCTTCAATGCACAGGCTTCACGCTCAGGCTACACGCAGTTAGCACAATCTCTCCACGTAGCTCTTCAGGTTCAATCCACGCTGGTCTTCAGTGCAGCACCAGGCAGTTAGTCTTCAACTCATCAGCCAACATGGAACGTCCAGCACCAGGCAGTCTGCAACGCAGCCTTCACAGGCAGTCTCCAATGCAGTCTTAAATGATCAAATCACAGTCTTTAATCTTCAAACAATATCAACGGAGATCTCAACATGTATACATCATCATTCTCCAGAAATCACAGCCTCATCACGCAGGCAGCTTTCTCAGAAAAAAAAATTAGGGTTTTACTCAGAAAATTGGCACCAGAGGTAACTTCTCTCCACCAACCAGCCTCCAACGCAATCGCAGAAGCAGCAAGAACATATATCATGTAAGCATATCTATCATAGTGAATGCATCATTATATCTCCAAATCATTGTCTCTTCCCCATGCAGCACTATATTCTGCAGGGCGTGAATACATCACCGTGCTTCATCTTCTCCACTGCGTTGTCCAGTCTCAACATGCACTTTGGGTTTGCGCAGCTCCAGATGCAGCAAGTTTAATGGGGTCTCAATACACCAGCGACAACATATTCAATATTTAATCTCACACATCATATAGATAAAGACTCTGATATTACAAGCAGAGAGCAAATATTACAGGCAGGTAATCCCCACGAGTATTATTTCCAGCACAGTCATTCAAGAGCTTAAAAACTCCAACGAATTACAGACATAAAGTCGCGGCATGATCAGTCTTTAAAATCGCATTAGAGGCACACAATATGGTTGTTTGCCCTACGCACCAGTAAGAGATATATGATATATCAGTCTCCAACCAGCAGATATACTCAAATATACTCAACGCAGCAGTAATAGATCACAGAACGCAGCATAAACAACAGAAGATGAATGGAGAGCATGGTTACAACTTAGGGTTAGGTAATTCAACAAATTTTTAGCAGAGAATAAATGCAGGCAGCTGGAGTAACGCATACATTGCATGCGACTCCACTGGCAGACTGATGGAGCAGTCTGGCAATGGACTGGCAAGCAGAATGGCAGCCAGGAGTTATGGCAGACAGCCCTGCTCTGATACCACTTGTTGGTAATAACTCCCGATTCAATGTTCTATTCACGACTAAAACATTAATTTATAGATTACAATGAGGCGGTTGAGAACCAGCCTTTTTACCTTCCTGGGAAACTATTCAAATTCCTATTTAATTATTTATTTACAATAATCCTGACGGATTATATTCTAACACTTATTACTTTGGTAGTGGTTTGAGTGTGTCACTTTTACCAAGTTTTTGATCTACTTGTATTTTAAAGTTGGTATTTCATCCCAAGTAGGGTTTAGGTCATCTTTACATTTCTTGTTAAAGTTTATCATTTTAAAGATCTGAATGTTTATTTCTTGCATTTATACATATTCAAGTTAGTCTAGCTTACTTTAGTTGCATCAAAATTTTGATTTTTTGAAAATAAAAACAAACAAGGCAGTTGTAGTTGCATGGTTATCCCTAGCTTAGGCTCATTGCATTCTTGTTTTTTCATTATTTTCAAAAATAGAAAAAATATAAAAAGTCTTGTGTTTTCGAAGTTGTTTAAAAATTTCATTTGTTTCAAAAAAAGAAAAACGAAAAAGCATTATTAATAGAATTATTTTTTCAAAATTTTATATCATATTTTCTTTCAATGTTGAGTCAAAACATCATTGAGTTTTACTCTCTCCACCTTGAGTAATATAAGCCTTAAAAAGAATGCATAATTTAAAATTTATTAGAAACTTTTTTATTTTTTAGGTTCTGCATCAACTAGCTTAGGATAGGTTCTTGGACTAGGGAAATTTTTAACTATCCAAGAGCATATTAAACTCAGACTTAGTGGCCAATAATTAGGTAAACCTAAGTTTACAAGGGATCAATTGGAAAGATCCTCTAACACAGGAGTCAAGCACGAGGCCATGTGAGAGCTTGGTTGCGGAGATGACCTTCCAATACCTCGTTCAAGCATAAACCAAGATCGTTGTGCATACGAGGGTTATTTCAGTACCACTTTTTGGGCCCTATGAGGTGTTGGTATTGTTAGAATTTTGGGCTTAGCTACCTTTCCCATGCACACCAGTCAAGCTAGCGACTATTCTATTGGAATCTTGTTGTAATTTTGGTAGCCTCAGTATCTAGACTTTAGGTTCTTACACATGTGGCAGCAGAGGGCTATTTCCATTGCTACTAGGGTAGACTTGGAAGGTAACCTTGGTTGACGATTTGGGAGGGAAGTTTGGTGATTCAAACACTTGCACCCAGAAAACCCATCATGAGACACCAAGTGACTACTCTCCGATCTTCACTGTTTTGTTTTGGGCTCTAATCATCTCAGTTGTTCCATTGGAAGGTGTATCTATCGCTTGCTTCTGTTTGTGATACTTGGGATATTTTTTAGTGTGATTTTTGGTTTTATTGTGTTTTAGATTGACCTTTAGGTGTGTTATCTAAATTTTAGTTGTGGAGGAATAACCTCCCCATAGGTCTTGAAGGTTGCAAAACCTTCCTCCACATTCAGTGGTGGAGCCTCCGCCGCCACCTCAGAGGTGAAGACTAGACACAGATGGTTCTTTTGAAATGATAGGTGTTACTGAAGTTCCAAGTGAAGCAGAACTTAGACATACTCAGGTAGAATTTCCACTAGTAGAGATAGAAGACATGCAAGATGACACGTTTGTAAGGAATTATAATACACCTATTACTGATTTAAGTGACCTTGTGTTGGTTCAAGTTTGTTCTTTTAGTTCACCTGAGTATGATGTTCCTTTTATTTTAGGTATGTCTAGTTCAAGAGAAGGAATTTCTACCCCCACTTCAGCCATGATGGCTGGCAGAGTCTCTCCTCCCCCGTTGAGTGCTCCAAGACCTAATGCATCTGTTGCACCTGTAGTGTCGTTGAATTTTCCAACTCCACTTTCTCCTAGTGCTTGAGTGGTAGTCCCTCAACACCTTCAAACATTACTGGTCATTTTAGTGGGGTGGTTACTGGAATACTCAGTGCACCTTATACTTCTTCTCCCTTCATACAAAATGCTCAAAGTGGTCTGAGTGGGTCCACTTCTTTTGTTCAAGGATTTCCGTGGAATGGAGGGCACATTCCTCCATCTGCACCTTAAGTAGGTCTTGTAATCTCTAAAGTTGAACCTAGACTACAGGGGTTCAAGCTTAAGGAAATCTTTTTCAAACATATAAATCAATGAAGTCAAAATGAAAACTGGGCTGGTATGTCATCAAAGCTATAAGAAAATCACAAAATCATACAATAATTGTATAACATAAAACAAGATACAAAATCCAATATCCAAGTAACTACGATCATGAAATTATGAAATGAGACTGCCTCTGTTTTTTTTTTAAAGTATAAAAGATAATTGTATTTCAAAATAAGAATCATTGCAATGGAATTCAATGGACCATATACATGATAAATTATAAGAAACACAATTCATAATACACACAGACAAATCATAATCATACTCATATCAAGGTAGAACCTGTATTGAAGATGTAGAGTATTTTATGTGATACAGAAAGTCATCAAAACTGGATCTTCGTAACTCCCAATGCCAACCCCTGTCTCATCTAGAGACTCTCCTTAAATACAAAATATTTGTTTCTTTAAGCTAACTATAAGATCCTACTTCTATGGATCGAGTCTTCTAAAAAATAAGGAAGTCAATCCCCTTTAAACATTATTAAAGTACAAGTGTAATATAAAAAATACATTTGTCAATAAACAACATTACTTCAAAAGAAAACTATAATTCAACTTCGAAAGACTTCTGGAAGCCTCTGCTAATATAGCTAAATCACTCAAAACCTGGGAACGGTTTTGCAATCTGGCGAATTTAGCATCTTTGTTGTCCTCCTTATTCTGAGCTTTGATGAGTTCAAGTTGCTTCTGAATAGTTCTCTTTTCCCTTAGAATATCTTTAGATATTGTCAGCAAATTTTGATATTCTGTCTCCTTATCTTCCAGATCTTCACGAAGTCTTTTGTTGTCTATCATCAATTTTTCATTAATGTTTTGCAGATACCTAGTTTGTTCTTTGTATGTCTGCAAAGACTTCTTCACTTGGTTTAGTTTTGGAGATATTTCCAAGTCTTCTTCTTTCATATGGACTTCTTCTTCCTGTAGAGTCCTTGATGCTGAAACATCCTCTGAATTAACCTGCTTGTTTGTGCAAAAGGCTTCAGATATAGACCCTGCAACACCTTGAATATCAATAAACCTCTCAATATCTGCACAATACTGATCCTTTGATGTATGTACAGTTTCTTCACTAAGAGCATCATCTATCATTAAAATTTCCATGGCATCTTCATGTGCTGATCTCTTCTCTGTCTGCATCTTCTTTCTTAACCTAGTTCTTGGCTTCATATCCTTGTTCTCTGTCTTCAATAACTGATTACGAATTTCACTTTTTGAGGCTATATTTTTCAGCATAACAATCAGTTTTTCAGGGTTTTCATTTGTGCATGAAGCTTCAGGACACAAACCTTCCTGAATGGGTTTCTCTGTAGTATTATTTCCTTCTTCTTCAACAGTTTGAATTGGTTTTTTGTGACTTGCTATTTGTTTGTCTGAATCTTCCATCATCCTCTTTCCTTTCTCTTTAGGGTTGTCTTTAAACCCTAGCTCTATCAATAAAGCTTCCAATGTTCTTCCCTCCTTATGCAACTGTGATAAAATCAATAGCTTAATCAAGCCCTGATGATAGACAGATCGAGCAGTATGCTCTGGATGGCCCTGAACCCTTGAAATCATCTTTTGAAGGATTTTTAATAAATAAAATGGGAGATTGATCTGTATACCTCCATTAATGTGCATTAGAAACTTTAAATGGCATTTAAGCACTCTGTCATATCGACCATCGCATGTGATATAGTTTTGTATAATTTGTAAATGAATCTTCCAGCTTGGCTTTATTTTGCTGACATGGATACCGTTTTTCCAATCTAACTTCTCAAATCCTGGCATAAAAAATTCATTGTAATCCCCTTGGAAATCCTGTTGTTTAAACCATTTCTCCCCCTGTGCCGGAACATCTATTGCTTCAGCAATAGAATCATTGTTTACCCTAACTGTTAAGCTTTCAAGCTGAACCTTTTCATCTTTATAGTTTTTAATAAAAGACATGGTTACCTATGAGTGATAGCCTTGTAATTTCTCACAGAAGGTAAGCCATCCGAACTTCTTCATTAATTTGGCTGATCTTGGAAATTTCATTATCCATTATGTATTATTTGGCTCCAACTTGCAAATTAAACCTCCTGGCTTTCTTTTTACCACAACCTCTGGATCTTCTTCCTCTGCTGTCTTCGACATTTTTAAAACCCCTTCAGACTATACTCTTTTAATAGGGAATTTTTATTGCAACTGCTTGCTTTGAAATGTAGGGAAGTGTATATAATATAATCCAACCCTTTTAACATACGAGCATTCAGAATTTGAAAAAAAAACCCTGCTGCTTCAAACCCTAATTTTGCTGTTCGTGAACAATGAACGCTGATAGTATACAAACGGCTCTCTGAATGTCCTTCTCCAGGTAACCATAGTATTTAGGCAAAATAATGAGACCGATTTTTAGGGAAAAGGATGAATTATATCAACCCTGCCATGATTACTACTAATACTCATTGCATGAAGTGCTTTTAATTTCAAAATGAAAACAACTGTACAATCCCATGAATGACACGATAAAATTCATAATTTTGTGGACAGGGGTGCTTTTAAAGCATATTCATACCAAGTACCGAATATCATTAATATAACCATAGTTCATTATCCCCTTTATATTCCATGGTATTTATGAATAACAATTTTTTTAATAAAATACCCTTTGAAACTATGCTGCCAGTAAGTGAAATGCTGCCAGTTCGTGAAATGCTGCCAGTTTGGATAATGCTGCCAGTTTTAACAATCCAATATATAATATAAAATCTCTTGCACATACATAGGTTCATGAATTTAAATGAGTGAAGATTTTGATGATTCAAAAGACTAAAAGAAAACCATAATGGCATTCAATAAAAAATAAGGCGTAAAACAAAGCGAAAATTTAAAAATAAAAACTCATCACAATCAAAGATTTTAAGGTAAAAAGGTCAAACAACCTTAGAGATAACAGGTCCATCACCTACTTATGTCGGTGTGTTGTCTAAAACCAAAACCCCTTTATAGGTTTTAGTTTTCATACCTCTAGTGAAGTATCAACTAATCCATTCGGGAGATCTCCTTTTTCACTATTCAATGGGGGGATCTCAGCTCCTACTTTCCAAACTCCAGCTTTGGCTGGAACTGGCCAAACAACTTACCACACACCACATGTTAGTAATCTTTTAGATTTTGGGTGGAACCTGTTATAACTAGATCTTATTATTAGTTTAACTGTTCTTTCTGTCCTAATTTTCAGCCGTTGGTTTAAAATGATTTTACATTTTATGTTGATTTTAAGAATTTTTGACAATTAGTAATTTTTGTTGGATTTAATGCTTTTAATGAGTGAATTATTTCATTATTTTAGTTTTAAGGTTTGTCTTTTGGGATAATTAGTTAATATGTATATCTTTAAGCTTTCAAAAACTTATAATAAAATTTTATTCCAAGTTTTGCTTTATAATCTAACCCTCATTTTTGAGTCCATTGTCAAATATTTTCATGAGGAGATTCCTGTAGCAACTTTGTTTTTCCCGTTTTTGTCATTATCATTGGAAGTAGATTACGAGGTGCTGGAAATTAATTATAGAAAACAAAAAGTGGTTTTTGTCCACAACAGACTCATTCAAAAAAACCTCTCTCTATTTTGCAACATCTGTTATCATTTGAGAGATTCTAATTAATCTTTTCTGGCCTATTTTCACGGTTTGAATTATTTAATAATTTTCTATTTTAGTCACAAATTTCCAAAATGTATTTTGATCAATTGAAGGGGAATTTTTAAAAAAAAATAGAGGTTTTTGTTTATAACAGGCTCATTTAAAAATGCCTCTCTCAGTTTTTGCATAGGTGTCCTGGATCAAGAGATATGAAGGCGTCTTTGAGACCCAAATTTTCAAAAATTCGCCAAATTTCCCCAAAGTCAATTTGCTATTTTTGGGTTAATTGTCTTTAAATATTTTGAGTTATCATGTAACTAATTGTTGTAACTATTTCAAATTTCGACCTACAAGGTATTTATGGAACTAATTTACCTCTGCAATGATAAAAGGAAGACAAACATACAGTTTTGAGGTTGGCCCTTTTCACTCATGGAGAGGCTTTTGGAGCTTTGATTTCTCAAGCTAGCATTTATGACTCTTATGTAAGTGGATGATTTCTATTGATTATATATATAAACTGATAAGCCCTTTTACCTGTTATGCTTTTTCATTTCTGATCTGGTTGATTGCTTAGTTTACAATTTCATTTCTTGTTTAAAGGTTTATTCATGTAAATGCTTGTAGCTTGCGGGTGGAATTAGTATTTCATGTGTAATGTTTATGGATTATTTGGATGTATTTGATCCCCAGTTTATCCAACTTGCATGATTAGGTTTTGTATTAACTTGTGGATGTTTGTTTCCTCCTTGCTGATGAATTTTTTAAAACCAAAACCATAAACCAAAACCCTATAAACCAATTTTATTCTATTTCATTTTGAGATTGTGTTAGCTTGTTCTTGTGGTAGTCTAGGAACAATTTCTAGCACTAACATCTTTGGCGCTATTGCCGAGGACGAAGCTGAAGTATATCTTCCCTGGGATAACATTATTCATCTGATTTTGAGAGGTGAACAAAGTCATAAAATATTTTAGACTACAATTTTTCACCGGCAACTCCACAATTAAAGATTCCACTGCAAGGATAATTTTGTTGATAGAAAAATGAAGAAGCCAAATGGAAAGACTGGGTATCAGCTTGTTACTTTCCTCCATGAGGTTTTGTTCTTATTCATCAGTTCTTTCCTGTCTTTCCCATTGCATGCCAAAAGAATTATTTTTTTGTTTTGTCTATTCCGATGATCATAAACCTTCAGGTACATATCCCTCTTTGGAAGAATAAAATATGCATTCTTCTTGTTTTATTGATGTTGATCCTATTCCTTTATTTGAAATACATGTGCAACATGATATACATATACCCATATCTCTTGAAGCTGATTATTCTTGTCATCTTGTAGAGAATAAAGCTAATCTATTACCTTCTACCATCACTACCGAAACTTGCGAACAGCTTGTTGAACCTCATTTTCAACTCACAGATTTTTAGTCTAGACTCAGACAGAAGATGTTTAAACCTCTTAGGATGCCATCTCTCTTACATCCTTACCCTTCCTACTTTGTTGAATATATTCCCCATTTTACGGGAAAAGACCATATTACAACAGAAAAGCATTTAGGATCTTTTCTTAATTTCATTGATAATTTTGAAATCATGCATGAGGATGTTGTCATGAGGTTATTTTCAAAATCCTTTGCTGGAGATGCTGGGTTTTGGTTCCGAAATTTAAAAGCTAATTCAATTGGATCGTGGGAAGAGTTACATGATGTCTTTTTGAAGTTTGGGGTAAGAATAAATCTTATGATCAATTTCTTTCTGAATTTTATAGTTTGAAAAGGGAAAATGATGAGCCAATTACTAAATTTAATTGGAGGTTTCAAAGTTTTTATATTAGTATGCCTACGGAGATCAGACCTTCAGAAAAACTTGCTATGGTATATTATGTTATGGCTTAACATTTAGATCTTGTCTTTTTCCTGTTAGAAAGGAAATCATAATCTTTAAGACAATTGTTTGAGAATACAAAAGGAGTGGAGGAGAACATTTGAGCTTGCAAAATGCTTCGAGATCAGGCTCATGTTGAATATATACAAGCTTATGAATAGGAAGAAGAACGTAGGTATCATTCAGATTTAAGACAGTTTTCTTCATCATTTTCAGATTTTCATATGAACAAGGATATAAATGATGCTTGTGTTGATTCTTCATATCAGTTTGCTGACTTTTTAGATGATAATATACTTTCATTGGATTATAGTAGAAATTTCCTAGCTCTTGCTATGAGATTATCATGTTATGAAGAAGAAGTTGCTGCTCTTCAATCTCTTACTATTGATATAAGAAATAAGCTGCCATTCTTGACTTATAGTCACTTTCAGAATTTGATTTGTTCAAGTTTTGATCAAGGGTTTTATTTAAAGGTCAAGAAATAGTTTGAAGAGCCCTTGGTTTCCATTCTTGAGCCAAAGTTCAAAAAGAACAGCAATGGAGAGGAAGAGAATGCTTCAATTTATGATGAATATAATGAAGACATTGAAGTTTTAAATTGGAAATTTCATGATCAACATAAACCAATTGTTGGTGAATTATATTCCAAACTTTTTACTGAACAAGAAAAAATTCTGAATTGTTTTGACTCTCAAATTGATAGCATCCAGACTGTAGATACTTTGAATGTAATATTAGATGTGTCTAATATCCATGGCCGTGATAACTCTGCTGCTCAAAACCATTATGAAAATATGTCAATTTTTATTGGATATAAAGAAATACCACAACCATTCTTTTAGTCCTCATTAGTTGAGCAACACTCTTCAAAAATCAGTCAGCTTGATTTAGTGGAAGATATAAAACATGATAACCTCAACAGAGTCAAAGATTTTATACATTGTTCTCTTATTGTATTATCTAATGGAGTATTGAGAATTGAGGACACACATTTGCAGTCCTTTCTTTTTGAACAACAAAAAGGAATAATTTTGCATGAGTTTCATGATCCCGTGGCTTCTTGGATGGAGTTGTATTTTTCAAAGGTTTCTAATGCTCCATCTTTTGGCATACTTCCTATTTCCAGTCATAAGTATCAGTTGCCTACATAATCTTTATAGCATTTATCACATCTTTTGTGGGTCTTCTCAAACAATAGCATGCATGGAATTATGATTCTTAGTCAAATGGTTTCTTGGCTTCATTGGAAGTATGATTACACTTGATTGGGTTGTTTCCTCCTATTAGACGTAGGAGTAAATAGCAGAATAAGCTTGTTATATGAGCGTGTAGATTCTTTTCAGTATGCTGGTTTGTAGCAGTATTTTTTCATTTCAGAGGTATGTGTTCAGAGTTTGAGAAATTTACAGAGATTTGGTAAATGACTCCATCACCCAATGAATAAGGCACAAAGTCTACAGGTTCTTGAAGCCTCACAAGGAGGATTTCATCCCGAAACAAGAGCCAGATGTTATAACTAGATCTTGTTCTTAGTTTATTTGTTATTTTTGTCCTAATTTTCAACCGTTGGTTTAAAATGATTTTACATTTTATGTTGATTTTAAAATTTTTTGACAATCAATAATTTTTGTTGGATTTAATGCTTTTAATGATTGAATTATTTCATTATTTTAGTTTTAAGGTTTGTTTTTTGGGCTGATTAGTTAATATGTATATCTTTAAGCTTTCAAAAAATTATAATAAAAGTTTTTTCCAATTTTTTATTTATAATCTAACCCTCATTTTTTAGTCCTTTGTCAAATATTTTCATGAGGAGATTCCTGTAGCAGCTCAATTTTTCCTGTTTTTGTCATTATCATTGGAAGCAGATTACGAGGTGCTGGAAACGAATTATGGAAAACAAAAAGAGGTTTTAGTCCAAAATATAATAATTCACAAAAAAAATCGCTCAGTTTTGTAACATATTTTATTGTTTGGGTGATTCGAATTCATCTTTGTGGCCTATTTTCAGGGTTTGAATTATTTAATAATTTCATGTTTTAGTCACAAATTTCTAGAATGTATTTCGATCAATTGAAGGGGAATTTTTAAAAACCAAGAGAGGTTTTTGTTACTAATAGATTCATTTAAAACAACCTCTCTCCGTTTTTTCACAAGTGTCCTGTATCAAGAGATATGAAGGCGTCTTTGAGACCCAAATTTTCAAAAATTTGCCAAATTCGATTTGCTATTTTTGGGTTAATTGTCTTTAAATATTTTGAGTTATCATGTAACTAATTGATGTAATTGTTTCAAATTTCAACTTAGAAGGTATTTATGGAACTAATTTACCTTTGTAATGATAAAATGAAGACAAACATATAGTTTTGAGGTTGAATTTTTCACTCAAGGAGAGGCTTTTGGAGCTTTGATTTCTCAAGCTAGCATTTATCACTCTTATGTACGTGGATGACTGCTATTGATTATATATAAAATGATAAGACATTTTACCTGTCATGCTTTTTCATTTCTAATCTGGTTTATTGCTCAGTCTACAATTTCATTATCTGTTCAAAGGTTTATTCATGCAAATGCTTGTAGCTTGTGGGTGGAATTAGTATTTCATGTGTAATGTTTATGGCATATTGGGATGTGTTTGATCCCCAGTTTATCCAACTTGCATGATTAAGTTCTGTATTATCTTGTGGATGTTTATTTCCTCCTTGCTGATGAAGTTTTTAAAACCAAAACCATAAACCAAAACCCTATAAACCAAATTTATTCTATTTCATTTTGAGATTGTGTTAGCTTGTTCTTGTCGTAGTATAGGAACAATTTCTAGCACTAACAGAACCCATTTTAAAACAATGCTACTACATCACAACTAATGGTTGCGGGAAACCCTAAATTTTCTTCTGGGAGGCCTGGTGCAGGTAATTCCTCACCCAAAATCCTCAATACCAAAATCCATCTAGGCCAAGACTTTCCTTTTTGGAAACTTTAAACTTACCATATTTATCGAAACTGATGAATGATCACATGCATCATAATGCAACATGGCCACCTGTCTCAATCAAATTACATTCAAACATTCCAAAGTTTGAAAGGAAACCTAGTGAATACTTAGGTGCTTGTTAGGTTAAAAGCAAGAAATAAACATTATAATAAGCAACCACATATAGACACACAATATACCCTGGAAATCCCATGCGGGGAAAACCAGCACCAATGAAGATCTTCATTACATGGCCAAAACCGGCCATCCAGACCAAGTGAGCTAGCCACCGCTCACCTCCAGGCCTCTTTACATTGGAGCCTCCTCAAGCCTTATAAAGGCTTAATCACATGCAATACCATGGGACAATACCATGGGCTACAACAAACCATGTGCCCAAACCATGTGCTAGACCTAACCACCTTTGACTCAATCCCGAGTCAAGGTTAACACATGCAATACCATGGGATACAACAAACCATGTTCCCAAACCATGTGCTAGACCTAACCACCTTTGACTCGATCTCAAGTCAAGGTTAACCCTAACAATCCCCCCTTTAAACTTGACTTGGAGTAATCACCAACTCCCCTCAAATATTTACCGAGGAATCTTACATACACCCCCTATCACCTAGGTCTATCTCTTGACTTTACCGGTGAGTTACCAGGGGTATGCATGCCTTACCAGGTCTTACAGCCATATGCCCATTTACATGCAAACCACTCCATTACATTTTTTTTCATGTGCCTTCATGGTGACTACACCATCACCATCCATTGCTTCATCCTCTCGCTTTCCATGCTCGCTTCCTTGCTCGTATTTTGCCATGCTCCCTTTGTACCTACATCCAAACTCTATCATTGATGTCCATATAAAGAAAAATCCATCTACCGGATTACATGGGTCATCGGCTGCTGTAACCGCCAGTTCTCTAGGAATTCTCTTCACATACATGGCTCATCAATCTTGGTCCCAAAAACGAGATTAAACCATCTCACATTTCTCCCACAATCGAAGACTCAACCTCTCCGATTCACATCAAGCTAGGCTACGAGTACACCTGCCACCCTTGTAACTACCTAGTGGTTCATTCCACACTTGATGCAACATCCCTTCTTTGCGCATAAGAGGGATACCTTGTGATTTTAGAATCCAGAGAAATCCAAACTTGCCTACGGCTAAGTTTCACATGGACCAAAAAATTACTGCTAGGGTGTCGGGGACCACCGAACATGCACCCCACAATTTGATTATGAACATAGAAACACCAACGAGCATAACCAAGCCAAACCATGGCTCTGATACCAGTTGTTAGGTTAAAACGAGCATCATTAAATAACAATAAGCGAGAAATAAACATTGCAAGCAACATTCAAGATAGACACACAATATACCCTGGAAACCCCATGCGGGGAAAACGAGCACCAATGAAGATCTTCATTACATGGCCAAAACCGGCCATTCGGGCCAAGTGAGCTAGCCATCGCTCACCTCCAAGCCTCTTTACAATGGATTCTCCTCAAGCCTTATAAAGGCTTCATCACATGCAATACCATGGGACAATACCATGGGCTACAACAAACCATGTGCCTAAACCATGTGCTAGACCTAAACCACCTTTAACTCAATCCCGAGTCAAGGTTAACCTTAACAATCCCCCCTTTAAACTTGACTTGGAGTAATCACCAACTCCCCTCAAATTTTTACCGAGGAATCTCACATACACCCCCCTATCACCTAGGTCTATCTCCCGACTTTACTGGTGAGTAACCAGGGGTATGCATGCCTTACCAAGTCTTACAGCCATATGCCCATTTACATGCAAAATTCTCCATTACAATCCTTTTTTTCATGTGTCTTCATGGTGACTACACCATCACCATCCGTTGCTTCATCCTCTCGCTTTTCATGCTCGTCTAATTGTCATGCTCATTTTGTACCTTACCCTTTCCAACAATTTTACATGGTTCATCATCCCCCAATAACACATGCCCAAAATCACCTTGAACATAATCATAAAAGAATTTCCTATGGGGTGTAGTATAACATGAAGCCCCTGAATCTACTACCTAGTAATCACTAGTATTATCTAATGCAAGAATAAAAGCATCTTGTAACACATCACCTGCTACATTAGTTTCCTGGGTGGTCTCTTGCTTCCTCTCACCTTTCTTCTTTGGTGCTATGCAGTCTTTCTTTAGATGTCCTTTCTTACCGCAGTTCCAGCATTCTATTTTTCCGAATCTGGACTTGGATCTTCCCTTTTTAGACTTTTCGCGATTTCCTGGGCTCCTTCCTCTCTCGTTTTGTCTCCCTCTGCTCTCCATGGTCAATGCATTACCTGATGTCTCACCTGTGCTTTTCCTTCGCATTTCCTCGCTAATAATAACACTAACAACATCATCAAACTTAAGAGTGTTTGAACTAGGGACAGAGTTACTTACAGCCATGACCAAGCTATTCCAGCTTTCTGGCAATGAGCACAAGATTAGAAGAGCCCTAACCTCATCATCAAAGTTCACTTTTAAATAAATTAACTGACTGGTAAGTGTATTAAACTCATTTAAATGGTCAGCAACAGATCCACTTTCTGACATCTTCATATTAAATAAACGCTTCATTAAAAATACCTTGTTAGAAGCCGAGAGTTTTTCGTAGAGCTTACTTAATGCGCTCATCACACCCTCTGTTGTTATTTCTTTCGAAATATTGAAGGCCATCGATGAAGCTAGGCACATCCGTATTGTTCCTAGTGCCTTTCTGTCACGAACATCCCATTCTTCATCCTTCATAGCCACTGGCTATTTTGCTTTTCCGCCCAACGGCAGGTACAGATCTTTCTGGTACAGATAGTCCTCCATTTGCATCTTCCATAACTGATAGTTTTGGATGTTAAATTTATCGACCCTAAACTTTCCTTCTTCCGCCATTGCTCCCACTTGAACCAGGAACCCTTCTTTCCTGCGAGTTTACAAACCAAATAGACCTTTTGGCTCTGATACCAGTTGTTAGGGTAAAATCGAGAAATAAACATTATAACAAGCAACCACATATAGACACACAATATACCCTGGAAACCCCATGCGGGGAAAACCAGCACCAATGAAGATCTTCATTACATGGCCAAAACCGGCCATCCAGACCAAGTGAGCTAGCCACCGCTCACCTCCAGGCCGCTTTACAATGGAGCCTCCTCAAGCCTTATAAAGGCTTAATCACATGCAATACCATGGGACAATACCATGGGCTACAACAAACCATGTGCCCAAACCATGTGCTAGACCTAACCCCCTTTGACTCAATCCCGAGTCAAGGTTAACACATGCAATACCATGGGACAATACCATGGGCTACAACAAACCATGTGCCCAAACCATGTGCTAGACCTAACCACCTTTGACTCAATCCCGAGTCAAGGTTAACACATGCAATACCATGGGCTCCAACAAACCATGTGCCCAAACCATGTGCTAGACCTAACCACCTTTGACTCGATCTCAAGTCAAGGTTAACCCTAACAATCCCCCCTTTAAACTTGACTTGGAGTAATCACCAACTCCCCTCAAATATTTACCGAGGAATCTTAGATACACCCCCTATCACCTAGGTCTATCTCTTGACTTTACCGGTGAGTTACCAGGGGTATGCATTCCTTACCAGGTCTTACAGCCATATGCCCATTTACATGCAAACCACTCCATTACATTTTTTTTTCATGTGCCTTCATGGTGACTACACCATCACCATCTGTTGCTTCATCCTCTCGCTTTCCATGCTCGCTTCCTTGCTCGTATTTTGCCATGCTCCCTTTGTACCTACATCCAAACTCTATCATTGATGTCCATATAATCCTACATCCAAAATCCATCTACCGGATTACATGGGTCATCGGCCGCTGTAACTGCCAGTTCTCTAGGAATTCTCTTCACATACATGGCTCATCAATCTTGGTCCCAAAACCGAGATTAAACCATCTCACATTTCTCCCACAATCGAAGACTCAACCTCTCCGATTCACATCAAGCTAGGCTACGAGTACACCTGCCACCCTTGTACCTACCTAGTGGTTCATTCCACACTTGATGCAACATCCCTTCTTTGCGCATAAGAGGGATACCTTGTGCTTTTAGAATCCAGAGAAATCCAAACTTGCCTATGGCTAAGTTTCACATGGACCAAAAAATTACTGCTAAGGTGTCGGGTACCACCGAACATGCACCCCACAATTTGATTATGAACATAGAAACACCAACGAGCATAACCAAGCCAAACCATGGCTCTGATACCAGTTGTTAGGTTAAAACGAGCATCATTAAATAAAAATAAGCGAGAAATAAACATTTCAAGCAACATTCAAGATAGACACACAATATACCCTGGAAACCCCATGCGGGGAAAACCAGCACCAATGAAGATCTTCATTACATGGCCAAAATCGGCCATTCGGGCCAAGTGAGCTAGCCACTGCTCACCTCCAAGCCTCTTTACAATGGAGTCTCCTCAAGCCTTATAAAGGCTTCATCACATGCAATACCATGGGACAATACCATGGGCTACAACAAACCATGTGCCTAAACCATGTGCTAGACCTAAACCACCTTTAACTCAATCCCGCACTAGTACATGTGATCAATTTTGCCACGTTAGTTTTACTTTTGTGGAAAAATCAAGGGTAAATTATGCATTTTTACATATTTTTTTAAGAAGCCCCGAATTTCGTCGCTGTATCCATGCTAGAGCGTCGCTATAGCGACGACACCGTCTATAAAATGGTCAAGGTGTCGATATAGCGACGGACAAGAGTTTAAGCGCGGTTATGTTTGAATTTTTTGTGAATTTTGTTCACAGCGCGCGGTTATGTTTGTTTTTTTGGTGAATTTTGTATGCCATAACCGGCCATGGATGATATTTCGAGCCCAATACAGCGTCTCTCATGGAGGAGTGACCAGGGGGTTTGCGTTGGAGTTGGTAGTTGAGAATTTTGTGACAAAGGAGGTTCCATTTAACCCTGATTTCTTGAAGCATATGTTCCCAAAGATTGAATGGAAGGCTCTCCACGATGCAGCAAAGAAGATGGATGAGAATGATCTACAGTACTCTGTTAGGGAAATACATTGATAATCAGCTGAATAATGTGTGGTTTCAAGCCGAAGAGATTTTTCCAGTGAATGGAACTCCAGAGGTCCGGGAACAGGTGTTTTGGATAATGGGAGAGCACTAGGTTGCTTAATCTTTCTTGAAAAACCCTTGTTATTATTATTGGCTTTCTGATATTTCTTTTAGCTTATCGATTGTTGATTACATGTAGTTATTGAAATTGAGCAGCTCATTTTACTATCTGTAATTACATGTAGTTATTAAAATTGGGTAGTTTCAGAGGCTAGGGTTTCTGTGTTAGCAGCTCCAAATGGTACTTTTCCCCTATTTTCCAGATTGTGTGGAGCGTAAGGGTTATCATCTACATCTGTGGACGCTTTGCATTCGAAGTGATCCATGGATTTCAATATCTCAGCCTGCCTACAAGAACATGATATGTGGGATGCTCTGGAGAGACGTCACCAGGAGACCAGGTATTCTTTGACGTCACCAGGAGACCAGGTATTCTTTCTTTTCTTTTTTACCATGTTGTTTTAATAGTATATTTTTCAATGAAGATTCATGTTGGGTTTTGTAAGATTAATGGAATGTTGATCATAAATTATTCGTTTTACTACAGAGGACTCAGCAGTTGCTGATCGGAAGGGCGATGGGATTTGGGCCCAGTGGCTATTAATGGCGAATTCTACGGAGGGTTAGGATTCTTTAATTCATTTACTTCGGTTTTGATTTAAATTTGGAAATCAATTCAGGAGATGATCTTCCACTATATAGACACAACAACTTTGCTTATAGAGTGGATAATGGCAAAGGTCAAGGCAGAGCTGCTGGACGCGGTTCTCTGTGGCAACAAAAGCGGTGGTACAAGAGTCTCTAAGATTTTTGATCTTTCATTTAGTTTGTTTATTTCATATACTATCTATGATCTATATGATGCCATTCTCTCCCGTGTGATCAGATTTTGAAAATGCCCACATATTTTTTCATAACATTTTATTTGTTTTGTTGTGCAGTAATAGTTTTATTTGGATATGGTAGCTGCACATCTCTTTTCTATAGAGGGAATTAAATTATTGAACAAGATTCTACATTTATCAGGTATACCTTCAAATAGCCTGTCAAACTTTATGGTCATTATGACCTCAAGCAAACTATTGAAAACTTCTGCATCAACCTCAATTCCCCCTAATGCATCTCTTGCTCTGAAAAATTGCTCAATTGTATACAAAAATACCTCAACAGAGAGGATAGAAGGGACCACAGCTGCTGCCCCGAACATCCATGTGCTGAGTATATGCCCATTAGGCTTTGCGAGGACTACAGGGCCCTTGTAGAAGATCATAATCATTGCACCACCAACTCATTCAAGGTTTATATCTTTCCTTAATTGGCCTCTGCGTTTGTTTTTGTTCTTGAAGGAAAATTAGCTGTTATGAATTTCATGTAATGTTATCTCGACATGTTTTTTATGTGTTTTTCCTTAATAATTTATTTTATTTACAGCCATACATTTTGTTTTTCCCCAGAAAAAAATCTTAATGTTATTTATTTATCAAGAAAATTAGATTTCGTAGATGTGTTTTAAAAAGCACATTTCCAGCAGTCCCTTTGAAGGGAGAAACTATGAAAATGTTCAGGTAGGACCTGCTTTATTTAAATACAATCTGTCTGGATTGTATCTTCTGAAAGATTGTCTAAATAACAGATTAAAAAATAAGATACATCAGGACCCCCATGGATCTTATGAAGTATTCAATTTCAAGCAACTTGTCTCTGCCCAATTCAGGACTCCATGGCAAAGCACCAGCTTCCTTAACATCAATATCTGATAGAGTGATCCAGCCAAGTACAAAACAATATCTTTCAAGTATAAGCTCATGCATTTGGGAAGCTTCCTATTCTGCCACACTTCCAAAATGCGACAAACAACAGAATAGAGATCAAACCAATATAAACCCAGATCTTGAAGAACTTTGTGTTCTACAATACCCCAGTTATGGCTCTTCCATTTTACATGGTAAGTATGATCCTTTTTTTAGAGATGATTAATGCATGGAATTTATTTTCGTGTGTATTTTTGTTGTATGCTAGATGGTCTTTAATGATGGAATTTGTTTTAATTAATAGATGGTCTTGTTCTGGCCATTTGCAGAGGGGAGCATTAAATAGCTAGTTCCTTAACTATCTTAATAAGCACATACTTCCTGTTTTCGATAAGGTATTTTTTTTGAGCCACTCTGACTATGTCCTTTGGATTCATTTCTGGTTATATGAATGTATATGGTTCTACTGAAGAATGTATCACTTTTCTTTCCACATCAATATCTTGTTCACCTTTTCAAGGGATACTTGGATGCATTTTGTTGTTGAAGTTGGTCCTCCTCTTTCAGCTCCCTCATCTCAGCTTAAAGCGGCCTGTGTATTGCCTTCCAGCTCCCTGCCAGTAGTGTGGTCTGTGTATTGCGCTCCCAGTTTGGATCTATGGTGTTGTCAGCTTTCCAAATAACCTGTTAATTGTTTTGATGATCCAGACCATGAACAACGGGCCTATATCTATAACTAGCATTAACTCCAATAGTAATTTTTTTATCTTATAAATACAGGTCTTTGGTTCATGGTTTGGATCATTGAAATTGAATGAAGTTCCGAGTTTCAGATTTCTGGAAGTAATTGTCTTGTTTGTTATCATGTAGTATCAGGGCTGGTTTTGATCTTGCCTTTGTCCTGTATTTGTCCATTCTGGAAGATACTTGCTCTTTCTTTGTTTTGTGATTGCACTGTGTATTTTTCTGATCTTTGCATGCCCACATAAACTCCCTTGGACTTGCCTCCTTGGATGCATTTTGTTGTTGAAGTTGGTCTTCCTATTTGAGCTCCCTGATCTTTCCTTAAAAGCAGTATATGTATCACCTTGAAGCTCTCTGCCAGTAGCAGCCTGTGTATTGCCAAGAAGCCTCCTATCAGTAGTGGCCTGTGCATTGCCCTTCTAGATTGGATCTGCAGTGTTGTCATCTTTCCAAATAACCTGTTATTTGTTTCAATGATCCAAACCAGAACGACAGGCCTATAATTGTAACTAACTTTGTGAATTTTCTTACCTTCAGCCATACTATAAATACCTTCTATCTTCGACATGCGTTTTATGGTTTTTCTAGCTGTATCTATTCCAATATGAATTTGGCCAGCTATTTCTATGGTATTAGTATTACATAACTACTCATCAGCTTTGTAAATGGATTCCTTTGTTTTGTACATGATTTGGGTTTTCTTTCTGTGTTAGGTTCTGAAGTGGGCACTTGATGCTTATTTATGCATTGACTCAACTAGTTTAGGTTACACGTTACATGCTTTGCCATCCAGGCATCCTGATCACTGATTCTAAGGTTTACACATAAGTATCTCTAATGTGCAAGACTCACAAACTGGATCTGTTTTTGGTCATAAGAGCTTCATTCCATTTGTAAGTCATTCAGGGTGCAGCAAGGCACCATGCAAGGAAAAGGAATATTTACAGTGTTGTATTAGTCAAGCATCCGTTCCAAGATGCCAATGATTCATATTTTCTAGATAAAGTGCTTAAAACTAAAAGTTCTTTCAAAGGGAAGAAAATTTGAAATCCTGTTTTAGTAAATTGCACTTACTAGATTTTTATATTTATTGTTTAATTTCTTTTTTGTTTCAGAACATTCAAAGCTGCTGTTTGGTTGTTAATGCGTGACTACATTGTCTGTAGACTGTAACCCTCTGAAGCCTTTTTATGAAAACATGTTTTATATGAAAGTTTCATTTGGTATAATGGTAATGTCATGAAACTGTATTTGTACATGACATGCCATTCTCACTCCATTGTTGTATTCATGTATTGTCTTTCTCTCACAATTAATGTTATCTTATTTCTGTGCATGGAAAACAGTGTCTAAAGTCAAAACAGATAAACTCAGTACTTGGGACCAGGAGGCATTGATATTGAAGGTTAGTTTTCAAGTTTTGACATATGCAGTCAGTGTAAATTTGGAGTTTAGTAGCAAGTGTACAATTTTTTCTGTTGCAATGTTGATTCACTCCTAATTTTATTTTGCAAGTCCGATGTGCAATTGTGTTTATCTATCGTGATTCATGAGTGCTATGATTTGAGTGCCAACGTTCAAGTATGTGGAGCGGCGATGTATTTATTGAGTTTCATATTCCTAATAAAAGATTTTCAATGCAGAAGAAGGCTGAAGACATTATCCCAAATTTGAAAGGAAAATGTATATATCTTGTTGGTAAGTTGTTAGTAATTGGAGATCTGTGGGTTCTACCCAGGACAGACAGCTTGTGGTGGCNGTTGCTTGTTCGAACAATATATAAGCTATTCCCTATTTGCATTGTGGGGTAAACCAAAATTTCCTCTTTGCAGGTATGATGGGTAGTGGAAAGACAACTGTTGGAAAGATTTTAGCAGAATTCTTGGGATATTACTTTTTTGACAGGTTTGTTTCCCGTGGAATTTTAGGTGTTGATTACCATTTTACCTTTATGATTATTATTGTGTCTTTGTCATTTGCCCCAATTTCATGCATCCTATAAAAACTTTGTTATAAACAGTGATCAGTTGGTGGAGGAGGCTTCAGGTGGTGCATCTGTAGCACAGATCTTCAAAGAGCGCAATGAGCAGGGCTTCAGAGATTCTGAGGTAGTTAGATTTCAAATATTTTATAATTCTTATAGCACCATCCTCTAGAGTCTATATGTCTCAAAATTATGAACTTGGGAGGCATTGTGTTCTATGTTGTTTATATTGTTGTGCCATCTGCCAGTTCATATCTAGTGAAGATATTTAAGCTGTTTCACTCAACTACTTTGTATGGATAGAAAGATAAATACTTCTCTTGTATCTTGTGTTTAGATGTCAGGAATTCCATTTCAATTCAGAAAATAGCAACTTCTTTGTTTTCTGGTTGTTGTTTTCATATATTGCAAATAGCCAGAATCCTTAAATCTGGTATTCACAACCAGTTAGAATCTGCAATGTCTAATGTCGAACTGATTAGTTTTAGTGTTTGGATGACAGAGTGAAGTGCTGAAGCAGTTATCTACTATGTATCGTCTAGTCATTGCCACTGGAGGTGGTGCTATAGTTCATCCTGAAAACTGGTTAGGAATCTGTTCTGTTCTGATATGGATTTCATATACAGCCTTTAAATTGTTGTTACTTTATGGTGGATTGATGCAGCCCTTACAATGTTAGTAGCATATATTAGATACAGTGAGTGAATTCTTTCCCTCATTTTGTGTTGAACCTTTAAAAGGAACCACATGCAGCAAGGAATTACTGTTTGGTTGGATGTGCCTCTTGAGGCATTGGCTGCACGGGTTGTAGCAGTAGGGACAGAATCTTGACCTCTTTTAGGCCAAGCGTCAGATGACTGTTATTCACAGGTGCACTTTTTTCCTTTGTACTCTTCTGTCATGATAGTTAACCTTTTCAATATCCATGACTGTTTGGAATTGATGCTAATTTCTATCACATCATGTCTGAAATATATACAATACCTAAATAATTTCGAGGGTACTTAATTGCTGTAATACATGTATGAATTTCTTTAGCAATATTCTTTGATTTCCAAATTACATGATAAGTGTTGACAGAAGTAGCAGGACCATTAGGAAGGGGCAATTAAACACTTGGATTATATTCAAAAGCGTGACTTTCACTACAATGAATATAACTAAAATTTATCATGTTAAATTGCTAATAAAAGTTTGAACTGGTGAAGGTCAAGGCTTAAATGTAATTCCATGGTTATGACACATTCAAATTCTCACCATTACTTGGGATGTCCACACAGCCATGGTGTGAAATCCATACATAGTCCTAGTTTGTTTTTGGGATGGTTATGAGAAAACGGATTGTTGCACTGTTTATTGTATTTCCTTAGATTGACTACTTTCAAGATTGTCAGGTTTGCTGAAAAATGAGTCATGTGTTAGCTTAATCAGTTGTTGTCAATGTTGATGGGAATTTGGGTAGTTTTGTGCTAGAAAGTCATTGATTTGGATGAGATGCACTAGTCTACATTGATGAGTTACTAAGGATTGCGATCCATGAATGTGGGTAAGCATCCACTGGGTTTCCTGGGTTTCCATTTTAGCTATTCTTGTATCTTTCATTTACAAGCTTCTTTTTGGACGAAAGAAACCAGTGAGTTCGTCTTCATTATGCTCAGAATTTTTTTAAAGGCTACTTGGATTGCACTTTCAAGTTCTGTTTCTCATTTTGTAATTGGAATTTTAGCTGCAGGTTCCTGCAGAGAATAACTGAAAGGGTCGTCCCATACCTTGTTCAGATAAGAGCAGCATGGAAGAAGAGTCTAGGGGAGATGCAGAAGAGAAGGATGAAGATCCCTCTGCAGAAACTGAGAAGGAAGAAGAAAGTTCTAGCACACACCATCGAAGGATAAGAAGGGAGACTTAGCTGGAAGAATTTGCAAGTGCCTGTTTCTAGTTGCCAAATATGATCTTTCCATAGCTTCATATATGCAAATGATAAATTGTATCTTTTGGACCTGGACTTGCAAAGTCTAACAGTAAAGATGTAAACCTAAGTTAATTTGGAAGTTCCACCCACTGTCACCTCGATGGAAACTTCTCTCTTTAGTCTGGTTCTTTTCCAGCACAAGAGGATGTTCCTTAATAGAATTGCCAACCTGTTCGTACAACTCAAATAATTAAAATGAGTGACACAGTTGTTTATACTGTTCAATAAATATTTGATGTGAAATCAACTAGATCAGTGCCTTATCCTCAGGGTTTGGAGTCTCAAACAAATCTATGAGATAAGAGCTTGATTATAAAGCTTAGCAACCCAACACACATGCATTAACAACAATGTTCTGCCAGTTATAACAGATCTATAAATTGCACCTACAGCCAAGTATAGATGTCCAAAATGACACATCAACACAACAATCAACCATTTGAATGAGTTTGTGATATTACATAAGACATTATCAGCAAAAGAGGACAGTTTTCTATTAAACAATCAGTACTAAATACATACCTCTGCAATCTGGTATCACAAAAAACCATGAAGGTCAAACACCTCTCTTTCAGACCTTCAAAAGCTAGCATTAACCCACAAGAATAGTACAACATTCAGGCCAGCTAAGAAGAAAACCCTGAAATTATGTGACGGCGACCTTGGAATGTAAAATCAGCCCTGAATATTTCCACATTAAATAGCCCAAAATATCAAAACATATTTAAAAAGCCCGCAAAATACCTATATTCGAGTCTTGCTACTATGCTCTACAGGTTGGTTGAAAGTTGCAAGCCTAATTTTCTGTACCTTGAGAGGACCGCAATACCAAGTTTGTGGTGTCCCAAAAGGTATCCAACAGGAAAATTGCAACTCCCTATTGTATTGGGATGCTTCATTTAGCATTAGAACTACCTTTGAATATGGTGATACATCTCCCAAAATTGTCATAAATTTGGAATAATTCTTTCTTTGTTGATCTTGCACTAAAATGCTCTGCCACCTAATGCTCTGCCTCCTACAATTATGAGAATAATAATATTTCTGACTGCTGATTTTTTTATCCTCCTTGCTGACTGAGTTCGTTTGACAACGAAGATACAGAGAGCCCTTATTTTTGTAGATAGTAAGCATCATAATGTTAATGATTTAAGACTTATAATTGATAATCACATAGATTTGAATCCATCTTCCTTCAACACTATATCATTTCAGCCTTAATAACCTTTGGTGGCAGTATTCTGGCTTGTACAGGACTTTTAGCTTTCGGAGATGGAATAGAGTGTGCTGTTGAATCTGCTCATGCAATGCCTACAATAGCCCGCTTAGGACATGGCCTTGAAAAGTTGCGACATGCCTCCCAAGTTGTGCACCAGATGGATTCTGCACAGGCATGGGAAGCAATTTACAATTCATTGTATAGTTCTCATAACAAGAAATGATCTGTCTAAACATATTCTTACTTCAAATTACAGTAAGACTAGATCAGAGCTTCATTCTTCGTTAATACTAATGCAGTCAGGTGGGGAAAGTGGGATAAAATTGCTGCAAGGGATTAAAGGTAATACTAATGCGGTGATTTTCAGGCTAGGTGTCTATTAAATCTGTCAGATGCTAGCAATATACAGGCACATAATTGATATGGAGAGGCATAAAGTGACCATAAACTTGTTTTACAGGTTCCTGGAAGTCTCTGAAACTCATGCAACAATAGATATATCTGCTACTTTTGGTATGTTGCTTCAGAGTATGCTGTGACATGTAGTGTGTCTGATAAGGTCTCATGTTTATAGTTATGGAGTGGTGCTTTTTGAATTAATTTCCACCTCCGGCAAGAGGTCTCTGGATCCATCATTTTCTTGCTATGGTTTGGTAATAGATTCAACAACAATCTGTAAAAGGTAGGGTGGATAATACAGATTGTAAGAGAAGATTTGCTGTGGCTGGTGGCCCTAATGGAACGAGTTACTTGGTTACAAACACACACCCTGACAGATATATTGCCACGCCGAGATCCAGAACTCTTAGACGTTCTGCAGCAGCAATATTAGAAGCTAAGAAGACACACTGGGTGCTGTCCAAAGATTGTAAAACAACAGGCATACCTGCTAGAGACGGGTTTAGAGAAATGAAAAATCAAGACAAGGAATTTTCAAGTAAAAATCCTTTTATTGACTCATCTGATTTATGCCAAGTTAAATCCTTGGGAAGACACATATCAGGTGTGAATGAGGAAGTTCATGCTCAAGACAAATGAAAACTATTGCTTTTGCATCGGGACTACAGCTCCTGACACTCTGGAACGGCATAAACTGAAGTTGCCAAAGATCAGAACTATAAGATTTACTGAAGAAAGCCCTAGAGATTCTGGCTGCATCAAAAGAGAAATAGATCGAGTTGGAAAGAAATCATTCTTTGCATCAGATGGAATCACCAGAACACATTCCATAGATAAGGGGGATGCTGGTAAGCCTTTAAGAAGAGAAATTGTGCATGAAATTAGTCATGCATTGTCTTTTGATGAAGGTGAGGAAGAGAAGTAATTATGGCAAACAGTAAGGCCTCTGCTATGAGGTAGATGCTCATACACTGAAGTTTGAACCCCTATTTAGTATTGATGACAAACTTTCATATTCTTAGTATATTTTTTCTAATGTTCATTGACAAGAGCATATTTAATGTAGTCTACTACTTGTTTCATTATGCTGATAGAAGGCTTTGCTTAGAGTATATCATCTATGACCTTAATGTTATGGAGTTTGTCAAATGCTTTTGGGACTGCAATATATAGAGTTTGCTACAGTAAACAGGTATTAGAGAGAACGAAGTTATATTTAGTCTAACAACACTGTTTGTGATGTTTCTTGTCTTAGTCTGAGTAGCTGTCTCTTGTTTCCTTAAACGAGGTCCACATTCTTTATTGCAATTGTTGTAGCAACATCGACGGAATTTAACAAAGGCATGCTTGTTAACAAAGTCAGAGAACATGAGGTTTTCACCCCTGGCTAATGGGACACAGCGCCTCATGAAGATTTAACAGAATAACTTCAACTTCCTATTATGTGTTGTAGAGATACTTTCAGCTTGGCCTTGTATAAGGCGAGTTGTGAAACAT
>LPNX011187671.1:0-17944 GCA_001517045.1 Pseudotsuga menziesii
TATTTATAATTCTATTCCTTTCTTATCATGATTTGAAGTCTTGGCTTCACCCACACAAGTATGGCATGCGAAATTGATCGAGGCCATAGATCGGACTCAGATCTCATCTCGACCGTAGAATATTTCTGACCTTTAACACATTTCACAATCTGGAAAATAGGCTTTGCTCGAGCATGTCCACTCGCACAAAATGGTTTGGAGCCATTGATCCACCTTCGATCAATCTCAACATTCGGTTTCAAGTCTCGTTCAATGCCTTCAGCACACCTACCATTTTCTTCTTTGAATGGGTGTTCACACAAAGTTCGAGGGAATGGGACCCTCATCGAAGTCCTGCCAGACCCTTAGATCAATTGTTAAAAACAGAGTGTTAACATAGTGATTGGACAACTACGTCTGAAATTTAATACTTGTGGAGAGTTAAACTCCCTAATCCACAAGTCTAGCCTAAGCTAGTTGGTGTATGACCCTATAAAATAAAACTTACTAATAATTTTTAAAATATATCGTTTATTTTAAGGGTTGTTTTAATCAGAGGGTAAATGGCGTGAAACTTATGTGGTGTTTTGACTCAAAGTTGAAACAAAATGACTAAGCAAAGAGAAATGAAATGCAAAAAGCAAAAAGTATTCTCTTTATTTTTCAAATAGAAACTTGAAAGCCACAAAAGAACAAATTCTTTTTATTTTTTTCAAAAATAATGATATGCAGTGCGTTAAAAACAAAACCCTAATCTACATGCATATTAAACAAGTATATGTTCTTTCTATTTTTCTTTTATAAATGCAAAAGAAAAACTACCTACAAAGCAAAGTATGCAGATAACAAGAACAAAGAAAAATGAACTCTGCTATACAACCACCAAACAGACTCTAGAATTCCCTAAAGTCAGTATAAACTCTACTTGAAAGGAAGGCTTGCATAAAAGATAAGTCAACTATTTTGGCATGGTGAAGTTAACCAACAAAAGAAGAAAGAAACAAACACCAACAAGCTTCTGAACTCAAACAAATATCACTAACAGAGGCTGACCAAAAACATCAGCCAAAAATCATGCTAAGAAAATGAGGTGGGGGAAAAGAGCAAAGAGCAAACCCTAATGCTATAAAAAGGCTTACCGCATAGATAAAGAACAACCAAAAGGGATGACACTAACTCCCTGGATTCATGCACCAAACAACCTTCAAACAGAAGAAAAACCACAAAAGAGGAAAAAACATTGTTTAAAGGGGCATACGCGAGTTTCACTACTGACAGATCGCATGTCATACGCGGGTTGACAATATAGCAAGTCACGTGTACAAGCACATGCCGGTTGTACCACTGACAAGTCACGTGTCATACGCGGGTTGTACCACTGACAAGTCACGTGTCATACGCAGGTTGTACCACTGACAAGTCACGTATCATACGCGAGTTGGCAGTATAGAAAGTCGTGTGTACCAAACCAGACACACGACTGTTCAGTCTGAAACTCGCGTATGGGTGGAAAAAATCCCAAAAAAGGTCAAAAGATGCCTTAGGAAGGCAGGGGAGGTGTTTTATCAGACTAATAAAGTGTTCCTAAGTGGCAAGAAAGACCTGAAACAATGCAAAAGACTAAAATAAAGATAGAGAAACCCGAAACAGACAAGGCTCTCCCCAGCGGAGTCGCCAATTCTGTTGTAAAGGAAAGTTTCCTATGGCTAGGGTTTAAGAGGCCATCAACGTACTGGGGCTGAAAGAGAGATGCATAATGTTCAGCAAGTATATATAAGCAAGTTTTAGAGATTAGAATGGTTCATACCTTAGCCAAACGAAGATTGATCCAAGCATCCCTTCAATCCTCTTCTTGCTCCTCTTGCTCCTCTTGCTCTAAGAGACCTGCAAAACAAATTATACCTTCCTCAAACCAATATGACCACATATAAAGAAATGATAATCAAATAAACATGAAATAATGATTTGACTAACATCATCATATGATCATAAACAAATATTCAATCAAACATTGAACAATAATTTGAGAAGAAGAAGGACATCACATCTTTATTAATCGTGAAAACAAGTACAAGTATACCTTCTCTTCAAGTTTGGCACCTCACGAAACCTTGATCTGGTTCTGCTGCTTCTCTTATTCAAGGAACTCAGCCTCCAAGCTCTGCAACACAATGGGATGATCGCCAGGGCAAAGGTGTGGGCAAAGAAAGTCCCAATTCCTCCAGAATAATGATGCAAAGATTCAAGTATCCTCTCATGGACCTCCCTACCTCTATTTATATGCTTTATTAAGAGTTAGGGTCAAAGACAAAGTAGTTACAATTGAAGGAGTCAGTTGCATAACTACCCAAACTACCCAAATTTCAAAATTCATATTTTTTTGACATTTTTAAGAGACGTACGTGGGTTGCAGAAACAACAGTCATGTACACGAGGAGGTATACGTAGGTTTCAATGTAGAAAGTCGTGTATTTAAGGCGTACGTGACTATTATATAGCAACTTACGTACGTACGCGGGTTTCCTTAAGGAAAGTCGCATACACATCAAAAACTCATTTTTAGGGTATTTTTGGGCATTTTCAGACTTTGGTGTCTTTTATAAATATTTAGCTAACAGAAATACCTTTCCAGCAGTGTAGAGATGACATCAAACAGAGTTATATAACTCAAGATATGGGTCCTCCAAGTTAGATGTTTTTTCAGTGACTTTCAGTGATTTTTCATGAAGTGTCGACATGCGATGGAATCATGGGAAAGTGGTCACAGGAAGAGATGTGTCATTTTGAGCTATAACACCTAGGTTCTTGTTTTAAACCATATAGGGATTTCTTCAATCAACACACATGAGACTCCCTTTCATGTGTCTTAAAACCGAGTGGCTGCTCCACATACACTTCCTCTTCCACTACACCATTCAATAAAGCAGTCTTGACATCCATCTGGTGTATCTTCCATTTCATCACTGCAGCCAGAGAAAGCATTGATCTGATGGAAGTGTATTTGGCTATAGGTGCTAAAGTTTCTTCATAATCTATTCGTTCTTTCTGGGAGAAGCCACGAGCCACAAATCTTGCTTTATATTTCTCTATGCTGCCATCTGCAGCATGCTTGATATTGTAGATCCATTTGGAAGTTACAACAGACTTCCCTTCTGGTCTTGGGACAATGTCCCAGACATCATTCTTCATGATCGATTGATACTCTTCGACCATATCATCCTTCCATTCTTTCCTTTCTGCCGCTTCTTCATAGTTGGAAGGTTCTTTATCGATGAAGTCACATAATAAGACTACATAACCGGAGCAGGACCTGGTTCTTTTCCTTTCTCTATGATTTTCTTATGAAGCCCCATATCTTTCTGCACCTTGGATAGCTTTTCGTACCTAAGCAGGTTTCCTCTTGTGAGGATTCTTCTCCTAAGCTTGATCTACAGGTTCTTAAGGTTCTTCTAATTCTTGGCCTTCTTCTTGAATTTCTTCGTTCATGGTTGTGTCATAAATTCTGGGTACTTCTGTTTCTTCAGGTTCTTCAGTAGGTCTCTTTTTGGATTTGTTGTAAGGTGAGTCTTTGTCAAATGTTACATCCATGTTTATGTCGATCTTCTTGAATCCTGGGAAGTATATTCTGTAAGCTTTCAAGCTTTCGGAGTATCCCACAAATATACCCTTCCTTCCTGAAGGATCTAACTTTGTCCTCTTTTCTTTCGGAATGTGTATGTACACTGGATAGCCGAATATTCTGAGATGGCTGACTTTTGGTTTCTTGCCGGAAAATACTTCTTCAGGTGTCTTGTCCTCGAGTACTCTGTGTGGAGCACGGTTCTGTACATACACCACTGTTCTGGCAGCTTCTGCCCATAGATGCATGGAAAGATCTTGATCATGAAGCATGGCCCTTGTAGCTTCCATGATCGTTCTATTATTCCTTTTTGCAACCCCATTCTGTTGTGGATTATAAGGAGTGGTTAACTCCCTCTTAATCCCTGAATATTTGCATAACTCTTTGAATTCATTTGATGTGAATTATCCACCATTATCTAATAAAAAAGTCTTGATATTATTTTCTATGTGGTTCTCGATCAAGGCTTTGAATTCCTTGAACTTGCTGAATACTTCATCTTTGTTCTTCATAAAGTATATCCATGTCTTTCTAGAAAAATCATCAATAAAAAAAACATAGTATACATACCCGCTTAATGAACTGTATGACATCAGACCACATACATTGGAGTGGATGATTTCCAAGATTCCTTTTGCCTTTCTCTCACTAGTTGGAAATGTCTTCTTTGTATTCTTTCCTTTCGCACATCCTTTGCATACACCTTCATGTTTTATTTGCATTTCTGGAAGTCCTTTAACAACTTTTCTCGCAAGTGGTAGTGCTCTGTAGTGCACATGTGCAAGCCTTCTATGCCAAAGTTCATTTGGTTCTACTGAGTCATGAACCAAATCTTGTTCTGGTTGGCCCTTCAATTTGTATAGACCTCCTTCTTGTTCCCCAATCACTACTGCATCATCAATAGTCTTTCCCTTTGGCCACATAAGAACTTGGCCATATACAAAAGCAACCCTCATGCCTTTTGCATCCAATGCAGATATGTAGAGGAGGTTCTTCTTTAGTCCTGGTACAAACAATACATCTTTCATCTTCATAGACTTTCCAGAGTCTAGATTATAGGAGGATTCACCACTACCTTTTATTGGATACTCGTAGTCATCTCCAAGTTCACTTTGTGGGGTGATTCATGTTCTGATAGTTTCACAAAGGATTCTTTGAATCCTGTCATATGTTTGGAAGCCCCACTGTCTATAAGCCAATCATTTCTTCCATGTGTGATGTTTCTCGTGAGAGAGGAAATCAAAACATATTCTTCATCACTTGAAGAATCATCACTTTCTTGTCTGATTCTCTTTGTGGAAGGTTCATCATCCTCTGCAACATGAGTGTGATGTCTTCTCTTGTTTCCCTTTTTCTTGTGAGAGACATTTTTGTTCTTAGGACATTCTCTAGCATAATGTCCTTTTTCATCACATATGAAGAATCTGAATCTGGTTCGATTCTTGTTAAATTTATTAGGATGAGAATTCTTACCTTTGTGATAGTCTGTCCTGCTTTTCTTGGAGTGTACTATGAGAGCTTGATCTTCAATTCCCATATTTTCTACTCGAGCTACTATCCAAGCTTCTTCTTGTGAGCATTCTTCCCACAGTCTACTGAAGTTGACTAGCTTCTTTCTGGCATAGATCCCTTGAATGAAAGAGTCCCATGTCCTAGGGAGACCATTCAAGGTGGTCATTACAATCTCTACATTCTCTACTTCTTCATCCATTGCTTCAATTTGTTCTTTGATTTGGGAGACCCTTGTGAAGTATGACTGTATGTTCTCCACATTTTGGATCTTCACATTTTTCAACTGGTTCCTCAAAGTCATCTTTTGGTTTATGTTTTTTCCTTCAAATAGTTTGGTGAGGGAATCAAACATATATTTAGGTGTCTTTAGGGAGGACGCCTGTGGTATGAGGTGATCCTTGATTGAATCAGCAATAATCCTCTTATCCATGACCAATTTATTTTTGTGTAAGGCCTTAGCCTCATCTCCCTCTGGAACTGGAACCTCTTCATTGATGTAAGAGTCCAACTCATTTTCTTCCAGGACCAGGGAGATCGTATACTTCCAGGGTCACAAGTTATCAGCTCCCTCAAGCTTTTCATCAATCTTGGTATGATGAGACATCTTAACTGAGAACCTCAAATGGAAATACAAAATATTTAGATCTTACCAGGTCAAGACGTCGGAACTGGATCTGGAGCTAAATTTCTGTAGAGCTGGTTCAGGAGCAGATTAGGGTTTGACTTTCCTGAAGTTTTGCCCAACCAAAAACGTTGATCTTGATCTCTAAACTTCGATTTTGTGGAGGAGATCAATCCGGGCCTGGGCTCACTCAAAAATTCCACTTCTGTGGAAAGCCCTAATTTCTGGTAGTAGTGTTGGGTCAAAAACTTAAAATGCTTAGAATTAGATTCTTCTTCGATATAAAGATGCACCCTAGAGAGGAGAGTCATCCCAACCTTCTTTTACTGAAAATATGTGGAGAGAGATCCAAAAAGTAGGAATCCCTAGTCTCCACATCTGCACAGTGTCTTCTTCTAAGGTTAGCTTTGATACCATGTTAGATTTTTATCATTCAAGCTAGCAGAATCTTAAGATCTTTAACTGAGAGAATAACAAGCACATCAATCAAACATAAGAGACAATGAACACAAAGTTTTTCCTCTGGGAAACCATAAAGGAGAAAACCCTGCAACTTCCTCAGAGATAGAATCAACACCAAAGGCAAAACCCCAAAAATAGTAAGATGATCTCCCGACAGTAGTAGTCTCTCTCTCTCTTGTCCCAACAACTTCTTCTTTCTCAGTTATGCACTACAACTCAGTGTGAGTGAATGTGTGACTTTAACCTTCAATAAAGAGAATTAGACAAGAATCTCCCGATAGGAACATTAGGGCATGACACGACTCAACCACTTCCCAGAATAAACATCGGGGTACAATACATAAGATATACAAGTGAATACATTCTGAAGTTACAATTACATCAACACAGATCGTATCGACAATCTACATTGGAATGATGAGGATCGTTAGATGACAAACTCCAAACACACTTGCAAAGAATATACCACATACCCAACATTATCCCACTTGTTATTTTCTTTGTATAACAATGGGCCATGTACTGAAAAGGTCACAAGTTCATGGAATCAATGCCCACATATTCTCTACACCAAGTTAACTTCTCAATACTAACAAGATTTATGAATGAATTTGCGAAATTCTTCAAGATATCAACCTTTTTCAGCAACACCTTCTTGTCTTCAACCATATCTCTCACAAAGTGATATTGCACAACAACATGCTTTGTCTTAGCATGATAAGCATAATTTTCAATTTTTTACCTAATACTATCGGAGGTCAAGAAATAGGGCTTCCAGTTTCAAGCCCTTCCATCCACAAATCAGGCCTAGTCTTAACATTCTCCAAGTCTCCCTAGGAAGGAACGTATATCTGTAGAGTTAGATCTCACTTTTGGAAAACTTCAATTTTGACCTACCCTCTCCTAGGGTTTCTAGGTCAGATCTTAGTATTGAAAAAATTACCACCAATCTAAGGGTTGATCTCCAATATGCAGAAGATGAATGATGAAGATATTCAATCACTTGCAGCTCAAGAAAATAAAGGAAAAAGTAGAAATTTTACTAAGAATAATGATAGAATATCAGTATCATAAATAAGGAAGGATATGTCCAACATCAGATGTTACAACTGTAACCAGTTGGGACACTATGCAAGAGATTGCACTCAAGAGAACAAAAAGAGAAAACATCATGCAAATGCAACAGACATGGATGAGTCTCCATTACATAATAATACTAAGGAGACATTAGATGAGGAATTTGTCCTTTAAAGGGAGTAGTGTTTGGTTAGTATATAGTTGTGATTTTTATAAGCACATGACATATTCTAGAAATTATTTAGTATATCCAAGACAATTGTGGATCCAGTGCTTCCAAAAGACATGAGGACCAAGGATGAAGACTGCAACAAGTTCCATACTTTACTAGGAAGAAGATCAAGATATTCATAATCAAACGATGAAGCAGGGTACGCTTCCAGAAACTCGAGTGATCTCTACAAGGAGACAAGGACCCTAAAAAAAACATGAAAGGAAAGTATTTATTATCGATTTAGTTATTCATTGAAATTTTGAGTATTTTTGAAGGATATTGTTCATAATAGTTATATGTATATTTATGATATAGTTTTCTTTTATTCATTTATATATGACTAAGATTGATGAACAATTTGCTCATGTAGTACATGTTATGCATATGTTGGGTAAGTTTCCTACAATGATGCACAACATCCCATCGACCCTTCATAGTGTGTTCTAGTGAAGATGGAAGGCACCCAGATAATTACCATGTGTGTTTTCGATGTGGATGGGTGTCGTGCTAAAGCATTGGCTAAGATGAAATGGTTGCATGACTATGTGCATAAGAAATTGTCATTGGACTAACTTGATTGATTAGTATGCAATGTTGTTGACTATTTGACTAAATTTGACTTGTAGGAAAGACCATATGCTATGTCCCACAAACCAAGGATGTTGAGACTTTTTTTGAAGAACAAGTGATGGATTTGAAGTCACCCAATGTTCCAAAAGGAGAAGGATACTCAGAAGCGGGAGGCTTCTTGGAGCATGGATCTCAGCTCAGATTCCAGATCAAGTAGCAGGATGGATTCCATGACAGAGGGAGCAACTACAATGGATGTGATGACTATTCACTAACTACAATAGTCATATGTAGATCCATGAACCATTGGTGCAAAGGATCTCATATGAATATTGGCGGTTGGGAGGCTCTAACGAATGGTGGTCTCTATACTATCGATGTTCATCTCTCCAATGATCAGGAGGAGTTTGTAGAACAATACCAAAGGAAGTCTATAGTGGTATCCAATGACCTTGAGAGAAAGGGGCTGGTATTAGTGGACCCATTTGATGGGAAATGGCACAAACGAATGAAAGTCACTCTAGTGCAAGAAATACATATGCAGAGAATGCAAGATGTATGGATGTAGAGGGAGCATATCATAATATTCAAGAATATTGGCATGATTATTGGGATTAGAGGTATGGCAGAGATCAGAATAGATTTTCCTCAGTCAAGGAAAATACACACTAGATATCTTGAAGAAATTTGAGATGACAAATTGCAAATCCATGGCCACACACATGATGATGAATGTGAAGATGTTTTTCTTCATATTTGGAGGATATCACAAACATTTGAGTGGATCCCAGATGAACCTGGTCAGCACTAGGCCAGATATATGCTTTGCACTCATTTCATGGTAGAGTTTAGACATGTACAACAAAGTGTGTGTTGAGGTACCTACATGGTACGATTAAATATGGAATCGGATATGTCTCGAATAGAGAAATACAGTTTCAAGGATATATGGACTCTGACTAGTGTAGTGGATGAGAAAGAGCACATCAGGGATTTTTCTCCAGGCATAACATATTGCATCCAATATTAAAAGATGAAAATCAACAAGGATTTAGAAGGTTCCAAATTATTTATATCTGATACATGGTGCATAAAGGAGCTATGCAACTCTAGTACATATCCAAAGATGAGAATATTGTCATTATACTTACTAAGCCTCTATACAAAGTAATTTTGAGTTCTTTTGGGACAAGCTAGGTGTAGTACAAAATGAATTCTCTAGTTGAGAGGGATTAATGACGATTCTCCATAGGAAAACAACAAATAGATAAAATCCACACCAATTAGTAATGAGGGACATGATTGAGGAGTTCTCCCCACTGGTAATCCATACATTAGTATAGGGATAGGTTTAGCTATGTAGTGGTACATGGATAAGTTTTCCATGCAGTAGATAAGCCACTCAATAGTACATATGTGAGATTAATCATCCAGCAATACTTGACTCAGATTCTGGTTAGTCAAGGTACATGAATCAACCAGGGGATGCGGTACAAACAACCAGGGGTTGTTGTAGCTCATGCAGAGTGCACACATTCATGAGTATATTTATATTCAACATTCTTGGGGAGTTGTCGAAGACTATAAGTAGGACTTAAATGTGATTTAAAGGTAATAGAGACTATTATATGCTCGAGTGAGTTATAGTCAGGACTGTTGGTGAATAATCAAACCTCTTGGAGAGGTCAGATATCCATATAGTTTGATAGTGGGGTATTGTGGGATATAAAAGAAAAATGAAACCACTTTGAGAGTGCTTAGGCCTTGGAGAACATCACAGAGAATGGTAATATCAAAAATAAATTCTCTAGACCGTAGATGATTCCAAAATTCAACAAGTAGAAATCCAATATCAAAGATTGTGACCAAAATAATACCTTCCTCGCTAAGAGGGAGTGTTGATGTTTTGAGTAGCTTTGGAATATATTCCACAAGAAATATTAATAAAAATCCTAGGACAAGTCGAACCAGTCAAATTGACCCATTCAAATGGTCAATTCTACCGAGTTAAAAGGGGGGAATAACCCAATCTAGAAGACAAGTCGGCCTAGTATGGAAAAGTGACATTTTTGGTATAAATAGAAGTGATATTGGCTCATTTGCAACACACAACTTCGCTCAAGAAAGATGAAAGTTCAATTATCCCAAGTAAGACTAGTTAGTAGGTCAAGAAGGCATTAATAAAATAATTTTGGGGTTTTATATTTCTCTCTATCTTCTTCAGGATCAGAAACTATTCAGTATATTTATTGTGTTATTATTATGTAACTACTCTCGGGCACTATTATCGTTGAAGAATCTTATCTAGAGAAATTTGTTGGGTTTTTCCCATGAGAGGGTTTTCCCAAGGTAAATTTGTGTCTACTGTGAATGTGTTTCTTTCAATGATTCATTATATTCATGCAGTTTATTTTTATGTTATAAATACATTAATAACACCTAATTGCTAAAGTAAATTAAACAGAGGATATTCGTGACACACCTACTTTATGACATCAATGTTGTTTCCAATCAACAATGTTCCATCAACATACAATACTATATTATTAAAGTGATCACCAACCTATTTGGAGTATGCACAATGATCATCCTTGCTTCTCACAAACCCCAATCCAAGGATGCATGTGTCAAACTTTTGGTACCATATCCTTGGATATTGCTTTAGACTATATAGGGAATTATTTAGCTTACATACTAGCTCTTTCCTTCCATTTACTATAAACCCTTATGGTTTTTTTATGTAGATTTATTCTTCAAGATCCCCATGTAAGATTGTTTTCTTCAAATACATATGCTCTACTTCAATATAAAAAGAAACAACAGTAGAAAGAAGGAATCTAATAGAAATTAATTTAGCAACTAGAGAAAAATTTCACTAAAATAAACTCCCTATACTTGGGAATATCCCTTTTCTATTAAGAAATATTTGTACTTCTATGCTTTACCTTCCGCATTCAACTTCTTCTTAAATAGACATTTTATACCAATGAAAATTCTTCCATATTGTAACTCAAATAGAACCTAAGCGCCATTTTTCTCTAAGGCATCCATTTCCTCAATCATGGCATTCTTCTAGACATCAGTATCCTTTGAATCAACAACTTCCTTCACATTTCTATGATCATCATTAGCAATAGATAAAGAAAAACTAGAACTAAAATCATGAGGGGAATACCTTTTTGGTTTCCTTCTTTCTCGATACAATCTCTTCAAAACTAGGGTATGATGATCTTCTTCTTCTGATTTAGCTTCTTCTGTTGAGTTATATTCTTCATCCTTTAACTCAAACTCTATTTTTTTCTGGTTCTTTTTCCATTAAATTCACTTCATACTTGTGAACATCGTTGACCTCTCTAAAAACAACATCTCAACTATTAAAAATATTCTTAGTTACATGATTCCAAAGCTTAAAACCTTCCACACCATCTTTATAACTAATAAACATACATTTTTCAGCTTTATTATCCAACTTACTATTTTCCTTTGGAATATGTACATATACATCACAATAAAAAACTTTAGATGTTTAATAGATGGATTCTTACCAATACATACCTCATGTGGAGTTTTTTCAACCAATGTTGATGTGGGTGATCAATTTACCAAGTAACATGTAGTATCCATGACCTCTACCCGTAATTCTTGTCCTCAGTCCCGCCACTTCTGGGCATGTTCCTTGCCTTTTCCATGAGCATCTTATTCATTCTTTTTGCAACTATATTATGTTGAGGTGTGTATGGAGTATTCTTCTGTATTTCTATACCACACTTCTTACAGAATTCCTCAAATTCATTCTCATATAAATCCCCACCATTATCTATCCTCAACACCTTTATTTTCTTTTATGTCTGGTTCTCTAAAAGAGTCTTAAATTCTTTAAACTTACCAAATACTTCATATTTATTTTGAAGGAAATAAATCCATGTGTTCCTTAAGAAATAATCTATAAATTAAACATATACATAGATCTACCTAATGATGGAACATGCACAAGTCCAAACACATCACTATGTGTTAACTTTAAAATTCCCTTTGCTCTTGTAGCACCCAACAAAAATCTTGCTCAATACTATTTTCCATCTATCCAATGTTCACAGAAATCAAAATATAGTGTGCAAAAACATACCTTCAACCATACCTTTACCTTGCAATGATTGAAGTCCCTTTTTTTCGATATGCCCCAATCTTTGATGCCATGGCATTATCTTTCCTCTAGAGATAATTAGGGTTCAATATTCTTTATCTCCTCCTGTAGGAACAATATAATTATTACATTCATCAATGATGGTTCTCCCTAATAGTTTGTACATATTTCCATTACAAACTCCCCTTATAAAGACCATTGATCCCCGAACTATTTTGGATGTGTCTTTTGCAAACACAATCTATATGCCTGAATCACCCATCTTTCTGATAGATATCAAGTTTCTCGTGAGATTTGGAATTTGTAGTACTCCATGGAGAGTTATAATACTTCTATCCTTGAGCTGCAACTTTACACTTCCACATCTAATGATATTGGTTGTTGAATCATCTCCTAGGAACACATCTCCTCCATTGTACTTTTCATATTCACAAAACCACTCCCTATGGGGAGTCATACTAAAAGATGCACCCATGTCATTCAACCATACATTGCAATCTTAACTGGCATGTGGAATATAGGGATACATCCCCTCCTTCTTCTGAAGAGGTATTCACCTCCGTGGAAGGGGTATCATCATACCCCTTCCCTTTTTCAACATTATCAGATGTACAATCCTTTATATAGTGCCCTGATTTATCGCATTTCCAACACTTCCTCAAATATTTTATTGTGGATTTATATATACCCTTATATTTAGATCTCCCCCTAGATCCCTAAATTGTATTTCTCTCCTAGGGACAACCTCTCACAAATAAGGAATCTATGGTATGCTTATCCATGGATTTCCTCCTCATTTCTTCTAATAGAATGGATGCTACTATTTCATCAAATTTTAAGGTTACTTTAATATCACTACTTATTGCTACAATCAAGTTATCTGTAATGTCTCTTTTTTGGAATTTTGGAGAAAAGTGCAATTTGGGCAATTTTGGAGCTTAACTAGTCACAACTCTAGAGAGTTCCAACTTTCACCACCTGGTACTGAATTTGAAAGTAAATGGTATGGTGAGTCTTAAAAAATCCCAAGGTGTTTTATGGATACTTTTTATCATACTTTATACCTCTACAACCTTGTTTGGTTTTGATGACAAAAAGGCCAAAAATTACTATCAAATTGTGATGAAATCTCCCCTAGGGTGTAGGCCAACTGGGCTTCCCAACTCATGTACGAACCTCCCAAATTTGTAAGAATAGTATGGGTACTGATATAAGAACTCATGGAATTTCATTACACATGGTTATTGGTTCTTAAAACTAGTTAAAGAGTTCCATATTCGTTTGATAACTTTCAGTGAAATTGCTTATGGGGAAATTGCATAACTAGCACGATTTTGACATATGAAAGATAGAGTTAAGGGTTCATATCATGATGTGACATATAGGGAAAATATATAGAATAAAAATTGATTCCAAAATAGTATTAAAAATCATATAAATCCCTTCATACAAGTCTTGTATACATCTCATTTAGTATGGGAATCAAATACATGAAAACTAGTGAATTAGTAGCATGAAATTGCAAGAGTTTCACATATGGATTTCTTGGATTTAGACCCACATATCATAGGTAAATTAAATTACTTATTAGCAAATAATATATGGCTTAAATAACATCATCAAACTCAAATAACATCCCTCATACAAATATGATACAAGACTCCTTCAATATTGAAGCCAAAGTCATGGAAACTAGTAACCCAAAGACAGGGGAATGCAAGCTTTTCATACATGATTTTCTTTGATTTAGACCCAAAAATGATATGGAAATTAAATTAAAGAGTAATATATCATATATTTCTGTCATAAAATCCTCAAAATCATATAATATCTCTCATACAAATCTGGTATAAAACTACTTCAATATTTAAGCCAAAATCCATGAAGACTAGTGATACAAGGGCATGAGTATGCAATATTTTCATACATGTATTTATGATATTTATACTTACATATCATTTGGACATAATATTACAGAGTAATACATCATATATTTCTTCCCCATCATCATAAAACTCATATAAATTTCCTCATATAAATTTGATATAAAGCTACTTCAATATTGAAGCCAAATCCATGAAAACTAGTTATTCAAGAGCATGAGGAATGCGAGCCTTTCATACATGTATTTCTGAGATTTATACTTACATAGAATATGGAGATGATATTACAAATCCATACATCATAAATCAAAGCTTGTCCATCAACTATCCTCAGCAAGGTGCAAGAATCACTCCAACAAGTGCGCCATCAATGTTAGATTTTTATCAATTAGACAATATTATATTAGGATCTTATCTAAGAGAATAAAATGCACAAAAATAAATCACAAGAGACAATAGACACAAATATTTTCCTCTGGGAAACCATAAAGGAGAAAACCTCACAACTTCCTCAGAGATAGAATGAGCACCAATGGCAACAGTAAAACCCAAAGACAAAAAATATGATCTCCAATAGTTGTTCTCTCTCTCACTTGTGTGAGCTCCTCTTCTCTCACCTATGCGCTATAGATGGGTGAGTGTGTGTCTCAAATAGAGAGGTTCACTCTCTATTTATACTAGTTTATGACTTGACAATAACTTACTAGGGCCGAGTTCTCTAGGAGAGTCTAATAACCCTAGTTCCCCACAACGATGGGGACTTTGCCCTTCGATCAACAAGGAGGGTTAATCACTATGACTTTACATGACTTGATTACATTAATGATTCTCCCAATAGGAACATTAGGTACCAATTAAATACAATATATGAAATATATAAGTGAATACATTCCAAAGTTACAAATACATCAACACTCCCTCTTAACTAGGAAGGTATTCCTTTGACACAATTCATCAGCACAAGTCTTCTTCTCTGGATCATCATCAAAGTTGTATCATCACTGGATCATCATAAAATTTGGATCATCATCAAATATGGATCATCACTGGATCATCATCATCATCATTGCTTTTTCTATATCGATCAAATGGCGCTATCTCTCAATTCTACTCGTCACAGGAAGTTCTACAGAGCCAGCCCTTTTTCATGCCGGTTGTAGGCCTAGCCTCCATGTAGGTATTCAAATTCTTCAACACTTATATCTAACCATGTGGGGAACAAATCCCACAACCATGTCAGAAGGGCTTTGCACTTACATCTGACCATGTGGGGAACACATCTCGCATCCATGTCAGAAGGGCTCTGCACTTACATCTGACCATCTGGGGAACACATCCTGCATCCATGTTAGAAGGGCTCTGTACTTACATCTAACCATGTGGGGAACACATCCCGCATCCATGTTAGAATGGATTTGCACTTACATATGACCATATGGGGAACACATCCCTCATCCATGTCATAAGGGCTCTATACTTACATTTGACCATGTGGGGAACACATCCCGCATCCATGTTAGAAGGGCTCTGCACTTACATTTGACCATGTGAGGAACAAATCCCACATCCATGTCAGAAGGACTCTACACTTACATCTTACCATGTGGGGAACACATCCCACATCCATGTCAAAAGGGCTCTACACTTACATCTGACAATGTGGGGAACACATCCTACATCCATGTCAGAAGGGCTCTGCACTTACATCTGATCATGTGGGGAACACATCCCGCAACCATGTCAGAAGGGATATGCACTTACATCTGACCATGTGGGGAACACATACCGCATCCATGCCAGAAGGGCTCTGCACTTACATATGACCATGTGGGGAACACATCTGACATCCATGTCAGAAGGGGTCATAGACTCATCACTTCCCCTTGGAAGGAACCTCGATCTGGAGAACACAAAGCTTCTCTTCTGAAGCACTCAACTTCACTATGTACATTTCTAGCATAGAATCACATCAGGGCTGATTATGTCCAAGGATATCCTGCGAGCTTCGCCAAGACCGATTACATCTGAGGACAACCTACACTACCATTTTACATCTGATAAACCTATGAGATTCGCTAGGATTTTATGCTCAGACAACTTGTCTCATCGGCTATCATAGAACTCCCTCTTTTGAGAGATATTGATTTGGATCACATATTGGAGCTTCATTGCTCCTCTCTATGTTGTTCTTAGCACCATGTAGGACTCCTTCCCGCTAAAACAATATATCACACCTGATCTCATACTGAATCAACACCTCGAAGTTCTCTTCCTATCAATGGAACTGCCTTCCCAATTTGAATCCAAATAACCCTCTAGGTTAATCTTCTGATTCGTATCATACTTGAGCCCATACTCAATTGTACTCTTCAGGTACCTTAGAATATGCTTCGTAGCAATTAGGTGAACATGTCTCAGATCCATCAGGAACTGGCTCAATGTGTTCACAACAAAGAAAATATATGGTCTTGTATTCATCAGGTACATCAAGGACCCAATCATCTGATGATACATCGTGGAATCAACCGACTCTGATGAAGCATCACTCAATAGCTTCAAGTTCGATGCCATAGGTGTGGTCATGGCCTTGCAGTCCATCATCCTGAACCTCTTCAGGATCTCTACTGCATACTTCCCTTGTCCCAGGGAGATTCCATCCGCATTTTGCCACACCTCCATGCCTATAAAGTAGGGCATTATATCCAAGTCCTTGATCTCGAATTCAACAGCAAGTCTCCTTCTTGCAACTTTAATGAGTTCCTCTTCTTTGTCAGGAATAATTCATCGACATATAACATGAGCATCACTGGTCTTTTTCCTTCAACCTTGGAGAAAAGGTTGGAATCTACTTTACTATCGGTAAAGCTTAAAGCCATCAGTAATCTGCCCATCTTGTCGTACCATGTTGAACTTCAGGATCTTATATAGTCACTCCCTCTGAAGCGGAGCATCATTCTCCCTCTGCCTTTCGTACTCTATGTATTGAAACAATCTGTAATGGAGTGATAAGTAGCTTCCTCTACTACTAATATTCTATGTATCCATTTAGGATCATTGGATACCAAGATCCTCTATCTTGAACCTTTTCAAAATTTCTTTTGCACCCATCTATTAGCTTGTCATCCTCTATAGGATTTCATCTTCAACCTTGTAGCAAAGATTAAGATCTTCATCACTCTAGGTGATCTTCAAGCTCCTCATGTATGTGTTATCCCATGGGTGCCTTCTAAGCTCGTACAAGGCCTTCTTTAACTTGCCCACATGATTTTGCTTGTCATGTGCCTCAACTCCCAGTGGATGCAAATGTCTCTTCATAGTCTATGCCTTCTTTCTGTGAGGATCCTCATGCTACGAATCTTGCCTTGTATGCCACGATGATGCCATCTACTGCATGTTGGATCTTTGTGCCAAGAGGCGCTCTACAGCCCAGTATGGGGGAGATCTTGTAACGTGATGTAACATGATGTAACATTAGTAACATTTGTAACATGTCCGCAAAAATTAATAGTCTTTGTGAATATTATGGAAGAGATCTTGTAACGTGATGTAATGTTAGTAACGTTTGTAACATGTTGGCAAAAAATAATAGTGATAGTGAACATTATGGGATAAATCTTGTAACGTGATGTAACGTTTGTAACATGTAACGTTCTCATGCAACGTTATTCATGTAAATGTCGGCTATAAATATTATTGCCGATTATGAAGGAGATGTTGTCACGTTACTTTTTTCTTACTTATATTTACTTATGATGTAGATTTTGTCGGCCATTAATTAAAAGTAAAAATATATTTTATAGACCATTAAAATAAAAACACCTACTACATAAATAACACAAATGAGTAATAAAATTTATATATA
>LPNX011187671.1:19435-110120 GCA_001517045.1 Pseudotsuga menziesii
TCTCTTCTTATCACCAAAAGAAAATAAAAGTGTCAAATATCATAAGAAAAAGATCCTCCGGCAACTCAACTGTATAAAATACCGCAACAACCCAACCTGTTGGCACAATTATTAAGAAATGTGAAATAAGAGAAAATTGTCCAGCCATACAACTGAAAGACGGTTGATGGGACCATTACGAATAAACATTGAATTATTTCAGGATATATATATATATATTAATTAGTTCTGGAAATCAATATATATATTAGTTCTGGAATAAACATTGAATTATTTGGGAATTTTAATATATATATTTTAATTATATATATATATAGTTATGGAAATTTTTTCAGAATAAACATTGAATTATTTGGGGATTTTAATATATATATTGAAATATATTAAATATATATTTCAATTTATTTTTAAATTTAAATTTAAATTTAAAATATAAGCTAATTAGTAATAGATTTCTATGTATTAACACTAAGAACTCCTTGTGGTATAGTTGAAAGGGTGTTGGGATAATAGGAAAGAGGTTCAAGGTTCAATCCTCCGAAGTCATCTATTTTTTTTGAAAATATAGTGAATTTTAAACTTGCATAAAAATCAGTGTATGGTATTTATATAGTGATAGAATTCAGTAAATTATTAATAAGAACTACTTGTGGTATAGTGGTAAGGGTGTTGTGATAATGAGAAAGAGGTTCAAGGTTCGATTCTCCCAAATCACCTAACTCTTTTGAATATTTATTGAATTTTAAACTTGCATAAAATTCACTCTATGGTTTTTATATAGTCAGATAATCATCACAATTCTATTTGTGTGTTCAACTTAACTTGTAACTTGTTATCAAGGAGGTTTTCACCTCGGGAAATTGGATCCCTCTCGACGCTTGATAGAGCCTAGGATTGGATCTATGCTGGTGTAGATCCATATGGAAGACACTATGTTCTTCCCTTCAGGTCTTGATACCGCATCCTCGACATCATTCTTCTTGAACGGGTACTCTCCTTCCCTTTATTCTTGGCTACTTATTCATAGCTGGAAGGTTTTGCATCAATGATGTCGCTCAAAATAACTGCACTGTGTCTGAGACCTCTTTCTTTGTTTGAAAGTATTGTCATATTATTATTTATTTTGGATTATTTCTCGAACTGTGGTCACTTGTTCTTCGGAACAAGTCTCATCCTTCTTTTCTTGTAGGTGATTGTACGCGATATTTCCTACAAGTCAAATGCATTAGTTGTATGGTTAGAAACATTTCATAAGTCATATTCATAATGACAAATTATTATGCATAAATATATAATCATGCAACTGTTTTAGCCAATACAACATTCATCCATATCTCACGGAAACTTTCTAGATGCCTTCCATCTCTACCATGACATCATTGAGATTGTGCACTAATCCAATATGTCAGAAAATAGGTTTCATTCTAGATAAGTAGCAGTGGAGAGATGTATAGCACCATGGGCTACTTACCTATCACATGCATAATAGTAGTATGTTGTCATTAATGCAAACATTATATCATGCATGACACATCAATTGATAATAAACAAATGCGTAAATAATATCATGAAGTGACAATTGAACACTTATCTTTATTTGTTTTGTGGGTAGAATCCTTCTTGAGCCTTCAGCTTCATCATCTTCTTCATTTATGACAACATCATTTCTTATCCAAGTGCTAGGATGGATAAGAGGTTCTTCAAGAGTTGATTTCTTTATATTCATCATCGCTTGAGGGATCTTCTTTGGATTGTGAGAGCTTGATCTTTAGTTGCTCCCATTTTCTCTTCTCTTATTATGAGTCGAGCTTCTTCTTGCATGTGCTCTTCCCAGAGTCTTCTGAAGGTAATCACTTCCTTCTGGCACACATTCCTCGAATGAATAAATCCTATGATCCTGGGAGGCCATTCAAGGTGGTTATAACCATATCTTATTCTTCTTAGATTACTTCATCATAGCATCGGACAATTCCTTTTGGTGTCTTCAAGGATGACACATGATGGATGGGATTATCTTTAATAAAATCTACAATGATTCTCTTGACTCTATCCTTTTCCTCAGCTCCATCTGGCTCCTAGACCTTTCTTACTGAAATACTGATCCAAGTCAATTTCTTCAAGGATCACAGAGTTCCTATACTTCTTACAATTTATATTCTTCCCTTCAAAATAGCTTGGCCAAGGGATTAAAAATATCTTAAGGTGTATTTAGGGAAGACACTTGTGGTATAAGGTGATCCTCTTGGCCTTGACCAAGTTCTTCTTGTGTAAGGCTTTAGCCTCATCTCCCTCTAGAACTGGAACCTCTCCACTTATGTAGGTGTCCAATTCATTTTCTTCAATAACTAGTGAGATCCTATACTTCCATGCTTGTAAGTTGTTAGCTTCACCAATATTTTCATCAAGCTAGTGTGATTAGTCATAATGATAACCTAAAATGGTAAATAACAAAAGATTAGATCTTATCGATTTGAGGTGTCTATCCTAGTTCCGGATCTAGCTGATCTAGGGTTTATCAGAGAAACCCTATTTTTCAAAACTTTTAATATTTCAGATCTGATTGGATACAAATATGCACCTTCTCAAGGCTATTTGTCCAATGTACTCATGAAAATAGTGGAGGGAAGCTCCCAGAACAAGAAGTCATAGTTTTCCAATTTCTTTTGCAGAAATGCCTAATATTGTTTCTGCGGTATTTCTGAAATTAATGCTCCTATTTATTTGAAACTTCTCCCTGAGGTATCCTCTTCTTTCCTATTTACAACACCACAGGTTCGAGCAGAATTTCTTTCACCAATTGGGACTTATGAGAGTTTTCCCAAGATGACTTGTTTCAGGACTATTTAGCATAGCAAAGTTATACATACTACCACGTGTCACTGGTTCACCTTCAGGGTCTGAAACTTTTATCATAGAAATTAAATTATGTTCCCTCTCTAAAAAATCTTGCGAAATTACATTTGGACTTTCATATCCCAATATATAGAAATTCTCTATAAGTGTCCTATTTAGGGATGAAGCCTGGAAGAGGCCGGAACCCTGATTTGGAGGAATCATATCTCCCATAATATAGCGAATATAAGGATGCAATTTGTACACAGGGTACATCAAGAATTTATCTTCAGCCTGCAAAATTTTTGGCTCCTGGTCCTTCTTCAATATCGAGATATAGTGAATGTTCCAAAACTACCAGTTTTAGTATTTTAGGGTTTTTCAGGCCCGGGGGAAAATTAGGGTTTGACTTTCCTAGAGTTTTACCCAACCAAAAAATTTGACCTTCATCTCTAAACTTTGATTTTGACGAGGAGAAAAATCCTATGTTGGGATCACTCAAAAACTCCACTTTTATGAAAAGCCATAATTGTCGTTGGAGTGGTAGGTCAAAAATTGAAAATGTTTGGAATCAAAGTCTGCTTCGACAGAAAGATGCACCCTTCAATAGAGAGTTATCCTAGCCTCCTTTTTCTGATGGATTGTGGAGAGAGACCCAAAAAGTAAGGAGCCCTAGATTCTGTAGCTTCACAGGGTCTTCTTCTCAGGTTAGCTCTGATACCATGTTAGATTTTTATCAATTAGACAATATTATCTTAGGATCTTATCTGAGAGAACAACATGCACATCAATCAATCACAAGAGACAATAGACACAAAGATTTTGCTCGAGGAAACCATAAAGAGAAACCCCCACAACTTTCTTAGAGATAGAATGAGCACCAATGGTAGCAGTAAAACCCAAAGACATAAAATATGATATCCAACATTTGTTCTCTCTCTCTCATTTGTGTGAGCTCCTTTTCTCTCACCTATGCACTATAGCTGGGTGAGTGTGTGTCTCAAATAAAGAGGCTCACTCTCTATTTATACTAGTTTTTGACTTGACAATAACTTACTAGGGTTGACATCTCTAGGAGAGTCTAATAACCCTAGTGCCCCACAACTGTGATATCCTTTTATTAACTTCATGAAGACTCCTAAGTTATAATTTCTTTCCATGATCTTCCTCCAACTCATCTTAGTGGTTTAGTAACTCTCATGACACTTGTCTTCCTCTTCATGCTCCAGTTCTTTCCCGAATTCGAATGGATGCCTCTAACTCTCAAATTCGAACTCTTGGTGGATATTTTTATCCCTGACATGTCATATTTTTCATATGTCAACAATCATGTCTGAATTTGTCATACTTGTCATAGAATCTTCCTTCATTTGTTGTCATAGAGTGCATAGAGTCTCCTTCCAAGTGGCACACCTTGTCTTCTAGTCTTTTCCTCTTCCATGGGAGTTACACTCCTTTACCAATTATAATTCCTTGGATCATTATATTATATTTGACACCACATAACCATCCAATACTGTTACATTACCCATGTATTAAAATTTGGATAAATATCATGCCAAGTGTGTGGGGAATCTAGTCACCCAAAGGCTCCACAAGCTTCCAAGTGACTTCATGAACCCATGCCAAATTATTTTATTAGAATTTATCATTTATTGACCCATTTAAATGTGAATATGGTAAAATAAAGTCCTTTTGGGTCCCATATCCCCTTATTACAAAATTTATGTCTCCATCTCAACCTAGGGAACTAGTAGGTTGGTGAAACATTATTTACATATAGTCTTATTTGGAAATTATTTAATTGGGGACATGACATTATCGCATGAATATATAAAAGAACAAAAAAATGTAATATATTTATGCAACTTTTTTTTTGCAGAAACAACTTTTTTACTAGGTATTTTGATTCATACAAACTCCCTAGCTTATTCCAAAGCTTTAACACACTATATTCTCCAAAAAAATTGAACAACATAGAGTCTGATAAGCAAAATCAGATTGTACTCCTCACCCTTCGTTCTAATTTATCCCAACCTTATTTCGTCAATTTAGTGGGTTGTGTACCTGGATCCATAACAATCCATTGTTCTTGACCTACAAGAAGATCCTCCATTTTGAGCTTCCATAGATCAAAGTTTTGGTTATTAAATTTCTCAGGCTCAATTTTGGAACTTCTCTCCATTCTCTTTCAATGCACAAATCACTTCTACGAAGATCCCATTGAACCTAGGTTTATCACAAACCCAAGATCTATCAACCATGTTGAACCCTCAACAACAAAGGATTCTCCTTGAATACACTAACCAATACCACATGTAAGTTTTAAAACTATGCAAAGAAGTAAAGCATACCAATTATTTTAATCTAGATAGAGTTTACACCCCAATATTCACACATAATACACCAAGATTTACCCTAGAAACCTTTAACCAGGAAAACCAACAAAACTGAGAGCCACACCTCTTACTTTCTCATTATGATTATTAACCACTCACAATAAATATGTAGGTATTATGTAGAATCCAAAACCCTATTAATTCATTAACCTATATTATAAATAGACCCCAATCTCGTAACCGAGATTAAATTACAAAATTTTAGGAAAAAAGCTCAAAACTACCCCAAAAAATTCAAACTCTCCTTTGGTTTGTATCTAAAATATACACTAGATGGGGAGGGATCATAGAAGACAAACTCCACACACACTTTGAAATAATATAACGCATACCCAACACTCCCATGGGTTATATCCAATAAAATCTAAGTGGTATACTGACAACATTAGGACACATGCAATGCAACAAGTTCAAGACAGGAAAAGTGTGAGGAAACCAAAAATATGATAATGCAATTGAGGAGAGCTTTCATGATCACACATTAAAACCATAAAATCAAACATGCAATAGGAAATATTAACCTAACTTAGAAACATACAATTTTTAATTGGATCCAAAATGAATGAAGACTTGAAAAACAAAACTTGGACTTACAAATCTTGATTAAAAGATTCAAAAAGGGGGATACCAAAGTCTATTTACTTCGGACATGTTGACGCTTCAATGCGACTGCACATAATATCATATCCTCTTCGCATGCCATGTCAAAAAATTCCTTAGTCCTTATGATCTATGATTGATAACTATAACCATTTTATATATGTTATAGGTAGTGTCAAATAATGTTAAATTTTCCACATTCAATTGTGTTGAGATTTTTCTAATCTCATCAAGATTCTTATTTTTTCTTAACCATGTTTATAAAAAAACAAAAACTAACATTGGTGTCAATGTTTGCATATGAGGGTGGAATTATTCCAAATATTTTAATATATATGACAATCTATGATGCTTAATATTTCCCTCTCTTTGTCTACCTTGTGAAGGGGTGAAATCCCCGTGTTTATTCCTTTTGTCCCTCCCTTTTATGTTTTCAAAGTTTTATTAGATGTGTTTAACAATTGGGAAATCACCACTTCTTATAAGCGAGACAAGGCAACTCTATTGTTTACTTGAAGTATCAATTTGTAAAGAAATTAGACCAATTTCGCTATACAAAATCCTTACTAACTATGCATTGTAAATCAATGCTCTACAATTTTCTAACGGTGGGAAAGTTTACATGCACTTAGTCAACCCCAAAACCATTAGAAGAGTGTTTGCAGAAGTAGTTATTTCCATGCAATAAAGGGGATTTCAATTTATTATTTTTTATATGTGGCTGCAAGTATTATGCTTTTTAGTTTGATTTAATGGAAGTTAAAGAGTGTGTTTTCTTAAAAGGACTATGGTTCATTGGGACATGTAGCATGATTTTTTTCTTCCAAGGAAAACCTCGCAAATAAACCCAAATAATTCGTCCTCACATTCTTTAATGGAATCCCTAGAAAACCCATCAATGTAGGTGAGTACACCTAATCTAGGGGGATTCAAACTAGTCACTTATTGCCACAAAACTAGACAAATGCTAATAATTGATTGAGACAACCCATTGGGATTACATATAATATGTATTTAAACTGATGATTAATTAATTTGATATAGAAGAGGATACATTTTTAACAATCCAATTCCAAGTGAAGCTTTTGTTTCTTCTATTTGACTTATACAATGGAGAAACCTTTCAGATGTAAGAAAATATAAGAGCTAGATACCTATATAGAGTTAAAGAAAATTAGGATGGTTTGTAGATGTATGGAAGTAGTAATGGAGAGAGATATCCTTTGAGAAATTGAGATATATATTCCATTCAAGTTTAATTATCATCACATGTATGGACACTTCACCAAACACTATTTGAATATGTATTAAGAGAAGGTAAAATGATTAGGCTAAAAACACCTTGCAACCTTAATCGTATGTTGTATTTTATTATATTGCACTAAACATGTTATCTTGGTTACAACTGATGAGATTTTTAATTAGCTTCTAATTTCTTTGTAAGGAAAGTAAGAATTATATACATTAAATTGTCAACCTAGGTTTCTATGGTGACTTGCGAGTTACTGTATATTGTATATGCAAGCCACAATCTCCTCTTACATTGGTTTATCTGTTGTGAATTTTTAGTTCAATAACCTTACTTAGAAACAATTGTATGAATAGTTACAAAGTGTAGTAAAGGAATTAACCATCTAAACAAGTACTGGAACTAAGTTGCAAGGAAAGTAAATCACATGACAAGATTGCAAAATTCACACCGTACTGGAAAGTAAATGCGAAAAATAAATTCACACTATGTTGGAAAGTAGATGATAAAACTAAATTCACACTATGATGGAAAGTAAATTCACTTGACACCTTGATAGAGATATAAATTGTGGAAATGAAATCAAAAGGATATCCTTTCCAAACACCAATTACTATTTATAATTCAAAGTAGTAAATATGATCATTGCATTAAGCACACTCGCTAAATTCAAGGTTTATGAAATAAACTTCTAAATCACTAATCTATAGATTGAAATTACAATGAATAAATAAAATTCACACATAACAAAAATGAAAGCTGGTAAATTAAAACTAGGTAACAAATTAAAGCTACATCAACATAAACTAAATAAAATCACTCTACTTAAAATTATAAACTTACAATATTGATTGAAACAAGATAAAATTTTATTTTATTCCATCATAATTTGGGTTGTTTCTCTAAGAGTCCTCCCTTTGGAATAAAGATGGCACTATCTCTTATACATAAGTTCCCTTGGAATAGAAATAAATAATATTACATGTAAAGATCCAAAATATCATTAAGTGCTTTCAATAATTCACTTACAATTAACAAGTAAAAACCAACTCATAAATAATCCCAAGATCTTTGTTAAAAATTTATAACTAATATTTATCCAATATTATTTCTATATCCAAGTAGTTAATTATGTTCCTTTTATGCATAGCATAACTGGTGGCTAAAAGTAAATTCAAAATATTGACTCACGTAGATCTGTAGCACATAGTTATGTAGTGATCTACATAAGATTTTGCAGTTTATAGGTTCAACATTATAGAAGATTCCCTAGTATTAAACAGTTTCACAATAATGGGTTTGTTGTAGTAGTAAGAAGATCTGTAACTGTAGAATTTTCTATAGCATTAGAAATATCTGTATTAGTAGAGGGTTCTACAACAAACAATTTTGTTGGATATTTTCAACAAATGAGTCGTTACTCCAAGCAAATACAAAATACAATATTCTCCTAATGTTAGTGAAAAATGTAGCGAAATACTAAGAAATGAAATGGAAAAACACCTTGAGCCTAAATATCACACATGAGCATGAAAATGGACTAATATAGGGTCATGGGTAAGAAAAAATGGTTTATAAAGAAGGGAAAAAGATGATAAAAATATGCCAAATCCAAGGCCCATCATCTCCCAAAAAATGTATGTTGCATGCCCTCATGCAATCCTATACCTCTATATCAATCAAACTATAAGGATACATACTGAATGGTGCTTATTTTTTTCCAATGCACACTAACCAAATCTATTGTGAACAATGGTAGTTAAAATATTCAATCTCTTTTCCCAACAACAAAACAAATTGATCCAATTTATCCCATGGTGACTTAGATCATCTTAGAGGTTTTATATTGTGTTTATGTGGCTATTACAATATTAAATTAACACTTATAGCAAATATGTACCAATCTGATGGTTATGCATCAACTCTACAAATCTACTACAACAAGTTTCTACAAGGGTTCTGCAACAATGCTATAGACTTATACACCAAACAATGTAGGCCTTATAAATAATTGATTTCTCTTAAATTCCAATCTAGGTATTTGAGATATTTTGTATGTCTATCTTAATATAATCCTTCACTATACCAAAATCATGAATACTAGTTCTTTAATCATTGAGATATGAAAAAATCACAGTATCTAGGCATTATATATAATCCTTATATATCACTTTGTAACTCATAACATCATTGAAGATGTGAACCAATATATTCATTAGTAAACCATGGAAATGAATAAAAGAAATTATACCTTTGAATGCATTTTCTTCCTTGTTGTAAGACAACGTACTCTTATGTAGGATGAACCAATATATGCATCAATGAACCATGCAAATAAATAAAAGAACTTATACCTTTGAATGTGTTTTCTTCCTTGTTGTAAGACATCATACCATTATGAAGGAATGATTTCTACAACAAATTCTTTTGCTTTGGGTTCTTATGGAGCATCATATTCCTCTTTCCTAGTAGTTTCTTTGGATTGTCCATGTTAGTTTCTTCCTTTTTCTGTTATTGGTTCTTGTGGAGAAACACCAATTATTTCTCTTGCTATTGGTTCTTGTGTGGAAAAAGCAATGCCTTTTATTGTTCGGTCTTATGGAGCAACAATAGGGAAACTTCTAATCCTTCTCATTATGGGATACTAGGGAGATATTGGAATAGATTTGAACTATGGTCATAATGTAAAATGATTTCTTAGTTTGATGAGGGTTTTGGATGGAAACAAATTGGTATTGGTATGAAATATAAATGTGATGGTGTGGTCATGAATGTCCCTCCCCCCCCCCCCCCCCCCCCACACACAACTGGAGACTTTTTTGTCCTCAAAAAAAAGTGAAAGAAGTAGGACAAAAAAATAAAGGATGCTTAAGGGACTTTCCAAATGCTAATCCATAACATTCAATGATTTTGAAAAACAATTAGAAAGAATAAGCGTACATGTACCTACCTAGAACTTCCATGAAATTCGTAGCAAGTAGATGATCTATTATATCATGTTCTTTACAAGTTACCATGGCAAGAGAAAACATTTGCGTAAAGGATTGTCATCAAGATTTCCACCTAGTTCAATGACCTCTTCGGTGAATATTTGGGGGAAGAGTGACTTCTGCAACAGCTTATTCTATTACATGTTCTTTGGGGAAATAGGATTTTATTAATGGGGAATTTCTTTAACTGTTTTTCTACTACTAGTTCTTGTGAGGTAAAAATAGGGCTTTCTGAGGTTGATTCTCATGTGGAAAACTCATCGATTATAGGTGTTGGTTATTTTGTGGTAACACTTATTTCTCCTCCTTTATGACCTTTGGTAGCAATGGTGCGCCTAGGAAGTGATACTAAGAATATAAAAATACTACAAGACTTGTATCACCTTATTAAATGTTGAACATGACGGAAGTGTGCTAGACAAGATTAGTGATAGGTAGGCAACAAATTCTTCAAAATATTATTCAATATTGAAACTAAAAAGGTATCTCAATCATGTAAGTGGGCCAAGTTACTTTATTGGGTGGGTTAGGATTGGGTGGAGCGAGAATTAAAGGAGGCCTTTGTGTGGAGGAAAAAGTAGGTTGAAGTTGTGATTCTCTAGAAGTGGTTACATGAATGATGTTCTAATTAAGCTTTGAATACTTGGTGTCTTATATGTCAACCAAATAATAAAATGAAATTCAATGACTTTGGTATTTAATTATTTATGAACTAAGAAGAAGAAAATAAATGAGCATACCATGGTGTTGGTGAATGAGTATGATGAATATGAGGTATTCTTGAAGGCTTCAACTATAAAAATTTCATTGTTGATATAGTAACGGGACTTGAATTCTGTAACTATTGGTCTTCCCTTGATCTTCAAATCAGTTATTCATTTTCCTTATTCTTTATCCATATGCACCTTTTTATAAGAAGTCTTGTTGTTGTTGGTCAACAGTTGGAACAATTTCATAGCAAGGTCATAGGAACATAAAATTCAGACATGCCTCATTCAAGGACTCAACATGACATGATTTAACACTTTTTTTCATTTGGTTTCATGGTTACATTCCCTTTTCCTAAAAAACTGGTCTCCAAAATCACTCCCAAGAGCTTGTTTATCCCTTGGTGAATTGAAAAACAAAACTAGCATTTTTCCTACTTGAAATTGATTGAAATGAATTCATGTTTTTCTCTTCCTCCATTGGAATCCTCATTCAAAAAACTGGTCTCCAAAATCACTCCCAAGAGCTTGTTTATCCCTTGGTGAATTGAAAAACAAAACTAGCATTTTTCCTACTTGAAATTGATTGAAATGAATTCATGTTTTTCTCTTCCTCCATTGGAATCCTCATTCAACAATGTTTTCTTCCTCTTGCCAATTTTCTTGCAAGTAGGTTATTACATTGGGTGGCTCTTACTGCACCAAAAAATTATCCTTTTGGGTATCTATTGTATTCATGAAAAAAAACCATCCTAAGATTAATTTGATGAAACAAATGAAATTGTTATATTGATAAAAAATAAAAAAGCATGTTAAAACTAATGAGCAAATATAATTTTTTTTACAGAACAAGAGGGTTATAACTGATTTCTTTGTGTAAAAATTGTGTCTTACACTCTCTAATTCACTTTTTTATGCTTGTTTATATTTTCTCACTATAAATGCAAAAGTATCGATTTAAACCTATGGATGTTTCCTAGAAGCAATGCATTCTATTGTTCTTGTGGTAACTCCTCGGAAACGGTGCCAAAATGATGAGCTTTTTAATTAATTTCTAATTTGTTAGTAAAGAAAGTAAGAATTCCAAACATTAAAATGTCAACTTGAGGTTCTATGCTGACTTGCGAGTTACTATGCACTGTATGTGCAGGCCACAATCTTCTCTTACACTAGTTTATCTACTATGAATTTGTAGTTCAATAACCTTACATACGATGGTATGCAAAATTACATTGTCTTGGCAAGGAATCAACCATCTAATAAGTACTGGAACTAAGTTGTTAGGAAAATAAATCACATGATAGGAATGTAAATTCACATCGTACTAGAAAGTGAACACTAAAACTAAATTCACATTGTGCTAGAAATTAAATCCTACAACTAAATTAACAATGCGCTCGAAATTAAATTCTAAAACTAAATTCACATGCTGGAAAATAAATTCACACCACACCTTAACAGAAAGATAAATTGCAGAAATGGAATCTAAAGGCCATATTTTCCAAACAACGATTACTTTTTATAATCCAAAGTAGTAAATATGATCATCGCATTAAGCACACTTACTAAATTCAAATATTATGAAATAAGCTTCTAAACCACTAATCTACAGCTTGAAATTACATTGCAGAAATAAACTTCACACACAGAAAGAAATGAAAACTATTGTTAAAACTAGGAAACTAATTAAAGGTACATCAACATAAACTAAATAAAATCACACTATAGAAAATTATAAAATTAAAATATATATTGAAACAAGATGAAATTATAGTTTATTCCATCATAATTTGGACTCTTAATATAAGATCCCACCATTTGGAATAGAAATGGCACTCTCTTTTATACATAAGTTTCCTTGAAACATAAATAAACAATATTAAATGTAGATGCAAAAGATCCTCAAGTGGTTTTAACATTTTGCTAATAATTAGCAAGTCAAAACCAACTCATAAATAATCTCAATATCTTTGTTAACAATTCATAACTAATATTTGTCCAAGATTCTTTCTATATACCAGAGGTTGATGATGCTCCTTGATCCATGACATAACTAGTGGGTGAAACTAAATTCAAAATATTGACTCACGTTGATTTGTAGCATTAGGTTTTATAATATATAAATAGATTCTGCATTACAAAAGTTTTTACACTACATAAGGTTCCATAGTAGTGGTTATGCAGTAGTAAACAATTTTTTGGTAGCAACAGGAAGATCTACAACTATAGAATGTTTTGTAGTAGTAGGAATATCTATAGTATCATAGGGATCCACAACAAACATTTATGTATGATGTTTTATACAAATAAGTCATTACTCCACGGAAATACAAAATACACTAGTTCCCCTAATGTTAGTAAAAAATCTAATGAAATATTAATAAATGCAATGGAAAAACACCTTGAGCCTAAATTCCACATATGAGCATTAAAATGGACTAATATAGGGTCATGGATAAGCAAATACGGTTTATAAACAAGGGAAAAATATGATAAAAAAATTTCCAAATCCAAGGCCCTTCAACAACACTATGCTTTCATGTATGCACATGTGTGAAGATATTATAAATGATACTATGTTATATCAATGTTCACATTTGAGGTTGAACTATGGAACCAAGTAGTGTGATGCATGGCATAAACAGATAATTTTATAAACCAAGATAATTTTATTACCAACAAACCTTGTCAATGAATTCACAACATTCTTTAATGTAACAAGCTTCTCCAACAACACTTTAATGTTTTCAACCATGTCTATAACAAAGTGGTACTACATATCATTGTGTTTTGCCTTGGAATGACAATCATGTTTCTTTACTAGAAAACTTGCACTTGAGTTGTCACAACCTATTGCCATTTCTTTCTAAACAAAGCAAATACTTGATCACAGTATTTGCAGCCATAAAACTTCCTTACTTCCATGAGTGGATGTCATGTACTCAAAATTTGTAGTTGACAATGCAATTATAATTTACATCTTGCTTAGCCAAATAATTGCTCCTCCAAATAGGTTAGATGCATAATGTAATGCCCCTCCTTGCTTAATTCTATTTTGCATAGAATAACGAAGTTAAACCTAGATTTGTTGATGTGTTGGTTTTTATCTATATAGATAGGGCGGGTATCTATACTTGTGACATATGGAATGTTTTCTAAGGATATGTTTATGTATTCTTGATATTGAGTAGGAAATTGTGAAACATAATGATGACATGATGGTTTACTATGATACATTAATGAATGGTATCTTGGAGGCTTTTATAGTATAATTTGAGCATATGTTGATAAATCATTAGCAATAATAGAAAGCAAGTATGAATTGTTGCAGGATGATAGGACATGCATGAATCCTTTGCAAAGTTGACCAAATAAATAGGAGAGATATGTAACAAAAAATACATATTTCAAAATATCATGGGTCATCTTAAGAGCGACACAAATGAATATGACTATTTGGGAGAACTCTGGGTCAAAACTTTGATAGTAAGATCCATGGAGGATAACTAAGATATTAAAGTGTTTGAAATTTTATTAACTAAAATTTACAGTTTGTTTTGACTAAAAATTTATGGGACTATGGAAGTCCACATGCACAACAATTTTTTAATGGTAACATATCAATGGAAGTTGATTTGATTATATTATGCTCTGGTGTATTTTATATGTGTCTGTGGTATCTATGCAAGGCATAGGGTGAACATTTCCAACTTGCTAACATATGGGTGCTAGCCATAAACAATGAGTGATTAATAAAGGCATAGAGTCTCGGTAGAGGCGCATGGTCTCAACAAAGACATGGAGTCTCTCTTTGTAGAATATAAGAGATGGTTATGATTGGGGGCACACAATAAGGTGGAATGACCTTACTCCCAAATAACTAATAATTCAATATGCAAAACTAAGCTAAGGTAACCTAAAAAGACCCAATTGGGAACTCTTTGATAAATTAATATTTTAATGAATAAATAGAATTAGTGAATTACGAGAAATCATATTAAACAAGTCTCTCAAGTGACACCTACAATGGGTGATTATTCACATGTTTAATAAGTTTAAATAAAATGGAAATTAGTGGAAGTGGCATGTAAGGAAAGGTGACGAATATTATGTAAATTATAAATAATAAAATTATTTTAATTTTTCATTGGAAGGGTGATGTGGAAACCCTCATTAATTAAAGGTACTTTATGGGTTTGGGGTGTGACTTAGAGAGTAAGGAAATGCTACCAAAATTTTGTTAAGGATAAAGTCTCTTGGAAATAATTTTTCCCTGAGTATGTTTGGGAGGAAATTGAGTTGGTCAAGGAAAGAAGATGATGGTTGGAGAAATGTTGGAACCACAATAATTACAATTTTGTCTACTATAATGTATTTTCATTATTTGGGTTACTTTTGTCTTTATGGATATGGGTTTTTCATATGAACTTGAATGTTATTCGCTTGTGTGTTTGGCATCGGAATTGTATAGTGCTTACTCAAAAAACACTCCTATTAAGGAGGCCATGGAAATAAGTACCATTGTGAGAGTAAGGTAATGTTAGTATTTCTTATGTTTAATATGATTATTTAAGTACTATATATCTATTCTCTCAGTGTCTATAATAGGTCCTACTTCTTTTTTTCAACAACTATAACAATGCTACACCATTTTTTCTATCTACTTATCGTTTCATTTGAATTATATATTTAACAATGCCAACAAAAAAGGAAAGTTCTAGGATTGTTTCTAGGTTAAGGGAGAAACTTGGTGATGGTAAATGTTGGCTCCCTTGCAAAAAGTGCAAGGGAATGAGTAGAAGAATATCAAGGTCTAAAGATAAAAAGCATTGTTGGGAATATGGGAACTTCAAAGGGGGCATGAATTTCATTCGACGGTAAGACATAATAGATGACTTTCTTCATTACACATTTAATTTGTATTCTCATATATTTAGAATTTTTTATTTTTTGTTATAATATTTAATTTATATACTAAAGAAATTTAATCATTTGTAATTACAAAGACGAAGCATCCTAGGATTAATGGATCGAATGATGAGTAGGTCGATGAGACAAACTAGTACAAATAATATTCAGTGAACAAGCTGATGGAGATAATCATGGAGTAGATAATATTGGAGATTATGAAGTTAATCCTATAGTTGAGGAAAATGATGACATTGTTGTAATTCAAAATCATGGGATGAATAGATTGATTAATGACACCTTTCATGCTTCATCGATGGATGATAACTTTGATGAACATGTTCATGATGTACCTTTGATTGAAAAGGCACAAAAAATATTACATCAAGGCTCAAGGACAAATCTTTTGTTTGCAAATTTATTTTTGGTGAACTTAAAAGTGTTGAACAATTTGTCAAACATCCGGCTCACATAGATTCTAATATATGTAATATAATTTTTATACAAGAATACCATTTTTTTTTCGTGCTTTTAGTGTTAATTATATTGTATAAAGGTCATCGATGCAATATTCATCAATAATATTCACCACTTTTAATTTTTGTTTGAATTTTGTATACTGTTCGGTGATATTCTCCTACCATCACCAAATAAGTTACCTCACTTATACCAATAATTGTCTCTTGTTATAAAATATTTAGGAATGGAGACGTCCTTTTTCTAGATCTATGCGTAAAAAAAATTATATACAAGCTCGCATGGAGACGTCCTTGCTGGGAAGCCTAGCCATACTGGTGCCTCAACCCACTTATAAACCCACTTATAGGACCAATGTCAATGCAGCGCTCTCTATGTAAGGTGTTGCTACAAGTGTTGATGCATAATGAAAACCTTAATGGAGTAGTGCTATCTTAGTTCTAATTAGTTGATGCTGTCTATCCACTCGCTCGAGCCAGGTTGTATGTAAGAGCTTTTATACTCAGGCTGGGTAATATAATCAGACTTATTCTCCACTATGTGACTCGCATCGATACGTCCTTTCTTGCAAAGAATTTTTCATCATGCTTTAGTCTCATGCCCTCTGAGTTCAATCCAAGTGAAAGCCTTAGTGTCTCCATTCTGTTAAAAAGAAACTAGTCCTCCCTTTCCTTAATTCTAATTAATAGGCACTTCTTTCTTAGCTGTTGATGCCTGTATTATTTTCCACTACATCCATTCGATGCTGCTGGTAGGAGATCGCAGCTTAATCCTTGTGAGAAAGGAGTAATAAGAGTTTGGTGCACGTCCTAGTGACCATGTTATATCTTATGGAAAACAAGCAACAAAGTCGTAATGTCAGCAATGTGGAATTAGTAGATATGACTGATCAAGTAAGAAATGATGTGCCTCACAAGGTTCTTAAGTATATTACCATAATTACATGTTTTCAACGATTGTTCGGGTGCAAAACATGGCACAATTTATGGATTATCATAAAAAAATAAGAGTGAAGATGGTGTTTGAATGCCTGCAAATATTGTTGCATTTAGGGACACCAAAGAAAGATGGTCAGTTTCTAAAGAATTACTTTGTAATGTTGGTATTTCCTTGGAAGTTGATGTTGTCAATCTATTTGGAGAGATGAGGTCCATTTAGTCAACATGGCATATTTTGTTATAAACAATGACCTTCCTCCTTTAATTCCAATAAAGAGGGAGCACACAATGTTGGCAATGATTTTTCCAGGTATTTGTTCAAAATATTATTTTCAAGTATACATATGATGTCAATTATACTATACTTGTTTGTTACATGATATATTAATTTATTATAGGTTCAATCTAATAAAAGTGTGTATTCACAAATAATTAGGAAAGTACTAGGTTAAATTTATGGACGCATTTATTAAGCCTGTTATTGATGAACTTCTAAATTTATGGGATGGAATCAGTATGTATGACATCTCCAAACAAATAGGGTGGAAAAGGAAATTTAAATTCCATGGAATACTTACATGGACAACTCATGATGCCATAGGACTAACACATTTTTTTGGTAATTAGCATTAAAGTATTGAACTCTAACAATATTTAATTATATCAATAGTTGATGCATTTTTTTAATAATTTATTTGTATATATCTAGAATTAACATAATTCCACATCTTGCGGGTCTTTAGGAAAAGGGTAAATTTGCATGTCTGGTATGTCGTCCCAGAGTGATATCTCGATGCTCTAGAAGTTTAGGAAAGGAAGTGTTTTGATGAGTATAAGTACTTCCTCACTAAGAACCATATGTATTGCACTATCGAGAAATATATTTTTTCATTAAAAGGAAGAGAATAGAAAAAAACATCAAAGAATGACACCTCAACTATGGAAATCGGAGTACACTAAGAATTGACGTCAAGGTAAGCAATTGGATTCCATATCACATGTAACAATGTTATACAACTTGAAATATTTATATTCAATTGTTAATTTCTATGTTATCTATTATCTAATAAGTATGGTCTTTCATGTTTTGTGAAGGTCATCAATCTATTAATGAGCTTCCTACAAGAGGAATGAAAGTTACTCCATCCAGATCAATAGGTTTCCCTACTATGAGCACCTACAAGTTGCTCATTTGTTTGATACATTGCTTATTGAGAAGAATATTACATAAACATTATGGAGAATCTTATAAGGAAGGAGTAATAAAGATAAAATCACCAAATTTTGTTGCGACATTAAGGAATCAAATCATGTAATGGGAAATTGGTTCCATTATTCTAACGATGGACCACTAGACAATATTCCATGGTTATTTACAAAGCTGGAAAGTATTGTTGTAAAAGATGCTATTCAGAAAATTAAATTTCCTAGTGGTTTTTCTTCGAACAAAAAGAATATATTAACGAAGAAACAAGAATTTGGAGGGGTAAATTAACATGATTGGAATAATTTTATTAAGGTAATTTGGTACATTATTCTCCCTATTTTAATAAATTGGTTATTGTTTTTAATTTTTGAACAAAATAATGAGTGTTGATTCTATGTTTTAGCTTGTTCTACATCTATCTCTCCCAGAATACTTCGATAACACCATAAAACAAGTTATATATGATCTTGACAAGTACATGAGGCAAGGTGTCATAATTTATAACTGAAAGGTTAACTCGTACACAATTAGCCGCTATATGTGTTTTACTTGTACTATACATGTACACATATTTATTATTATTTTGAATATTCTTGCAATATAATTAAGCTGCATTGACATGTTTATGTGGTTGTCAGCTAAATAAATCCATAAATAAGACATAAGGTATTGGAAAAGAAAAATTCCTCGACTAATATGTGGATTGGAAAAGTATCTTCCTCCAGAATTTTTCAATGCACAAGAACTACCTCATACACAAAATTGAGGAGATTGAAATATGTGGACTTGTACACACAAGGTCAATGTGAATCGTGTAGAGGAATTTGAAGGCATTGAAAGGTTTTGTTAGACAATGATCACGTCTTGAGGGATCTATGGTTGAGGGATATGTACTATATCAATCCATGGTGTATATTAGTGAGCATATTCTAGAAGTAGCATCACCACATATTAGTGTGCCTTGTATTTGGGATGTTGATTCCAAGAAAAAATATGAAGGGGAGTTTTTGCTGGGGAATGGTATATTAAGGAAAGTCAAAGGTAATAAAAAAAATTAGATAAACTTATTTAATAGTGTATATTATATTTTTCCAATTTTGTACTTCTTTAATGCTATTCATCCATCATTTATGAAGTACCTAGTTATTCAATTGCCTTTTTTAATACTTCTTGAGAGTGGGATGCACTACATTTATACATTGTCAATAATCTTGACTTGATGAATGCATAGATAGAACGATGTAAAGAATTTTATGGTAAATTATTATGGGATGGGGTGGTGGATTTGATTAGAATATTTCATAATTTTTGAGATATTAACCTTACACAAAGGGAAATCGATATAGAAAATGGTGCAAAAGATAAACAAGTGATCGTTGGCCATATTTTGGGTTATTTTTTATCTATTAGATGTGCTAGTATTCTTTTTTCTCGAACTTTTAAGAATATGTTGGTCTAAATACGTTTATTAATTGTCAATATTTCATTTTTAACATATAAAGTGTATATATAGTTGTAAGTGAAACACCACAAGGATATGTTGTGCAATGACAGAAAAAATTGTATTAAACAGTTGGATGATAAGAATATTTTTTTTATTATGGGATAAATATAGTTTTCCAAGGGACTAATGTTTCATCCAAAATTGACAGGAATCTAGAAGTATCTAAAAATATATATTATGAATACCTGAAAGATATACTTGAGTTATACTTTCAATCCTTCAAAGTAGTTATCTTTGAGGTTTGTTGGTACAACTTATGCATGGATGAACATGATATCGATCGAATCTTTATTAAGAAGGATAATTGACTTACCATGATTAATACAAGGTTATTTGATCTGGGTACATATCCTTATGTCCTTCCAAGTCAACGTGAGAAGGTATTATATTCACAAGTGTCAAATAAAGCAGGCTAGTCAAGTGTAGTTAGCTATGAGCCAAGAGGAATACCTATAAAATATATTTGATTAGAATATGTCAATATTGAAGAAGGTCAAGAAGATGATGTAGAAGAGCAGGTGCATGTGTCAGACTAATAAGTCGAAGAAGTTGAAGGTTATGATGTACATCGGGAGAGGGTATATGTCATAGATGAAGAATTTGAATATGAGGTAGATCATGAATAGTTAGATGTGTTGGAGGAAGAAGTTAAAGAAGTTGATGATGATGATGTTGTGGACAATCCTTTCAACGATTCAGATCTTGATGATTAATATTTTGATTCTAATGAATAATAAGAATATCAATAAATATATATGATGTTTGTTGAAATGGCATATGGGGTTATATTTGGTCAAGTTGATTATGTCAGATTCCATGGGATGCAAGAACAAATTGCAAAACAATGTCTACATTGGACCCTTTCACTAGTCAAGTTGAATGTAACTTATTTTCATTGACTATGCATGTTCTATTCTAGGATGTTAGTGGTCCATGGTGTTAGAGATAAGTCCATGGATATGCAATCCATTAGATAGTCAATATAGAGATTAAATTGAATGTTTTTTTCCAAGGAATCTAGCTTAAACTATAATATTTGTTTCTTCCTTTTTCATAAACCTCCATGTTATTTTCATGTAGAAAAATTAGTCATTATTTTCCTTATGGCCTTGTATACTAATAAAATAGGGGGGTTGGGTTAGGACCCTAACACAATACACTTGAAAGGAGTTATAATACACTTCTTTCTCTTCTTTTGATCAAAGAAAATGGACCATTTTTCATATTGATGAGAGAATTGAATGAGACAATATTGATTGGATACAAATTTGGGTAGAATATAGGGATTCCCCTTAGAATTTCAAATCATGATATAAGTCTAATGTTACTCAAAAACACATTCTCCTTTACCTTTGAGGAAAATATTGTAATACAAATCAATCTATTACGCTAATTTCTTGTTGTCATATATGTTTCTATAGAAATGAAATGGGGCCTTATGCCTTGATAAACATATATTAAGAAACAAAATGGGATCTACATTAAAGTCAACATACTCTTTTGGAAATAGATTCTCAAATGAATTAAAAAATATCAATGATAAAATTTGACATGAAGATATCTGGTTCGAGATAATATCACCCTAATAAAAAACTATATCCCTATGTAGTGTATCAGACATAATGTATAAAACATACCTAGGTACATGAGATGTGGTTTCTTGGAAAACCACTTGCAAAAAAACCACACTAATTCTTGGTAGAGATTAGCTAATTCTATGGTTTGTATTTGGTATTCTCTAGATCCCTGTGTAATTGGAATTAATATAGATTACTTTAAGATAGTGCTACCTCCTCCATGAGTTCCTAAGAAATCATTAGTTTCAACGACCTTAAAAATATTGGTTGGTTCTCGTATAAGTAGCATCCTTTTGAGTGTGAGCGGTGTAAGGGGATCATGATTCTTTCCTCCCTCTTTAACATTCACATGTGCAACTTTATTTTACCAAGCTGAAGGTACACATATTGTTAATTCTTTGACCCTCCTCTTTCATCTATGAATCCCACATATAAGACATGGTCCAATTATAGTCTCTATAGTTATAAGGTAGTGAATTTAATGTGTCTACAAAACAAGGCTATCATTTAAGTGCTTTCTAGAAGGTTTAACCAAATTACATAGTACAATTAAAACATTCATACAGATATCATCCATATTTGTCCCACCATTGAACTTTGCATTGAGTTAGAAAATTCCAAACATTGATATAGTGGGTCAATAATTGAGCAAGAATAAATACATAAGAAATAGAATAAATAGGGGCAAATCCCTCATTATCTTAATAAAGTAATGAAAAATATAGAAAGTATAGGTGACAAAGTATTGGAACGCTATAATGGGAGCTCTATATCCATAATAATGAGATATAAATTAAGAATATTTGAGGGTAGACATATTCACAAGGAAAGCTTGTGCAAATGGGAAAAGATGTGAGAATATGAAAGTGTAGAGAAAGGGGGATGGTGTTTAGGATTTTGCATTGTTCATAAAATAATGTAGGGGGTATGGATTGTCATGAGAATTAATGGGGTGGAAATGTGATTATGTGGAATACTTGACCAATGTGTGGAACCTCCACATTCCATATTAATGAGAAATCTGGGAGGTAGAACATAGGAGATAAGGCATATCAACAAGGTCATCCACATTTACATTGGTAAGTGATGTGGTAATATGGAATGAGGTGATATGAAGACGGGGTTTTAGTTAAAACACTCTCATATTCCACATTAATTGAATCTCAATGTGGAGTTAAACCATTTGATAATGTGGAAAGATTAAAAAATGAGCCAAACTTTGAAGAACATTTGTAATATTCATGTAACAACTAATGTGGTATTTAAGGAAAATGACACTCTCTCCTCAGATATATTAATCCACGTGGGGGGTATCTATATACATTTAATTTTTACTTAAGTAAATTCAAAGCATTTTCCCATTATATTTCAAAATCACTAAATTATTTTTTATAGGACTTTAAAGAACAAAAAGGGGATGATGATGATTACTTGTCTTTGAAATATGGACAACAACTGACACATAGCCTCAACTTAGATCGTATGATGAGAGAAACGACCTACAAGGTTATATTTGGCCAGGTTGGTTATGAGCTATGATGATGGTAATGATAATGAAAAGGGTTACATGTGAGGGGTTAGGAATTCATGCAATTATAAAGGTTAGGATTTAGGGTTTATGGTGGTGACAACAATGAGTTTTGTTGAGAAGGATGGAAAGGATGATGATTACGATGAAGAATATGATGATGCTAATGATTATGATGATGAATATTGATAACAATTATGAAGGTATTTTTTAGTTTAACAACTAATTTGAGGAATATTGTCCCTATATATCGTCCCAATATAAATATAATTTCTAGAATTAGTAAATCCATATTATTCTTATAATCCCATCCAAGGTTAAACTAAACACTAGATCACACCATAGGTCACAAGTATGCTATATTTTATAAGCACATATTGCATCTAGCCAACTTGTATTTGATAGATGGCCAACAACTAACCTATTGATGATGAGTAATAATCATGGCATAATTAAGGGAATTTTTTACTTTATAATGAATTATGGTATCCTTAAAATACTTAGGATCCTAGGGGCTAAGTAAAAAATGGCTCCTTGAAAATTTTAATAGATCAAAGGTTAACATGGTTCTATGTTAACTAACAAGAACTATTCTCCCAATGATATCAACTCCTTCACAATATATTTGTACAAAATTATTCTTTCACTAATACATATGAGCAAATATGCGATGGTTTTTCGTTGCTATTTCCACGTTTAGTCATCTCAATTCTGACAATAACGGTCGCAATGTTTCGTGGCACTTATTTCGTCGCTATAACGATGAACTTTATAAGCCGTCAATATAGAGATGAAAACTGGTTGCCACGTGTCTTCTATATGGTGGCTTTGAAATTGATTTTTTTAATTCATTTTCTACGTTTCGTCGCTCCATTGACAAACTTATCATCCCTATAATGACGAAACTATGGCCAAAAACTGTCAGCAAAATTTTGGTTCCATGAAAAAACATGGAACAGTTTCAACAAACATTTGTCTCTCTATCAACGAATTCTGGAATTTGAATAGAAATTTCTTCCATGCAAAACTGTGGAAAACCAATCTCTATCGATGAAATATGCAAGTTGAACAGTAATTTTTCCATGAAACTGTGTCGCTATTGAGACGGTATTCGTGGAAATCCACCCGGGGTTTCGACGATTTTGTAATACCCGTGATGAAAGTTCGGCGATATTGCGACAAAACCTGTAGGTTTAAAAAAAAATTAAAAACCGTGGAAAGGCACATTCCTTTCCACAGTTTTAGATCTTCAATAAGTGCTTGTGATTGATGTGCAGTCTCGTGGACCTTTTCATTATTTTTTAGACAAGATTTAATTAACACTACATAGCATATTTCCAAAAGGTAATTCTGAGCCACAAACTGGGGAAAACCTACCATCCGATTCGATGTTTTAGGGATGAGTTTAATACATGTAAATGACTGAAATTTTTAGATCTTATAAAACAAAAAAATGAAATATGAATTAATATTTAAAATGGCATAAAAGTTGTGATTAGTGCCTAACAAATCCAAGTTAGGAAGATGGGGTCAATTGAGGATCCCATCGAGGCTTTAGTGATTAAAGAGTAGATAGGGTTGAATGGTTCAAACCCAATCTGCTCCTTAATAACTAGATCCACTTCAGAAATCTTCAATAGGAAAATCCTAAGCTAGACATTAGTTATTTGTTAAACAAGAGACACGAGGTGGCAATGTCACTGCAATTCCTAAAAATTATTACTACAAGACAAATGCTATAGAATGGAAATATACCTCTGTTTCAACCCCAACAAAGCTTCCGATGCCAAAACAAGAAATCTATCATAATACACTTGTAATATAACTACAAATGGTAGCTTTAGAGATGGAGGATAAAGGATAATTGCTCTTACTAGGTTTTAAAACTCGAGAATCCTCTTCCCCATGAGAAGGTTGGAAGAAGCTTGGACGATAGGAAAAGCACCTCCATTTCCACCCAAAAAAGGACTCTCGTGCAATATTTTGGTTTGGTAGAAAATAAACGGGAACAAAAAATTCCAAGCTTTTGGTAGAAAATGAAAAATAAAACACAATTTTGAATAGTAATTTAAATAAACGATGAATAAATGGAGCCAAAATCTGAAAACAAACAGTTCTGATAGAGGGAAAGTGGTTAAAAAATAGAGGTGGGCAATGCACAGAGAGAACATAAGAGTGCTAAAAGGAGGGAATGGTACAACAAGAACACAACAAAGACAGTTAAGTCTGATATTCTTATGTTTCTATACAAACATTGGATAGGAAGCATGATGAAGAGGCTAGAAATGAAAAAAACAAAGTTATATTATACGACAGGTATAAGCAAGTCATATAAAATATTAATTCTAGCGAGAATGTAGGCAATGCAAGAACCCTTACCTTATCAATCGCCTTTCTCCAGGTTCATTGGCCCATACCGCTTGCAAAGAGTTGTCTTAATAAATGGAAAACCACTATGTTGGTTGGAAATTAAATTTATAAATTAAATAAATAATCCATTCCTAGACCTATACAAAAGTGGTCATTTTGCTAGGCATGGAAAATATCAAAATACTCTATGAAATAAAAAAGGGCATACAATTAAATCAGCTAATGTTGTCTGGAAAGTGTGTTCTTGGGGTAATTCCACTGAGATATGTGGTTATGGATTCACATTCCAGATGTCTTGCGAAGGAAATCAACAATCAATCTATCCAGCACACATTTTCCACCAGAATATCAACTCGCATTTAAATGTTATATTACAATACCGTTTCCTCACTGATGTGGAAACTTGTGTTTGTATTTGACAAGATTTCTTTAACCATTGTATTAAAACGAACACAACACAAAAATTTTAAAGTTTAAGATAGAAATATATTAAATACACATATAAATAGGTTTTTACTGGAAATGTGTCAACACTGTTAATACCACCATCTTGTCAAACAATATAAAACAAAAAACAGAGGAAAGAGTCATGTTGTCTTACTATATGAATAAAATGTTACTAAATACTCTGGATAAATCTTTGTTATCTATGAAATGTTAACTTTCGAGTAAATAATATCCCGCACGGGTGTGGCTCATTGGCGGTTTAGTTGTTATGAAGTCACTTGTTGTAAATTGGAGGTCACAAGATCAAATCCCACCCGGACTTACCTATGTCCCATGTCTTGCAGCAGGTGTGGGGAACCTAGGGGTATAGTGGTAGCGGGAATGGATCCCTGGACCCCATGTCACGCGAGTACTAGCCCATCTCCAGTTGTCGATTCCCCTAGTTACTAAAAAAAAACTTTCCAGTAAATAATATTTAGATATGGAAATATTTGTTCTAACAGAATGCACTTTGAGGAGCTCATGGAATGCTTTTGTAGCGTACATATAAATACATTTTTGTTGACTTATAAAAAAAACTAAAGAACCAGTTTAGGGGAGAAAGTTCAGGGATGAACCTGCAGAGCTACGAGCATGGGCTTGTTGTGAGAATCATTGCATATGATTTTTCCATCGTTATTCATTATTCATTCTCCCATTGCACTTTAGCATACAATATATCATTAGTCATGTAACCATATACAATTCAATTGCAGTATTTAACCAACCAATAACCTTCCATTCAAGTATGAGGACTCATATAAATATAACAACAATAATACAGTATGACAGTTCTAATTATGACAATTTTATAGCAGCAGTGAAGGTTACCAATGTAAGGTGTATAAGATTTTTAGTTTTGCATTCAATGTAAACCACACCACTCCAAACCTTGAACACTATTCTTAGCAATATATGACAACCACCAAATGTATGTTCCAGACTTGCAGCTATGCAAATAATTTAAATTTTCAGACTTTATTTACCTCTCTTAAACAATATCACCATCCAACTAATAGTTAACCTTTGATTCAATTCGGTGTTTACTATGGTTGCAGGTAGGGAAAGCTGCCAAAGTTTGATAGTTTTCAGTTTATTGCAGATTGTAGGCAGTAGGTGGAAGTGTGTTGATATAGGGCTATTACAACCTTGTTTTCAAAATGGTTGCTGAAATGGTAACAACCAACATAGATTCCTCTCAAATAGAATACTTGGTGGCCCTTTAAAGAAAAAACATGGCATGGAGTTATATTGGCATCTAAGAGAATTGGGTTTTCGAGTCCACGGAGCACCAGTTATTGTATTATAATTAACACAATAGCCACTTACATATCCTATTAAAAACATTCACAGTCTAGCTTTGAACTGTCAATTCATGGGAATTTTGACATGATGCCCAAAAGGAATAAACAAAACTAGAAACAAACCCACATTTTGCAGACATGCCAACTAGATAAATACCCACAAAAATATATGAATCAAATCCATATTTTATGGTGAGGATATGAACTTGCTTGCCCTGATCATAGGACGTGATGTTTGTACAAATCAAAAGCACCGTTGAGAAAGTAAAATCATTCGGCCTCATCCCCATCATCAACACTTTCCAACGCTGTCATGTCCCCAAGCCTCCGACCGACAAAGGAGACGCGACTATGAGCTTTATCAGACCGGGCTAAGAGCTCCATGAACATATGCATACATGAAAATTGCTGAAACATAATTCTTAACAAATATTTTGAGCTAAAAACATGCACATATGCGGTTACTCAGCATACACAGCGGAAACCAACAACATTCAATCATACATGCATTTATCATGTTCATCATATCATTAACAGAAAAGATAGTTGCAGAAGTAAAATACACAAGAACACTTATCTTATGATTAATTCGATCCGCAACCAGCTATGTCGCTGCAACGTTCCACCCAACCATAGGCCAGCGTGCTCGTCAATCTCTCAGCACGCTGCCACCCCCAAGCTGGGCATGATTCCTCAAGGACTAAGGGGACAATGCAGGCTTACACATAGCCAAGGGGACACAAAACAGCCAAACCAAATACCGCTGGGTTTAACAGGCCTTCAACAAGCGACCAAGCCAATGCCATCCAAGGGACAACCACTACATACTAGCAGCCAAACAACCCTTCACAGCCCTGTGAAGAAGGAAAAAAAAACAGGAAAAGATCCCAAGCCAAGGGTGAGACACAGCTCAAATCCAACCACTCTGCTGAGTTGTTCTTGGCCCTAACGTGGCCAAAACAACTCAACCACAACACCCAAAAGATGATTGCATCCACATCAACCAAAACCAGGGCAATTCAGCAACCCAGACTCGCAATGAGTGATGGAAACCCAAACGCAAACCCCAGTAGAAAACGAAGGTTAATAAACAACATTCCCAGCATAACCATGGAAACCCAAACGCAAACCCCAGTAGAAAACGGCTCACCACGAACACACAGTGGTCCAAAATGAAATTGGACACCACAGCCAACAAAAAACGTGGGGAAGACAACCGCCCCAAGATGAAAACAGTGAGCACGGCTCTCTCATGGGAAAATCGACCTCAACGGCCTGTGCGTGAGGAAAAGCTTGCACCCAACAGCAAAATACACGGGAAAGACATAATCCATTTCTGCGTGAGGATTCCAGTATGCGCGTGAGGGGAAAACAGCCTCTCTCTGCGTGCGAATCAAAAGGCCATAGGGTGGATGAACAGATCTCTACGTGAGGAGGAACAGACCAGCCGTGAGAGCAACCGATCCTGGGGAGAATGAAGACCAGCGTGAGAGAAACGAAGGTTCTCCACTGGGCATGCGTACTTTCCAGACTGACAGCAGCCTACCAAAACCCATGTTTTCCCATGCCCACGTTTTCTCATGCAATAACTGCCCCCAACTAGCAAAGTCAAGACATTGAAGAGGTTGGAGAGGTTGGGTAAGACAAGAAAGGTGGCAACCCAAAACAAAGGTGGCAAAAAACATATGGGTTTTTCCCCCATAACCAAGGTTTGACATCCCCCACCCCTTATCCTTTGGAGCCATGCCCCTTTCATTCAACATTGCACTGTCGTAGCTAGTTGTGGGTTTATTTTAATTGACGTGCGTATTTACATGATGCTGAATTATAATGTGCCAAATAGCATGAGATACCATCGGCAACTACCTCTATTGCCGAAACATACACAACCAAATCGATGGTGGGATTTTTACTTGAGCTCCTCACCACAATTAATTACAATATATACATCATGCAAATGGGGTCAAAACTGGGGACATTACATTCCCCTCCCCCTTGGAATAACACTGTCCTCGGTGTTCCATTACATTTATACAATACATATACAATTGCACATCAAAATTTCAAAATTTGTAGATCTGTCCCACGTTCAATCATCTACTTTGAACGTTCAAGACCAAGCCTCTCGGCTTCCACGAACTTTCCCTACTGGTTCCCAGCTTCCAGCTGATCCCGAAGTCTAGGAATTTTGCGTCTATTTCCCTCATCATGTTCCCTCATCGGACAGTCCCGACGTAAATGATGTCCTCCGCATCTCCAGCATCCCACTGGCTGCTTCATTTTTACCTGCTCAATTTCCTTTGAGTCTTCATGCCTGGACCGTTTCTTATCAGGTCGCCTGGACAATTGTCCCACTGCTGATCCACCTTCCTTTCCTTTGCCGATTGCTCCCAGAAGGCTTTTCACCTCCCTTTGCAAACCAATAGAGTCTTGCAAAATCTGGTGGTTCATTTTACTCTGCCTTCTTTGTATCTTGAGCATGTCCCCCAAGATTCTCTTGGGTCTTGGCAATCATTTGAAGGAGACTTCCAGCTAAGTCCAACAACTTTTGATATGCTACCATGATCAATGTGCACCACTCGGTTTCACTTTTCTCACCTGTGAAATGCACCATTGAAATTCTATCAGACCAAGCATAATATTAAAATCAGTTAGTTAATTACCCAATTGGCATGACAGTCCAAGTCTCCTTAATGAGGATTTCATTTTTTTTTTCATGCCTTCCCAGCAGGCACACGAGCTCATTCATGTCTATTCTTGGGTAGGGAATTAACTATTCTAGCATTCACAATTTACTTTAAGCAAATACACACATTTCATTTCAATCATACATGCATTAAACAATCCTTTGTTTTCACAATGCATAAACACACACACACACACACACACACACACACACATATATATATATATAATCAAAAGGCAAGAGAGAGCAGTAAGATTTTTTCCCTTCTTTATTTTGTTCCATCCTAGAACCCACACCATCGCAGTGGCTTTTCATGCTCTCATCCTTTTTCACTTCACCGTGAATGCTGGACCAATCCTACTTGGTCATGACACTTAGTGTCTTTGGTCTATTCCAGACCTCTAAACCATGGAGTCTCTCCACATGGTTTGTCTCGGCTGCTAGGACTCCCCTGTCCTACTAGCACCTTTTTCATTACTGCTCATCCCGAACTTTCCAGGACAGTCACATGTCCACATGCACCTCTAGGATTCCCTCATAGTCTTCGCTTCCAGCGATACCTATATCCAAACGTTGAACAAATTCACATGTTTAGTTTATTCTCATTAGTTTCTATCTCTAGAACAAGAGCTTAGAACATCATAACCTAATCATATACACATGTATATTCATAAGCAAAATAATCCAATACTTATCTGTATTGTGTGTTTCCTCGTTCGTCCATAGGATCCTGCTTCGCTTTGCAAGCCTTGGGATCGCCTACGGACTTAGATGTTAGGTCAACACGCAGGATTTTCCTCAACATCAAATAATCAATGTCCAACCAGTACATAAACATGTCAACTGGGCTTGGAACTTTATCATGACCATTTCAAGGTCTAGGATCTACTATGGATCCTTAGGCACATCATAGCCCATTATACACTCATGTCAACAATGACACATACACTTATACCAACATACACTTATATCAACCATAACCCTTACTCCGCAACCCCTCACAACAACCATTTACCATTTTACCTTTACCTTTACCTATAGCCTGTCCACACAAGCAACACAAACAATACAAGCAAACTCATCAGTGTCATTGCTTCAAAAACTGTAATCACATTTCATATCATTCACTATCAAGTATTGAGACACCAGGAGTGCGTCCACTCCCCAAAGTGTAATCAATATTGAAAACCCTTTCATGACTTGACATTGGAAAAGTGTGCACCCATTCTCGGTGTGTGCCATGCAGGCCCTATCCATACTCAAGCAATTGGTCATCATGGAAATAAATTAAACATGTTCTGCATATGGAAATTTAATAATTAAACATGCATATTCATAGCAAGGGTTACAGAACACTTATCCATTTGCCGTTGTAGTATGCCATATATATATATCCGGCACAGTCAAGCCATCAATGAGTTGAGAAAGGCTGAATGCTAAGCTGGTGAGCTCACTGCAGAGCTAGGAACACCTACACCAGAACTAGCCTGACTTCTAAGACACCCACACACACCCAACACAAGGAATCAGTCCCTTCTCTGCTACTTAGTCCCTCAGGCCCTGCATTCCCTTCCAGTGCTATCTTGGGGTTGTGGAGAAGAAAGTCAGCCCTATAGCTCTGTCTGTGTGGTTTTCAATCACTGGGTTTAAGCAAACCAAGCCCCCATCCATGCTCCCAACACAGTTCATATCCACACATGTCCCACCGACATAACACATACCATCTCACTCATGTTACTACCAAACATGCAGTGCAGATGAGACATTTCAAAATGTCCAATGGCGTTTCACCTGAAACCCATTTCCGAGATAAGGGAAAACCTTCCCATGAAGTTTGGCTTTTGCAGGCCATCACACATGGTCTTCCTGCAGTGTGTACCCCATATGTCCCTCCTGACACAATCTTAGATAAGCCAACACTGATTAGTAGTCGTTAGTACCTCTTAGATCCAAAATCCACCATTTGAGTTTAACAACCCGTACTAACTAATTTTCACAACCATGAGACTTCTTCTCATAAATGGTAGATTCTGGCATTGGTCAGGATCTTACCTCTCAATGCCATTCTCGAAATAATCTACCTAAAACATGAATTTCAATCAACCAAACACAATCTTATGCAAGCCAACAGTGGCTAATGGTTGTCAGCAATTTCTCAAATCCGAAATTCACAATTCGAATTTTAACAACCTATTGTGCATATCATATGGTAGATTCTAGCATTGGTCAAGATCTTACCTCTCAATGCCATGCTTAAAAAATCTACCTGAAACATAAGCTTCAACATCCAAACACAAGCTTATGCAAGCCAGTAGTGATTAATAGTTGTCAGCAATTTCCTTAAATTTGAAATTCACAATTCAAATTTAACAAGCCATTTCAAATGGTAGATTCTGGCATTGGTCAGGGTCTTACCTCTCAATGCCATGCTCGAAGTAATCTACCTGAAACATAAGCTTCAAACAACCAAACACTCGGTAAGTCTGGATGCATACAATCTTGCCATCACTTGAAGCATTCTTGGAATTTATAAAATTCAAATACTTCCCGCTGTTAGTCACATCAATATATACCAAAACTCATTTACTTCCTACAATCATTATCATGCTAACATTGCAAGGTATAATCATATCATTCATGCAATCAAATGAAGGTTTAGATACCCTTACTTTACAAGCGTATCATTCATACCACCTTGCTCTTCAATAGGGCATTTCTGGCAGCCAATTGATCATGACTATCCTGCATTCATAACAACCTTCGAAACAGTTCCAGAATTATCATTAATTCATCATTTCAGCGGTTAGTTATTCATAATTTCACATGCACTCATCTCAATGCATTCATGCCATACATCACAACATTTCACCTACACTTATGCAGCCAGTCATTCACACCCTTCATAGGCATACATCCATTGCATAACTACCGGATCCACAAAATCTTTCCAATGCCTATCCATTCATGCTATCTTGCATTCAATGTACTGTGCATGGCCCAACCATGACTAAATCATATAGGATGCATTACTATAATCAATATCATCAACATATCTAGGCATGACACATTCCTATATTCCAACATCCACATGGTATGAGGTCTCTTACCTTTACCATTCCATGGAATCTATCATAAGCAACTCTTACCTGCATGGGTCGTACTTACACCCTTTCCATGACCAATTTGGTTGGTCCTTGCAGGAGATTGCAGAATTTGCTCACCAACTTTTGTTATGGACTTGTTGCCTTATCCCTCTCTTCATAGGGTTGCTGGTCACATCTGTCAGCATCAGCAACATATTCATCCAGGTCCATGTCATTGTTGGTTTTGCCACTAATTGCCAATATCAAAACAATGATTATCATTAGTGGTTCATTATACATATATATATTTCCCAATATTTTTACCAATCATGCGATATCCTATGCATGCAATACATATACTCATGCATTTCAAGCATAAACTTAGGAAATGTAGTTAAAGTCAGCAAGATAGGGTTTTAAGGAAAACTTCCCTTTTCAAGTCTTTCATCCTGGCATGGAACTCCTTTTCCACACAACAGCTAGTTGACTTCATAGTCCTTGCTGCCCCTAGGCATGCAATTGTCCATATTTTTCCATTTGATAACAGCAGCCATCATTAGTACTTTGCTTCTTCATGCTTAGATTCCGGTCACTTATCCTTGTTCCTTGCTGGATAAGCTTTCCAACGCATATTCGCATGTGTCATTCCGACCTTGGATGTGAAAACCACACCACTTCCAAGAATGAAGACTTTCACTAACCTCGACACTTTCATTACACTACTGCAAAGTAGAATTTTCACATTCTTCCAATGATCTCAGATCCATTTTGGCAGCTGCATTTTCGGCATCCCTCTTGCCCTTTGTGAAATCCCTCTGATTCGAACTCTTTCCCAAAACACAGGATTTTCCTTTCACAAGAATGACTATCCCAAGGAACAACGGGGGTCAAGGGGGCTTGCCCCCTTGTGGCTTCCTCCACTGCAGGGCGGGTCAAGGGCAGCGCCCTCTTTTATTTTTATTTTTATTTTGGTAAAATATTGGTTTTCGTGCAATCTGGCGCATTAGATCGCTGCCAATTTCTATTTTTCAGCCCTGAAAATTCCCCTGAAAAACAGCTGAAAAATCCCTCTGAAATCAGTTGAAATCGGCTGTCGAATGCCTTTCCATATCGGTAATCGGATGCCTTCCACATCGGCTGTCGGATGCCTTCGGCTTCCGCAATGGCGGACGCTCCCCTTTCCTCTTCTGATTTGGCACTTACGTCGGATGTCGGCGGACTCTCATATCGGAAGCCAAATGCCTTCGCTTCCGCAACGGCGGCTCGCCAAATTCCGAATCCTTCCGCTGAATCGGCTCCCGGACCATTCTTCCTTCCGCCGAATCAGCTCCCGGAACACTTTCTCTTCTGAGTGGGCAATTAGAACAACTGGAATGTCGAACGTCGGTGGACTTTCACATTGGAAGCCAAATGGATTTGACTTCCACAACGGCGGCTCGCCAAACCTTAACTCCTCCCGATCGGCACTTACGGCGAACAATTTTAATGTCGGACGTCGGTGGACTTTCAAATCGAAAGCCAAAAGACTTTGGCTTCCGCAACGGCGGCTCAAAAAAGTTCGAATCCTTCCGACATCCGCTCTTACTTGGAGAAATATTAACGTCGGGTGTCGGCTGACTCTTGGATCGGAAGCCTTAATGCTTCTGCTTCCGCAACGGTGGACGAGAGATCACTCCCACTTCCGATTTCCCAACACTTCAACACTTAGCCAAATTTTGAACCTTTCTGTGGCATCGGCGGTCGGATGAATTCCACATCGGATGCTGAATCCCTTCACCGTCCGCAACGGCGAATGGGAGAACGTTAAACCTTCCGCTACAGCAGAAGTCAATTCCGCCCATCCTTCCGACGGTTCAAACACTTAGGCGATTTTTGGAAACTTGTTGTTGCTCTGCTGAACAGAGAAGGTAATTATACCTTCTACCACTGCATCCTCTTGGCCCATAGAGGCCCATTGCTGCAACCCAAAGCTCTGATACCATGATGTCACGTCCCCAAGCCTCCAACCGACAAAGGAGACGCGACTATGAGCTTTATCAGACTGGGCTAAGAGCCCCATGAACATATGCATACATGAAAATTGCTGAAACATAATGCTTAACAAAGATTTTGAGCTAAAAACATGCACATATGCGGTTACTCAGCATACACAGTGGAAACCAACAACATTCAATCATACATGCATTTATCATGTTCATCATATCATTAACAGAAAAGATAGTTGCAGAAGTAAAATACACAAGAACACTTATCTTATGATTAATTCGATCCACAACCAGCTACGTCACTGCAACGTTCCACCCAACCATAGGCCAGCGTGCTCGTCAATCTCTCAGCACGCTGCCACCCCCAAGCTGGGCATGATTCCTCAAGGACTAAGGGGACAATGCAGGCTTACACATAGCCAAGGGGACACAAAAAAACCAAACCAAATACCGCTGGGTTTAATGGGCCTTCAACAAGCGGCCAAGCTAGCGCCATCCAAGGGACAACCACTGCATACCAGCAGCCAAACAACCCTTCACAGCCCTGTGAAGAAGGAAAAACAACCAGGAAAAGATCCCAAGCCAAGGGTGAGACACAACTCAAATCCAACCACTCTGCTGAGTTGTTCTTGGCCCTAACGTGGCCAAAACAACTCAGCCACAACACCCAAAAGATGATTGCATCCACAACAACCAAAACCAGGGAAATTCAGCAACCTAGACTCGCAATGAGTGATGGAAACCAATCACAGCCCACGAAGGTTAATAAACAACATTCCCAGCATAACCATGGAAACCCAAACGCAGACCCCAGCAGAAAATGGCTCACCACGAACACACAGTGGTCCAAAATGAAATTGGACACCACAGCCAACAAAAAACGTGGGGAAGACAACCGCCCCAAGATGAAAACAGTGAGCACAGCTCTCTCATGGGAAAATCGACCTCAACAGTCTATGCGTGAGGAAAATCTTGCACCCAACAGAAAAATACACGGGAAAGACATACCCCATTTCTGCGTGAGGATTCCAGCCTGCGCGTGAGGGGAAAATAGCCTCTCTCTACGCGCGAATCAACAGGCCATAGGGAGGATGAACAGACCTCTGCGTGAGGAGGAACAGACCAGCCGTGAGAGCAACCGATCCTGGGGAGAATGAAGACCAGCGTGAGAGAAATGAAGGTTCTCCACTGGGTATGCGTACTTTCCAGACTGACAGCAGCCTACCAAAACCCATGTTTTCCCATGCCCACGTTTCCTCATGCAATAACTGCCCCCAACTAGCAAAGTCAAGACATTGAAGAGGTTGGAGAGGTTGGGTAAGACAAGAAAGGTGGCAACCCAAAACATAGGTGGCAAAAAACATATGGGTTTTTCCCCCATAACCAAGGTTTGACCTCCCCCACCCCTTATCCTTTGGAACCGTGCCCCTTTCATTCAACATTGCACTGTCGTAGCTGGTTGTGGGTTTATTTTAATTAACGTGCATATTTACATGATGCCGAATTATAATGTGCCAAATAGCACGAGATACCATCGGCAACTACCTCTATTGCCGAAACATAAACAACCAAATCAATGGTGGGCTTTTTACTTGAGCTCCTCACCATGATTAATTACAATATATACATCATGCAAACGGGGTCAAAACTGGGGACATTACAAACGCATCTTGAGAGCCTCTTCATCTTTCCCATTCAGAGCATACCCTACAATCATATAGCTCATAGTGATCAATTACCCCCCAAAGGTGAAATGACAACAAGAAAACACAGGCATGGAAACATTAAAATATCTCATTCCCTTCTTCATTTTCCTCAATAACTGTTGGTTTTATTTCTCACATTGAATTTCCCAAGTTCACCTGAATAGCTCGTGCTTCATGCTTGCAAGGATATTTGAGCCATTTTATCTCCACCACATCCATAACAACGAAAAAAACCATGAATAAAATAAAAACACAACAGGTAATCAAGAAAAACATAGAAGGAAACGAACTTGAAGGCCTAAACATTGCTGCCATTCTGGAGGTCGGGAAGGTGGTTCTAGAAGCATGGGCTCACAAGCGAAGGGAGTGGATGATGCACTAATAGGAAAAGTCCTTCGCACACCCTTCTTGTAAAAAAATATCATAGCCTGTTCCAGATCCTTAATTGAAAGTTCAAAATTAAAAACCCCCAAATGGGAGTTAGAGCAGATCTTGCGTGGGTGTTTTTGAATGCTAATGAGCTAGTCCATGGGTGTTTATGAATTCTACGTTTTTTTGTTTTTCTATTTGATTTTCTATTTTGTGTTTTGTTTTGTTTTTTATTTTGCATATTTATCTTTTGTTTAGTTTATTTTGGGTTTTTTTATTTGCATATTTTATATTTTGTTGCATTTTAAATTAATTATAGTTAAACAAATCTATGTTTTTAATTTAGTGTAGTTTAATTTAATTTCATTTCATTTATCTGGGATTTTGTCATAATTTGTATTGGTTGCATTGCTTATAGTGAGATCCTATACATAATTCCCTTCAAGGATGAACACGATGATGATGACGATGAAGATGGCAAAGATGATGGTGATGATGACAACAATGATGATGATGATCATCATCATTATCCTCATCATCATCCTTGTCATCATCATCATGATCGTCATCGTCGTCTTCATCAATATCATCATCATCATCTTCATAATCATCATCATAATCATCATCTTCATCATCAACATCTTCATTATCACCATCATCATCTTCATCATCATCATCATATTTGTTGTTATCCTCATCAGCATCTTCATCTTCATCATCATATTCATCATCAACATCATCATCATCAAATTCATCAACATCTCCATTATCATGATCATCATATTCATCATCATTTTCAGTATCATTGTCATCATCTTCATCATCATCATCATATTCATCATCATCATCATCATCTCAATTTTAGGGGGAGCTCAGTGAAGGAAGACGTCTACATGATAGGGGGAGTAGCCAGTTGAGTGAAAAATTAAGGATTTCTCCTAACATCATCATAATCATCCTCATCCTAATCATTTCCATGATAATCATGATCATCATATTCATCATCCTCATCCTAGTCATCATCATCATCCTCATCCTAGTCATCATCATCATCCTCAGCATCCTCATCATCATCCTCATCATCACCCTCATTATCATCTTCATCATGTTCATCATATTCATCACCACCATCATCATCGTCATCATCTTCATCATATTCATCATCTTCATCACCACCACCATCATCATCATCATATTTATCATCATCATCATCATCATCAAGATCATGATCTTCATCATCATCATCATCATCATCATCCTCATCATGCTCATCCTCATCCTCATCCTCATCATGATCATCCTCATCCTCATCTTCTTCATCATCATCCTCGTCATGATGATGAAGATGAAGATGGTGATGTTGATGATGATGATGATGACGGTGATGATGATGAATTTGAAGATGATGATGATGAATATGATGACGATGATGACGACGACGACGACGACGACGACGATGATGATGATGATGAAGATCATGATCTTGATGATGATGATGCTAATGATGCTGCTGTTGCTGATGATGATGATGATGAAGAAGAAGATGATGATGATGATGACGATGACAACGACAACGAAGACGATGATAACGATGAAGACGATGATGATGACGACGACGACGATGATGATGATGACAACAATGAAGACGATGAAATTGATGGTGATGATGACGATGACAACAATGAAGACGATGAAATTGATGGTGATGATGATGATGATGATGATGATGATGATGATGAAGACGATGATGAAGACGATGATGATCAACATGATGATGATGATGAAGATGAAGATGATGATGATGATGATGTCGACGATGATGAAGATGTTGATCTTGGTGGTGATGATGATGATGATGATGATCTTGATGATGATGGTGATGATGATGATGATGACGATGAAGATGATGATGATGATGATGGTGATGTTGATGATGATGAAGACGATGGTGACGATGATGATGGAGATGACGATGATGATGATGGATGAAGATGGTGATGTTGATGATGATGATGATGATGATGATGATGACGACGATGAAGATGATGATAGGTAGTCATATTGGTAGCATAGGTTATAAAGGATATTCAATATAATTGAAAAATTCTAGGTAGCCAGAGTTTGTAGTGGAGGTTTTCTTTTCCGGTGCTTTACGATATATAATTTGAACTAGTACATGTGTTTTATAATATATGCAACGATGCATATAATATAGTAATATGTATTGCTGTGTATTCACTATTTTCAATGCACCAATGCGCATATTGTAATGTCAATGCACCAATGCATACATTGTTTGATATAGGCACGAGTAAGTATAACATAAAAAATCAACGATGCATACTTTTTATTGTAAGTGCATCAGAGCACATTTTTTATTATACATGATTGGATGCATATAAAATGCATAAAGTGAGATGGTGCATAATTGATATTAGAAACACATTGGTGCATATATCATGTAAAGAGAATCGATGTGTATATGTCCTAAAAAAAAATTGGTTCATACATTATGTAAAAGAGCACTAATGGGTAAAATACTTTGTTATCTTAGTTAAAGGAAATGTAAAAGATACACCAACTAGTTGAAATAATAGAATGTGTATGGTTCACTGATAAACTTTTCTACAAATCATATATTTTTGAAGTAATATTTATTTTTATTTTTTAATTATTGTGCTTGGATAAGAACGTTGATTACGCCTTTGTTCATAGTCACAATGTACATCATTCATATATTTAATCAATAACGTAAAATTTTGTGACATTAGAGAATACTATAGATGAAGAACCCATTTTATTATGTAATAATAAGAAACCAAAAATTGGGACATCATACAAGTCCACGATATTCAAAATGTCATTTTTACATTATTACAATTATTGATAACTTACAATTATTTATATAATATATGATACAAGTTGAATTTGATTGTCATTGATGTCAAAGGATTTCAGTGAATGACAAAAGGATAACCAAAGACATGATGGCAGGGTAAACTCAGTGAGAGATGTATCTTCTTCTTCAAGGAGTTTTTTTGAGAATCGGGGCCATGGTTAGATAGATATTTCAACAAACTATGGGATGACAGGTCATGGTGGGCATTTTATTCTTCTTATAAATTATGGTGGTCATTTTCATAAGGCAGCTGCTTTAGGGAAGTCTTTCAACACTTAGTCAAAATCCCCAAATTATCATACCATTACCAACTACTACCAAGCCCCTGCAATCAAAGCAAGGGAAATAACATTTTCCATCTCCCCTCACCTCTAATGTCGCTCTAAACTGAGCAAGCTTCCTTGCATTTTTATTCATAGTGAAAAATCCTTGTAGTGACAAGTAATAATTTTCTTACCTACACCATACCAAATAGTAACTTGTCAAATACATTAGATATAAGTATATTTATAAATGCAGTATATTATATACCAATTTATATAAAGAAAAACATGAAGACTATGATGAATAGTATTGTCATTGATGACAAAATTAATCACAATCATTATGGAAGAATATGGTAATTTGGTGAAAAACGGGAAAATGACCAAGTATGGGGAAGTTAGTAAAAATTTCCTTAGGGAAATGCACACCATAATTTATAAGAGAATATAAATTCCCACACCACATGGGGGTCCTATAGATTGTTGTTTTTCCTACCTGACCATGTCTTCAGTTTGTCCTTAAAGTTCCTGAGGGAGAATTTATGGACCTTCCAAAACAGGGGTTTGTGCCAGAGAAAGCAAAAATGGCTAAGTAGCCTCAGAAAGGTGCCCTCCCTAAATTATGGGTTAGAGTAAATGCCCACAGCACATGGGGGTCTTGTAGTGTGTTGGTTTTTATACTTGACCATGGTATTATTTCTCCTTAACCATGTCTAAAGAAAAAGTTGAATCTGCCAAAATGAGGTTTCAGAATAAATTTCGGAGAAAGTCCTGAAAATGACTAAGTGTTGGAAAAATGGCTTAGGTAGCCTTAAGAAAATGCCCGCCACAAATTGTGTGTTGAAGAAAATGCCCGCACCATATGGGGGTCTTGTATATTGATATTTGGCCTACCTGACCATGTATTCAGACTATCTTGGAAGTAGCTAAGGAAGAAGTTATGAACCTTCCAAAAGAGTGTTTTAGGTAGATTGGACCAGACTAAGAAAATTGTAAGTGTTGGAAAAACTGGCTCATGTGGCCTTGGGAAAATGACCTTTGTACTTTATAAGTGTATGATAAAAACTATCTGAAGCTATAATCCTACAGCTTGTTAAAGAGGATATCTCACCATGGTCTCAGTTCTCAAAGAATATGTTTGATGACAAAGATAATGGTCTGCCAAAACAAAGTTTTAGGTTGTTTTTCACTCTTCCAGTACTGGCAATATAGCCTTAGTGGCCTCAGGGAAATGCCCGCCCTATCTCATAGGATGATGAGAAAGATAATATGAAAGTGTTAGGATATAGATTCTTGATGGGTGCATCTAACCATGGTCTCAGTTATCATGTAGAGTGTTTTATGACAAAGATATAAATCTGCCAAAAGTAAGAAAAATATTATTTTGCATTTTAAGAACACAAGAAAATTGGTTGTGTTAGATTCAGGAAATTGAAAAGGCATTTTGAAATGCCCGCAAGGAGGGGTTATTGTGATGATAAAATTCATCAGGTAGGATAGTCATGTTCCTTGGTGAATTGACTATCCATCCATACCTTTAGGTTGTCTTATGATGGTCTCATATGCAAAATATCAATCTTCCAAAAACAAGAAAAATAATATTTTGCATAGTGAGAACAAAAGAAAATTGACCGTGTTAAAAACAGGAGTTTGAGAGGTCAGTTGGAAATGCTCGCCAAGGGCTATCTTTGTGCAAATAAATTTATCAAATGTCATGGATCCATTCTTTGGTAAGTTGTCCATCTGCTCCTGACTTCAGGTCTCCATAGAGTGTTCACACGTGTGAAATAGGAGTCTGCCAAAATGGGAAGAAATATGTTTTGATGTTCAAAAGAGGTTGAGAAGCTATTTTGAAATGCTTGCCAGAGGTTGTGTGTGTGTCAATAGATTTATCTTGTGATATGGTCTTGTTCATTGTTGAAATGGATATTTAGCCATGCTTGTAGGTTTCCTTATGGTGATCACATGAGGGAGAAATCAATCTCCCAAAGTAGAAGAAAATTTGTTTTTACAAGTTAAAACAATTTTGTCTACGTGTTAAATTAAACAGTTTGGAAGCCTATTTTCAAATGATCTCCAGATAATGCATGTGTATAAAAAAGTTCAAAAGGTGACATGGATATGATCCTTGTTGAGGTGGCTATCCATCCATACTTTCAGTTTGCATTATGATGGCCATATATTCAAAATATGGACCTGTAAAGTTAGTGAAAAATAACAAACATAGTTTATTAAATAAGAAGCTACAAGAATGTATTTAGAAAAATAAACATAAATTTAATAAAAGGAATTAAGAGAGATTTTTGAAGAGACACATCTTACTATTGGAGAGATGCAATGTTTAGAAGAAGTTTTAATTGATTATTTCATTAAAACAATAAATAACAAATAGAGATTCGAAGAGGTGTCTAAGCATGATGACATGGCTAAGTAGCCTCAGAAAGATGCCCACCCTAAATTATGGGTTAGAGTAAATGCCTGTAGCACATGTGGGTCTTGTAGTGTGTTGGTTTTTCTACCTAACCATGATATTATTTATCCTTAAGCATCTCTGAATAAAAAGTTGAATTTGCCAAAATGAGGTTTCAAAATAAACTTTGGAGAAAGTCCTGAAAATGATCAAGTGCTGGAAAACTGGCTCAGGTAGCCTTAAGAAAATGCCCGCCACAAATTGTGTGTTAAAGAAAATGACCGCACCATATGGGGGTCTTGTAGATTGATATTGTTCCTACATGATCACGTATTCAAACTATCTTGGAAGTAGTTGAGAAATAAGTTATGAACCCGCCAAAACAGTGTTTTATGCAGATTGGACCAGACTAAGAAAATTGTAAGTGTTGGAAAAACTGGCTCATTTGGCTTTGGGAAAATGTTTGTCGTACCTTATAGGTGTATGATAAAAATTATCTGAAGCGATCATCCTACCGCTTGTTGAAGAGGCTATCTCACCATGGTCTTAGTTCTCAAAGAAGATGTTTGATGACAAAGATAATGGTTTGCCAAAACAGAGTTTCAGGTTGTTTTACACTATTCCAGTACTTGCAAAACTACCTCAGTGGCCTCAGGGAAATGCCCTCCCTATCTCATAGGATGATGAGAAAAATAATATGAAAGTGTTAGGATATAGCTTTTTGATGGGTGCATCTAACCATGGTCTCAGTTATCCTGTGGAGTGTTTTATGACAAAGATATAAATCTGCCAAAAGTAAGAAAAATATTATTTTGCATTTTAAGAACACGAGAAAATTGGTTGTGTTAGATTCAGGAAATTGAAAAGGCATTTTGAAATGCCCGCAAGGAGGGGTTGTTTTGATGATAAAATTCATCAAGTAGCATAGTCATGTTCCTTGTTGAATTGAATATCCAACCATACCTTTAGGTTGTCTTATGATGGTCTCATATGCAAAATATCAATCAGCCAAAAATAGGAAAAACGACATTTTGCATAATGAGAACAAAATAAAATTGACCAAGTGTACTTAAAAACAGGAGTTTGAGAGGTCAATTGGAAATGCCAACCAATGATGTATTTGTGCAAGTAAATTTATCAAATTTCATGGATCCATTCTTTGGTAAGTTGTCCATCTGCTCCTGACTTCAGGTCTCCATAGAGTGTTCACACGTGTGAAATAGGAGTCTGCCAAAATGGGAAGAAATATGTTTTGATGTTCAAAAGAGGTTGAGAAGCTATTTTGAAATGCTTTCCAGAGGTTGTGTGTGTGTCAACAAATTTATCTTATGATATGGTCTTGTTCATTGTTGAAATTGCTATCTAGCCATGCTTGTAGGTTTCCTTATGGTGATCACATGAGGGAGAAATCAATATGCCAAAGTAGAAGAAAATTTGTTTTTACAAGTTAAAAACAATTTTGTTTGTGTCAAATTAAACAGTTTGGAAACCTATTTTCAAATGATCTCCAGATAATGCACGTGTATCAAAAATTTCAAAAGGTGACATGGATCTGATCCTTGTTGAGGTGGCTATCCAACCATATTTTCAGTTTGCATTATGATGGTCATATATGCAAAAGATGGACCTACAAAGTTAGTGAAAAATAATAAACAAAGTTTATTAAATAAGAAGCTACAAGAATGTATTTAGAAAAATAAACAAAAATTTAATAAAAAGAATTAAGATAGATTTTTGAAGAGACACATCTTACTATTGGAGAGATGCAATATTTAGAAGAAGTTTTAATTGATTATTTCATTAAAACAATAAATAACAAACAAAGATTCAAAGAGGTGTCTAAGAATGATGACATGGAAAGGTGTAATTGGAACAAGACATGAAGGACATAGATGACTAAGGACATGCATAATGACATTGACAAGCAAGCATGACAAGTATGCAACATCTAGAGAGTCAAATGACCCATTCTGTGGTCATTTGAATATGATTTAGGCAAGACAAATATGTTGGTGCAAAGATGACAAGGAGATGGTGACATGACGATAGACAAGCAAACTTGATGAAAGAGATGGTTGTGAGCATGATAAGATTGGTAGAAAAAGATGTTGAAATTGAGTTGAATGAGTTGAAGCCTTAGCTCATTGATTCACCCCCCCCCCCTCTCAGTGAGCATTGTTTCTAACAGACTGAAGTTTTCATTGATGCCAACAAGTGTTGTGCAATGGCCTTTGATTCACTCACAAGGAGACCTTGATAGTTTGGGAATTGGAACACTAGGTGGCCCAAATGGTCCAAATAAAAGTTGTCCTTCTACTATGGAAAGTAATTAACACTGTGTCAATGACCAATAGCTTAGTGGAGCATCGGGTCTATAAAAAAAATGAATTGGCTAGAGTCATTGTTGACTGGACCCTCTTGTTGCAATTAATCTAGTTTAAATAAAAGGAGGGAGTTGTAGGGTTGTTAAATTCATTTGTAAGGTACATGACCCGAAGAATACAACTGTTATTTTGAGCCTCAATGTTAGTTTGTATCCCCCAAAAAAGGATGCATGCTTACCTTTTATGAATTTATGACCAGATGATTGTTGCAAAGTATGACTGATCTCTCTAGTTTTGGATATGGTTGATAAAGAAATCCGGGCTCAATCCGCGCTCAATCAATCACCAAGAACCTTGTCGTAACTATAGAAAATGTGCTAAGTGATACAACTTGGCATGCTCCCACAAAGGAGCTGTAAACTGGCAATATAAAAGGTAAAATTATCTATGTTGACATCGTATAGGTTACTAGGTTGCAGTAGTAGAGATAACTACAATGAGAAAGTCAATTTCATGGCAATTACTATTTATCCATGGTCACATCATATATGAACAAGTGTAAATGTCTCTATGCAAAATATAAGGGCAAATGGATGGCCTAAGGTGGGGGTATATGAGGCTTCTGTCATATACATAAAATATTATACCACACATAGCCAATCAGACCCAGACCCAAGAAAAAAGATACAACAGCTGGGGCAAAAAAGCAAATCTATTTTATTATTATTGAGAGTTTCCATTTCAGGATTTCTCTCTATGATCGGATAGAAGATAGAAGCAATATTTTGCTTTGATGTTCAGCGCCAGCTTCATGCTTGTTGGCTTGAATATGAATCGAGAATATGAACCGAGGGAGGGCTGGAATTCACTTCTCACCCAGAACAAGTTTACTCCGTTATGCAAATAGCGAGATCTTCTTAGTTAGATGTGGTTGAAAATGCATGAGTTGACCTGCGCGTAAACAACCAAGAGCTGTTGAAAAATGTCATTGGTTTGGCGGGTGTGCAAAGATAGCCATATATTGTCGATATAGAGACGAAAGCCCGTCGAAAATTAAAAAATGTCGATATTGCCACGGTTTTTCCACCATGATAAAAAAAATGAAGTATTAATCAACGAATGTTCAAAATGAGGAAATATTTCATGGAAAAATCCTCCCAAATGTATTAGTGTTTATTATAATCAATTTTAGGATTGATAATTTTGTTAACATTCCATCAAGGAAAAATCAACACTTTAGTCATTTATTTACTTCCTTATTTTTATTAATTTTTTATAGAATTTTTTATGCATAGTTTTTTAGAATCGATATAATTTACAAGGATCCTTTAAATCTAAACAAATAAAGGCCATTAGAGTAAGTCCCAGTCACTATCCTTTGAGTTTGACTTGGCATTGCAAATAAATGTCAATTGGGTTTGTAAGTAACTCAATCTTTCCCTAAATAAAATATTCATAAATTGATTAATGAGCTCCAGAATGATATATTCGTGCATTCATCAAGACCCATGATGAATACTTGGGTAAGGTTGGTTGTATAGGGTATTCATTTAGGGATACTATTAGGATTTGGATCATACACTTGGACCTATGGATATTTCTCTTAGAAGGTATCACATGCCATACTTTTTATGGTCTACTTAGAGTCACATCCCATTCCATCAGGGTTTGAAGATTGGATTATGGTATGACGACTTACAAAAGTAATATTTCATCTAGGCATTCTATTAGACAAAAGGGAATGATGCATCGACTCCTTGCTCAATGGAAACTTCTAGGAGATAATTAATTGATATTAGTCTTCATCATAGTTCCATTTCTTTATAGGGTCTCTACAAACTTTAAATGCGTGGACCTTTCTCACGTTGATTGGAGCATACCCAACATAATCACCACTTGAACTCTTGTGTCCTTATCTCAAACACATTTATTGCTTTTCACTCGTAGGTAAGGTATCGAGTCCCAGGAGAGGGAAATAAATTATTTCCTAATATTTTTAAAGAATATCTCCAAGGTTCTAAGATTCTTTCATAATTTCTCTTTGCAAGGGGTAGACATGCATGTTGACCCCTATTTCTGTCCATGAAACAATTATGACATTGAAATCCTTGTACTCCTTGTCATCATCCTCTTCAATTTCCTCCTCATCATCACTTCCATTGTCGTCGTCATCATATCACACACTCAAAATAACAAATAAAATTAAGGTAAATATTAAACAAGCAATAAAAACTAACAAACATATATTACATATTACACCTATAGATTGACTAACAACTCGGATAGGGAGTCCACACTAATAGATCACATGCCCTAATTAACAGTGGATCCTGCCCAAAGACAAATAAACAAGATAACCTAGTGCCATGATCGAAATTGTGTCTATAGCGACAAGGGACCTCATGCCTAGATCAAGACAAAGAAAGATATGGGCCTAAACAAGTATTTTTCTTGCACATTCTTAATTTTGTGATGAAATATCTCAGTTTTCCTCCTGGACTATGTTATTTGAGTTAATGTTTCCTTTCACTGGTTATTCTATGTTTGGTGGTTTATTTCACATGCATTTCTTTGGAATATCTAAGCTTTGTCTTTCTAGCAGATAAACTCATCAAATTTGACATCGTGTAAGAAATCTAACAGCTTGATTTGAAACCATGTTGTCATAGTGGGAATCCACAACAATATTTTGGTTGTAGGAGGGTTCACAAGGATAAATTCATCACAAAAGGAGAAAATTAAATCCATGGACACTCTAAGAGTAACATCTATTGCAATTTCTTCCATAAATGTGTCAAATATAAATGGGTTCAATTTGTCTTAGTTTCATGGAAGTATGTCATATTAATTTGATGTCAATAGTTGTGATATGACATGAAACCCTGTTCACTCATGGTTCAAAAGAAACATGGACCCGAAATTGTCAAATCATTTGGGATAAGTGGGAATTCCTAGTAAAGCTGAAAATGGCAATATGCATCGATGGTACTCTTTTCTTTTGGAGTGGATTGTCGTATCTTTGTATAGAAAACCTAGGCAATGGAATTTTGGAAAACAATAGAATTGGTCATTAATAAACATGCTCTAGGATAAGATTGAACTCTCATTGGACCATCCATTTGAGAGTATTTCTGCTTATGATTTTGTCCATGAATGTTGCCGAGTGAAATTGGCTTTTTTTACATGGTTTCAAAATTGCATGCCCTTTCTCTATAAAGTCGATATATGACATGAAGTTTTGGTTGTATATAGTCTTATATGGAAATGATGAACTTATTATGGAAATGATGGACCTATAATAAGTTTAAATCAGATAATACACAAAGACTAAAAATACCTAAGTGTTATTTTTTTATGTCCTAGACATTCAACAATAGTACAAACGAGTTTTTACAAACTAGTAAGAAAATGATCTAACCATATATGAGAAACTAGGGAAAGCGAGAACTAAAATTTGTTATAAAAGTAATGTCCCCTAATGTATTCCACTATTGGTGAATGCGTTAATTTCAATGACCAAGGATATATATTAATGATTTATTTCAAGGATTGTCCATGTTACTATAAAAGGTCCCTTTTGAGCATGTATTCCACTCTTGGTGAATGCACTAATTTCAATGACCAAGGATATGTATTAATGATTTCTTTCTAGGATTGTCCATCTTACTATAAAAGGTCCCTTTTGATCTTTTATAGGCCAAATAATCAAACATCTCTTATTATTTGGTAAAATAGGACATTGTAAACTCAACTCTTGCCATAGAATATAAAATATAATTTTTTTAATTTATTGAGAAGCTATGTAAATACATGTGTTTTCAAAGTTTTCCATAAGTTAGTATACTAATTATCAACATCTATGGAGATTTATTGAAAGAAAATGATTTTCCTAAATCCAAAAATACCAAATTAGTTGTCTAATATATATGAGCAAAACATATAATTGGCGTAAAATTTACAATTGAACCACCAACTAAACACATATACTTGTTCAATTTTAAAACAAAACGAGTCATTGTTCTCTTCATTGCATAAAATTTAAGTTACTTGTTTCAATGTATTAATATGAAATAGGAAAAGATTTTTTTAAGAACAAAAACAATTTAAAACCTTATAAATAAAATCCAACATGGAATTCAATTGTTCTCCCCATAAATTGATGGTAAGTCCCACTAACTCTTATGTGCCCAAGTTACGTTTTGTCACCCTATTGTAGTTTCCTAAATATATATAATATTTCTTTAAAAGATATGCATATAGCGTTCCCTCATTTTCTTTTCTTTCCGTTCATGTATTTCAATACTATTTCTTGATATTGGTCACTTACATTTCAATATCAATATCTACTATTAATATTGTTGATTTAATTAATTTCCATTGTTTTTCTCTTGTAACATACTTTTTTTACTGTTCTCAAGTTTGTTATGTAGTTTTAGAATATAGATGCATGCTAATCTCCACCCAATTGTGTTTTCTCCTAAAGGTATATATGTTAGTATAGCTTCTATTCAATTCCTTTTATGATAATAATATAGTGTACATTGAATTTTTTCATGGCACATAAGAGATGTAGATGTTGCAATTCTTGGGCATACCTTTGACTGCTAAATATTCATCCAAAGTGCATTTATTGTTTCTTTTATTATTTCCTTAGATAAGGCCAAGTCAAAACTTATGTTGACCATGGAGTACCATCTTTGCCTAGGACCCCCAAAAAAGTGTCAACCATCTCTTTTCTTAATAGTCTTTTCTTTTTCAGAGACAATTAAAAGTAACATTTTTCTTCAATATTCAATTGGATTGTCATCCACTTTATTTCTCAAGAATGGATTCCACCCTAGACTTTATTTATTTCTTTGAATAAGTGATCTTGTTCAAATGAGAAGGCTTGAGCTCTATATTTATTCGACTTTGACTAGGTTTTATATCTAACAGAGTTAATAGGTAAAAGATTAAAAGTGTGTTGTTTTGATAAAGAGATACAAATCATTGGGGAAACATGAGTTCATTGTGTATGATTTGAGGAATGATTCTAGTTTTTCTCTGCCAAATACTTATAATCTAGGTGATCCTTCAAATCAACCCTAACTTAACACATTAATAAACCCTGACTTAAGACACTAATCGTCCCCACTTGAGGACCAAAATAATTTTTTAGTTACACCAAAACATTGGACATGGTTGACACCAATTTATTAGCATGACCACTCTTTCAGGGTGGTATATTCCAAGACCAAAACCAAAGGGTTGATTGGGACACCCTTCACTTTAAATTTCAAAGATCATACAAATCGTGGATTTTAGTCGAAGGTGAAAGAAACATGTTGGACATGTCTAAGAAAAAGGTAGATTAGTGTCCATCCTAGTAGTTATATTACCTAGAGGTGGCTCTCACATAGTGGGAGGGAACTTGGGGCATATAGGAGTTGGTTGACTAGTATTGTCCCCAGTGACATTCTCTATAATTGTCCCATTTGTACCGTCATTCGTTGACTTGGTGTACTTGGGGACCTATTCATGTTTAGCATTTGTAATGCCCCTAATCAACTTTCTACTTGTTTCTCAACAGGGGACTTGGTGACCATATGTTTGATAAAGGTTTGAGAAAGAGTTTTTTCACATCATTTTTTGTTTGTTGTTCACCTCCTAGGGCTAGTGAGTTTTATTTTTTATAAGGTGTTCATTTCCAAATTACTTTTCAGCTAGATCAGATCACTGGTTACACCTACATGTTACTAATTATAAGGGGCTTAAATATAGTTAATGAGAGATGAAGTGAATGGAATAAAGACAAAGAGATTATATTGCTAAGTGACAATTACAAATAGATAAACTTTATTGTGTTTGTAATTGAGGTATGAAACCACCCCAATAATTTGATGAATATAAATTTAGGTACAAAATAATATCTCATTTTGTTTATTGGTGTCAAATGGTTCCTTAGTCATTTAGAAAATGGTCCTTAGACAAGACAAAGGTTAAATATCAAATGACACCAAGTAACACATTGTAAGCAATGTCAAACAAATGATTATTGTCTTGAAGGAACAACATTCATGAGCTTCATGGCTTGTCAAGTTGGGATACTTGCACCATCATGATAGTATTGATTGCACATCTTGTTACTCTTATAAGATAGACAATTCTAGTATTTGAGTTGGATAATTTGTTGTGACTACTTCTTGTCACTAGGATAGCTGAATTGTTTACTAATTAGTTGATGGATGACTACCTACTTCAACTTTACTTTGGATGTGAACCAACCAAGGATACTCTTCAAAAAGAGTTAAATAATTCTCATATATTGGCCTTCATGAGGTTGGGTGAGTTTTTTTTGTTAGAAAAGATGGTGAAATAGGGGATAATGTATTTCCTTCATTGTGTTTCTTTTCAAATTTTTATAGTTTCTCACATTGTCATTTTATGTTGTACACCATTATTCCACACACATTGACTCCCTTAATAAAATGTCACTTGGTTCAAGGCCTTATACATATGAAAATAATTGGGATCAATGTGATCACTTATAGATTTTCACTTGCAGGTATCACCAAATAGGTATATATGTCATATATATCTTCTGAGAGTGAGAATAGTTTAGGAGGAAAGGGGGAAAGTGAGACATCCATTATATGTAACATTGTAAGAATAAGTACTAGAGGTCAAAAGGTTAGAAGAAAATTTCATATAGGCATGGAATTTTTCTTGATTAAGAATGGAATTGTTGTTATTATGATGATACAAAAAGGTAGCATTGATATCCCCTCAAGGTACACACATCTATTCAAACGGTGGGAACCGAATCAATTTGCAAATTGGACACTAACTTTTCTATCAAATAAAGATTTTATCACATTGCAGCATCGTTTATACATGGTATCGACCTATTTTCCATGGATGTCATAAAGGTCCAATGAAGTGGGGTAACTAAATTAATGGAGTATGTCATACCCTGTTACATTTATGTATTTTGGATTAGACTTTTCCAATATATGACAAGCATGCATATATATCTAGTTTTTGCAAACTATATACAAATAAAAGGATTTAATAAAAATAAATGAGCAACTATATTTATTGATGGAAGGCCAAAAACTTCTAGAAATGTTGTAGGGTTTATAAATATTACACGACCAAGGACAACTAGAAAGAAACCCAATTGAAAATTTGAGGCACGTGAAGGGAATTTTGTAGTGGTATGTGTAATAAAGACAATAGCAACAAGGGAGGAGTTATTGATAGATTATTATTTTAATCAAATATTAGTAGTGACAAACCCTATAATCATTGTGTACTTATGTTTTATTCTTTACATATTGAATTGATGAAATGTTTCATTCTCTACATAACTCTCTCTACGTATTTTTTGTAAATAATATTATTTTGAATTGTTTTGGCATGATGATTACAGGAAGGCACCTTTGCATACTATAGAGACACTTGTTAAGTCCTAGTTCATTTTTATTTCTTACATATGTTTATTTTTTTGTAATTGTTTAAAAATAAATATTATAGTATACTACACATGCTATATGTGGGAAGCACTCCACCCATGATCCCAACATGGGTGATGATGATGAAAACTTTCTTGATGACCCAAAACCAAAAGAAAGTATCTATAAGATGATACAAAAGACTAATAAAGAATTATTTTCATTATTTGATTTCAACTCACTAGAATAAATACAGAGGAAAACATTTTGGTCGATAGACTAAGGAAATTGCAAATAAGCTATAAGTACATTTATGTATTTTATCCTATTCAATATTTTACAATTTGATTTCATATTAACTTGTAACAAAAATTGGAATTGTTTGACACATGAGTACCATATTTTTCTTGAACAAACTGAGCCTTATTAACTTGGTGTTAGCAACAGTCACACAACACCAATGGCTATTCCATTACATGCCCCCACCACCACCAATAACATAGCCACTTATGTATATACAACCATTCCTCTTTCTCACATTTCATCATATTCTCCCCCAATGACTACTAGTATGATACTTGTGTGTGACACTCTCAACTCAACTTTTGGTCACTCACATGAAACCCATGTGCATGGCACGAATCCTGGGTCATGTGAAGCCTTTTATGGAGTGTTTTGCATCAAGAATAGTTGTACAATTTCCATTAATATTTTCATTAATGACAACCTAGTCGCATTAAAGCTTAAAAAATTTCCAGGTAACTAACAATGTATTTATCTTCCATAACGTGATATAATTGTAGTAATTTTTAATATTGTGTAATACTAATGGTTTGACAAGAAATAATATGTTTTTTATGCCTAGAGGGATTTGGATATTTTTGGACAAACCATTTGTACCAAGTTTAACCAATACTATTATCATTTCAAGAAGGAGATTTTGTAATACATGGTTAGTCTATTTGGAGATATTTTCAACCAAGCTAAAGTAACCATTATTACAAGTAAATATTTGAAAATGATAAGAGATGCATATAATAGGATTAATCTAGAAAAAACCCTAGGTATTATCGACCTCTTGAGATTCCTAAGAGAGAGTGAAAGGCTCTTCATGAGGACATAAAATAAAAAGGTATGAGAAGACAAGGAAATATGCCTCTTGATGAAGGAAGGTATGACATTCAGAATTACATTAAGAATAATTTTTTTTATAAATTTCAACATAACAAATGATTTATTTAATGTCCTTGAAACTTCTTGGAGGCTTAAAGATACATCCAAGTACACTTAGGCCAATTTAGAGAAACACAACCAACAAAAACTTGGCTAGGGTAAGAATGAGTAGTATTGATGTTGGAGGATATCAACAAATCGTGATGGTAGTACAATTGTATATTTATCAAATTTATGAGATCTTGAATTTTAATATTAGATTTCGTATAATTATAACTTTTATTTTGTTTTATGGGAAGATGATGAAATGTGGTTTTCATTGATGTCAATAGTTGAAGAAGGTGGTTCACCCAGTGAAAGGAGACCTTGTGTGCTAGGAGATGCAATTGCAAAAGTATTTGTCTTCCATTAGTGACTACCAAAACCAAAGGAATCACAAATAATGATTACTAATATTTCTTGTAACCAACACCATTATCAGATGTGCAGATAATGACAACTGAAACCACAGATTCCTGTAATTGATGACTACTAGAACCGCATATTCATGTAACCAACAATTATTGGATGTGTAGACAGCATTATCTTGTAACCATTAGTTATTGAAACTCTTGTAGAGTAATAATAATAAAAAAATTGAATTCCTTCACCTCTTCGGATCAACCATGAATAAGTGGGTTGGTCAATTTAATGCCTATAGTTGTGAAATCATTATAAGCCCATCATATACGACATCAAACCCTTATTTTGGTGTTATCCCCACGTTATTCTTGAACAAGTCACCCTTGAAAATCCAAAAGTTCCATGCCAAAACAACCTAGCTAAAGCCCATTCTAAAAAATAAATCGTCAGCTTCAAAACGAAATAATGAATCGTATAAATAAAAATGTGTTTGTTGCATTTGAAGGATGAAGAACTGAGAAGGTGTTGTGATATGAAATACAAACAAATAATTATATTTCAATGGAATAGGACAAAGAATGAATTTAGTTAATGATGTATATATGATGTTAGGAAGCTATGGGAAAAAACATGTAGTGAAATTATTGGATATTGTAGACAATAAGTATAGAGGAAGATTTAACTATTGAATATAGCGAACTTTTGGATTTAAATATAAAAATACAAATCAATGATGAAGTTTTGGGTGCAACAGGGATGAAGAATCTTCTTTAATATGAGTTATAGGGACACGAATTGAGTAACAAGCAAAAAAAATGAATGGATACACATTGTAAGTTATTTTTTTTTAATCTAAGGATACTATTTATGCATTTAGGTATGAGTGTAAAGTACTGATATGCTGATTCTAAGCCTAATATCTAAGAATGAACACAAGTAAAAGTGAACAGTAGTCTCCTGGTTACTACTTTGTTACCATAAATGCAGGGGATGTGTTTGTTCTGAAACCATAAGACATGTTAGAGGAACTGCATGAAACCAATTGTCAAATTTCCTATAGATGAAGGTATTACATAGTATATTGAGAAATAAATGAACATAAATAAAAATAAATGGAGCATGAGATCAATATGGATGGAGGACTAATGTTTATCACATATGCACATATAGAGAATGAGCACAAGCAAATTATAAGCATAGTTAAAGGAAGAACTAAGAAGTGAGATGATACAAAAGCAAAACCTAGTATCATCTTAAAAACATAAGAGATTAGTGTCTCCTAAATGTGAGTGCATGTAACACATAGGGGGATTTAGTGTCTTGTGCAAGTTGTAGCTTGGAAACTATTGTGATTTGTAAATTGGTGTTTACATTGAATCTATAAGAAATAGATCTTTGAGATTTTTTCCAATAAGGGTTTACATGTTAAAGCTTGTGTTTTGTATACTAGTGTAATTGTTAGTGTTACAATTTGATAATATGACAAAATATTTTGTGATACTAATACACCCACCCCCTTAGTACGACAATGAGTTCAACAATTGGTCATTGGAGCAAGCTCCTTCGAAGATAGTTTATCCACTGGAAGGAAGATCTTTTGAGCACATATGGATCAATGGGAAGGATATTATAAAGCTCCATTATTTAATGGAAATAACTATGCCTTATGGATAATAAGATCGCAAACCTATTTGGTGTCATTAAGATTTGATGTTTGGCACTCTGTTGTCTCTGGTTACACAATCCCTACAACTCCACCAAATGATATTGATGGGAACAATCCATATAAAAACAATGCAAAAGTTATGAACACTATTTTAATTGATCTAATAGAAAAATAGCTCGTCAATGTAATGCAATTCATCTCAACAAAAGAAATATGGGATAAACTTTAGAAAATTTATGAGGGAGATGAAAAAGTCAAACTAGCCAAGCTTCAAACACATAGAAGACAATTTGAAAGTTTGAATATGAAAGAAGAAAAAGACATTGCAGCCTATTTTCTTAGAGTAGACGAAGTTTTCAATGATATTAGAAGATTGTATGAGTATATTGAAAAGTATGTAATCATACAAAAGGTGCTAAGATTACTTCCCTTGATATTTGATGCTAAGGTTTTTTCCTAGAGGAATTAGGGATCCGGAAAAACTGACAATGGATGAGTTGCATGGGGTCCTCACAACATATGAAATGTGAATAGAAAAATATAAACCATCAGGAATAGAATCAACATTCAAACTTTTAAATAAGACAATCAAAAGGGAGGACAAATCAAGTGACAACCCAAAGTGTGACTCTGATGCAAAGGAAGATAACATTGTAAGGAAGATCAAGAAACGAACCAACAAATACAAAGGTAAGATTCCTTTCAAATTTTTTAACTGTGGTGAAGTAGGGAAATTTGTTGCTAAACGCCCTCTTAATAAAAATAGAGACATCAGTTATGAAGAGGACCATAATTCCAAAGAAAGAAAAAGAGGAAAACATAAAGGAAGAAATATTTTCAAAAAAAGGAAATGTCTATACTCCAAGCATGACAATAGCGCAATTGATGAAAGTGATAGTGATGAAATGTAAGTTCTCTTCATGGGTCTAGAGACACACAATTATATCATTGACAATGAAAACAAAATATCTAAGATTGAAGAAAATTCAAAAATCGATGGGGAAGTAGACCTAGAAGGAGAACTCATTTGTGCATTAAATGAAATAGAGAGAATAACAAAGAGAAAACTATAATTGAAAAAAAATAAGGTCCAAGAATATGAAAGAAGGACCAAAATCCAAAAGGAAATATATTGCTCAGCATTGAGGAATCAAAATAAACCATCTTTAATTTCAGAATTCAACTACAAGAAGAAAAGAGTATTGAAGAAGCAATAACAAATCAACTTAATGAAAAGAAAGAAAAATGTGAGAAGCTTGAAGTAGAAGTTATATTCTTAAGAAAGGAACTGGAGAAAACCACTGATTAGTTAAAGTTTCAAAAGAGTACTAAAATTCTAGAATACATTCTCAACTACGAAATATTTCCCAATAATAAGACTCTACTTGGCTATAATTAGAATCAAAATACTTCTAATGAAGCGTCAATCCACATAATACAAAAAAGTGAAGAAGATCCAAAGGGTAACACAATTGATCTTAAAGGATCCATCAAGAATGGAGAACACAGCATGAAAATAAATGATGACCAACAGAAGCATGTCTCCTTACACAAAATGGATGAGTTTGGAAATATCATGATACCAAGAAGAACATTTCCAATAATGTATCAACATATATTTCTTGGATATTATTTTTCTTGCAATATTTTTTGTCCTAAAGCAATAAATTAAAGATCTTATTAAAGAGATGATCATATGAGAAATCAAGGTGTATATAATACCCCAAAGGAAAATTATGTGAACAACAAAACTAGAAATTATCATGGGGATAGAAAATACAATTCATTTTCTCCATTGCTTGATTGCAACATTGAATGTTACACATGCAACAACTTTGGCCACAAATCATGTGACCATAGAATATTTATGAAGTCTCCTATGGAATAATATGTTCTTACCATACACAAAAAAACAACCCACTAAGTTATGGAAGAGAAAATAAGAAGAGTGAGATAAGGAAGAATGTGAATTATTCCTGTATGCACAAAACAAAGGAATTCAATGGTACATTCACAGTGAATGTTCAAAGCATATGACTGGGGATCAACATAGTTGTTTTAGTTTAAGTAAATAAATGGGAGGAAAGTTAACTTTTGCAGATAATGTCTCTACCAAGATAGTTGAAAAAGATACAATTAGTGTTGGAGATGAGAGAACTAAAGTAGGAAATGTCTTTCTCATTGAAGACTTGAAGCATAATATTTTTAGTGTTATCCAAATGTGTGATCAAGGACACACTCTCACATTCAAATCCCAAAAATGTGAGATAAGAACATAAATCTCAAGCAAATTGGTGGCAACAACAAAAAGAACTCCAAACAATGTATATATTCTAAATGGATCAATAGAAGACAATTTTTTAATGGGACAAATAGATGAAAGGTGGTTATGGCATAGAAGAATGCGACATATGATTTTTGAGAACCTAGTGAAAGTTAGCAAAAACAAAGTAGCGAGAGACATGAAAAAAAACATAAAACCTTTAGATTTTGTTTGAAAGAAATGCCAACATGGATAGCAAACACAAGTGACCTTCAAGACAAAAAAAAATCAAACTCAAAGCCATTGGAACTTGTTCATATTGATCTCTATGGACAAAAATAACAAAAGGTCTGCAAGGTTATTATTATTTTATCCCACTCGTTGATTATTATACAATACTGACTTGAGTTACTTTTCTCAACAACAAATCAAAATAATTTGAGAATTTTAAAACCTTCAAAGAATTGGTTGAAAATTAGGTTGATTTGAAATACAAGTGTCTAAGATAATAAAAAAAATGGTGGAGAAATTACATCAAATGAGTTTTATGAATTCAGTGAGACTCGTGGAATATGAAGACACTTTTCAACAACAAGAACTCCCCAACAAAATTTTGTAGCAGAAAGGAAAAACATATATTTTCAAGAAATTCCCAGGGAAATGTTAAATGAAGCAAAACTCTCAGACATATTTTGGAGAGAGGAAATTTATACAATTGTTTACATTTTAAACTGAGGACATATTAGGGTCAAAAATGACAAAATACCCTGTGAGTTATGGAAAGGAAAACCTAGGACAATCAAAGATTTCAAATTCTTTGGGAGTAAATGTTATATAAAAAGAGATGACAATGAATTAGGAAAAAACAATTCCATAACTAATGAAGGCATCTTCCTTGGTTACTCATCGACAAAAAATATTATAGATGGTATTATTTGAAATTAAGTAAAATTATTTAAATTTCTAATGTAAGAGTAGATGATGTAAAATCTAAGTCTGTCAAATTATAAACGAATGAACAATCAGAATAAATAAGCTATGGAGAAGAGGAGGAAGAAAATGAAGTAGAAGAAAATTAAGAAGGATAAGAAGAAACACAAAGAAAAGATACAAAAACACCATCAAGATTTGTACAAAAGAACCATTCAAAAAATTTAATTCTTTGTAACAAAGATGTAGGTGTTCAAATAAGAAGAAATTTACAAAGCTCACTGTAACATACAAACATTTCCTTATTGTTCAAAATAAAATAAAATGACTTTTTAGAAGTGAGTAAACATGAGGGTTGGATTATTGTGATGAATGAAGAATTAGATCAAATTGAAAATAATCAAACTTGGGAACTTGTTCCTATACCAAAAGACAAAAAAGTGATAGGCACAAAGTGGGTATTCAAGAATAAGCTAAATGAAAATGGATAGACAGCAAGAAACAATACAATGCTGGTGTCTAATGGTTATGTTCAAGTTGAAGGAATTGACTTTGAAGAAACACTTGATCTTGTGGCTAGACTAGAATCCATTTCAATGTTTTTGGCGTCTGCTTGCTACAAGAATTTTAAAGTCTACCAAATGGATGTCAAGTAAGCATTTCTAAATGGAAACTTAGAAGAAGACCTGTACATTGAGCAGTCTTAGTGATTTCAACTGTCAGAAGGCAAATATTATGTATGAATAATAAAGAAAGCACTCTCTAGTCTAAAGCAAGCTCCTAGGGCTTTTTATTCAAGACTTGAAAAATACCTACAAGTTACAACAAGGTTTGAAAAGAGGAGTTGTATACAATAATATTTACATCAAATTTGAAAATAAAGATATGATTATAATTATGGTTATGTATATGATATTAGTTTTGGAAGTAATACTAATAGTCCAAGTCAAAATTTTGCAGTAGAAATGCAGAAAGGATTTGAAATGTCAATGCTTGGTGAATAAAAATTATTTCTAGGTCTGAATATTTCACAAACTAACAAAGGAATATTCATATCTCATAACAAATACATCAAGGAGATGTTGAAAAAAATCAAAATGGAATATTGCAAACTTTTTAGCACTCCCATGATAACAAGATGCATATTAAGCAAAGAAGTTGAATCTCTAGAAGTGATCAAACATTGTATAGTTCAATGATTAGTAGCTAGCTATATCTTACATATTCAAGGCTAGATGCTATTAAAAGAATCTTCAGATATCTAAAAGGAACATTGGATTTTGGTCTATGGTATCCAAGAGGTGAATATTTCACTCAAAAGCATATACTTTTGCAAATTGGGAAAGCGATATTGATGAGAGAAAAAATTACAAGTAAAGGATAATTCTTTTTGGGAATTTTTTTAGTATCATGGCTGAGAAAGAAGTAGTCTTCAATATCTCTATCCACAGCTGAAGATAAGTACATTGCAGTGAAATCATGTTACACACAAGTCCTTTGGATGAAGCAAATGTTGAAATATATCGAGGTAGAATAAAAATATACAATATTTTTAATGTGTGACAACACTAGTGCCAAAAATATCTCAAAGAACCCAGTTATGCACTAAAAAACACAACATATCCCTTTCAAGTATCATTTCCTAAGGAAATGGGTTACATAACAAATTGTCAAATTGGAATATATTTCCACCAAGGAACATATTGGATATATCTTTACCAAACTCCTTCCCAGAGATATTTGAGCATCTCATAGAGAAATTGGGGGAACTCCTATCTCCAAACAGATGCACCACCTTAGGGGGGGGGAGGGGGGGGCATTCCATTGTCATCAATGTCAAAGAGGGAGAAAGAGAAAATAGGGAGAGAATTGAGAACATGAGAAAAGGAAAATATACAAATTTTCATATAGGGGGAGAATCAATGCAAAAATCCTTTAAAATATTGAAGGGTTTCCATCAATGACAAAGGGGGATATTGTTGAAATGTGGTTTTCATTGATGTCAATAGCTAAAAAAGGTGCTTCACTCAGTGAAAGGAGACCTTAAGTGTGGGGGAGAAGTAATTGTAAAATTATTTAGGTGCCATTAGTGACTACTAGAACCATAGTAATCACAGATAAAGATTTATGGAATATTTTGTAACTGATTCAATTACTAAATGTGTAGATAATGACTACTAGAACCATAGAATCCTATAATTTGATGACTACTAGAACCACAGATTCCTATAACCAAATATTATTGGATGTGCAGACAACAATTTCTTGTAACTAGTCATTATTGGACCCTTGTTGAGTTACCCAAGAATTTTTTTGTGATGTGAATTCCTCCACCTCTCCATATCAGCGATGAATAAGTGGAATTGGTTGATTTCATTCCTACGATCTTGAAATCATTATAATATCATCAAATACGAAATAAAAACTGTCTTTTGGTATTTTTAATCCATGAAATGGTCATCGAATCCAAATGAAATCCCCATGGTATTGATGAACATGTCGAACCTGAAAATCCAAAATCCCCATGCCAGAACAACCCATCTAAATCCCATGCTAAAAATAACTTGTCGGCTTCAAAATGAAATGATGAACCATATAAATAAAAAATGGGTTGACGCATTTGAAGGATGAAGAAGTGAGTAGGTGATGTGTTATGAAATACGAACACCGAATTATCTTTGAATGTAACATGACAAAGAATTAAGTTAGTTAACGATGTATATATGATGCTAGGAATATATGGGGAAAAGTAGGCAATGAAAATCCTATTTATTGCAGACAACAAATTTTAGCGAATATTTAATTATTGCATATATCAAACAGTTGGGTTTAACTACGAAAATACAAATTGGTGATGAATTTCTAGGTGCACAAGGATGAAGATTCTTCTTATATATGAATTATATGGAGACGACTTGAGTAACGAGCAAGAAATCTAAAGGGATATGCACCGTAAATCAAATTGTTGATCTATGGATACTATTTATGCATTTATTTATGTGTAAAGTATTGTTATGTGGATTCGAAGGAGGATCTGAGCATGAACACAATTAAAAAGTGAACAATAGTTGAATTACTACTTTGTTACAGTAAATGTAGAAGATGATTATTACCGAAACTATAGGGAATGTCGTTACAGGAACTGCATGCAACCAATTAGCATATTTCCCGTAGATGAAGGTATTGCAGAATATATTGAGAACTAACAGAAAGGGAGCATGAGATTAAGAGAGACAGAGGACTGAGGTTTAGATCACATATGCATGGAGAAAGAATGAGCACAACCATAATATAAGCATAGTTAAAGGAATAATTAAGAAGTGAGATGATATAGAAGTAATACCTAGTATGATTTTATGAACAAAGGAGATTGGTGTCTCTTACATGCAAGTTCTTTCAAAACTTTGGGGTATTGGTGTCTCCTACAAGTTGTAGCTTGTAAACTGTTATAATTTGTAAATTGCTATTTACATTGAATTTACTATAAATAGATTTTTCATATTTTTTGCAATAAGGGTTTCCACGTTAAAACTTGTGTTTTTTGTACTGGTGTAATTGTTAGTGGTACAATTCGATAAGGTGACAAAATTTTGTGTGATGTTGATTCACCCCCCTCTCAACATCATTGTGAGATCAACATAAGAGTTTGTAGACGAGGAAACTAAAATAGAAGAATACATGATTGCACCTTAGATCATGGCCTCTCCACGTCAAGAAGGTAATAAAAATTGATTTTTTTTTGTAACTAGGGGAATCGACAACTGGAGACTAGGCTAGTACTCGTGTGACACGTGGTCCAGGGATCCAATCCCGCTACCACTATACCCCTAGGTTCCCCACACACCCTGCAAGCATGGGACATGGGTAAAGTCGGGTGTGATTTGAAATCGTGACCTCCAATTTACAACATGTGACTTCATAACAATTGAACCGCCAATGATTTAATATTAACACTAAACAATTATTAAACTGCAGTACTTTTATGAATATTAACTATTTTTTTTCACTTTTTTTATAGTGGATGTTTGTTCGGATCTTGGTCCCACTCAACTTATATGAAACACGAAACATATGTTGCATTCCCATGTTAGGAAACATGAAGAAATAGAGTTCGAGAAACCACCACCAAGAACAAAAGAGGATGGAATGCCTCTTATGAATTTGTTTAAGAATAAAAAAACTTGTAGAAAGCAATGTGCATTGAAATTGTTTGATATAATACATTTTATATTATGATTTTTGTAGAATCAAATTTTTAATATAATATATTTGGTATTGTTTTGTAAGTGATAGTTCTTATGGAATCTACACGTTAATTATTTTATGTTAATTTAATTTATTTTGCAGCAGAAAGATGGGCTATGGAAAATTAAGAGTGATGTGATGTAGAGGGAGGGTCCATATGATATTCTACCTTCATGTGGTTGTCCTTGTTCAGTAAAGAATAAATTATTATTGAAACCAAGTGAATCTCAAGCAAGTATGTACTTTGGCATCTTAAGTTTGTAATTTTATTGATAAGATGTTAAAAGTGGTTAAATAAGAAGAGTATGTATTAGATGGGAATATATATATATTTTCCCTCCTACAGATAATATAGTTTGATGTTCCAAGACTGATGTACACCTTATGTACTGTGCTTTCCATCTCTATAGATGCTCGAATTATTCAGTTATTGAAAATTTCTATTAAATATTTTCTCTAGTTGTGACATATTCTTAGTTGTCTTACTTTATTTTTAACTGAATCTAATTCTCACATAATATAATGTAATGGCTATGATAAAGTGCAGTTAAATAATGAGAGTATTATTAACTATTTTCTAATCTTTCATGATTCTTCAATTTCTTGAAACTATTCCTCTTTTCTTAGCTAGTTTTGTTTGAGTTCTATTATATTTGTTGGGTTTTAAGGTTTTACCTCTCCTTCGCAAGTTAATGGTTGTGTGAATAATATCAATAGCGTGGGAGTGAAAATATTAAACTATGAGAATATGATAGTATATACCTAGATGCATACCTTTGGTTAGTGAGATGACACAATTTAAAATTATTCATACCTAATTCTAATACACCTCAAAGATAAGGCACATATTACATATAAAGAATTTCTTAATAAAGAATTTCTTGTAATAATGAGTATACTTGAATAGAATGTGAAGTATTAGATCATTTATGTAAAGGTATACTCCAATGAAATGCTAGTTAATGGAGTGTAAGTAGAGAACAAATGTACTAAATATGTATTCAACTTTCATATTATAGGTTGTGTGATTATTATAAATTGTGTTATCATAAAAAATTTCATGTACATTTACTTGCTATGCATATCCCCTTATTATCAAACTAAAAGAACAAAAAAGGAATAATCAAGATAAAAGTGGGTGGGGCATATTTCATAAGAGAATATAAAGTGAGTAATCAAGATTCTATCACATCAATTTTCATCAATTGAAATGAATCAACGCAAGAAATAAAAGTCAGATCCACCAATTCCATATACCCTATTGATTGTTCACTGGCCATCCCTATGACATTTCTACAGTTTTGAGATATCAATATATTTTATTTCTTCAAATGTAAAGTCTCCAACGTTTTGCTTAATTCTTTTTATGTACTTCGTTGTTACAATATTATTTTTAGGTATTGATTTTATTACTGAGGAGTTGTGATACCAAATCTCATAATTGTTATTGTGGGTTATGCACCCATCCTTTGTAAGCCTAATTTCTAACATGATCCATATTTTGCACAAAGGTACTGATTGGGAGGTCAGTGCCTTTGTTTAAAATCTAGATCGTGTTAGACAATAGGATTCCAAAGGATGGGTGCATAACCCACAATAACAATCATGATATTTTCTATCACAACCCCTCAACAATAAACTTAATACATAAAAAGAATATTGTAACAAGAAAGCACATAAAAAGAATCAAGAAAAACATTGGTGACTTGAAATTTTAATAAATATAACATATTGACAGCACAGAGCCCATAATAAAAAATTATGAGATTTGAGATCTTGTTGGAGGGATCCCTAGAGCTTCATGTTTTAATTTGGATATACCTTGAGTACCGAGGGAAGTGGAGAGAATGTCATCCCAATTTAATTTTATATGAGTTTGGGTTACTAGATGGATCGATATGGTATTAAATTGGGCTTCCATTCACTCCACTTCACTCAATACTCAATGGATATCAAAACTAAAGCATGTATATCTGGGGAGTCCCCAAACAACCTCACAAATATCCCTAATTATTATTGTGGGTTCTACACTTTCCCTTTGAAAGACTAATGTCTAACATGATCCAAATTTTGCACAAAGGTCAAACGATCAATATATTTGTGCAAAAACTGGATCATATTAGACACGAGGATTCCAAAGGATAGGTACAAAATCCTCAATAACAATTATGAAATTTGGTATCACAGCGTCTTAGCAACAAACCCAATTATGGAGTTTACGAAGGGCAGTCAACATGAGTCAATAATTGATTATAGGATTTACGTCGAAACACCGATGTCATATTCTCTTGACCAATGAGTCAATGAAAAGCTTGAAATGTTTTTTATTATGGGGTTATGTTAGAACAAAGTCATGATTCCTACACATTTTTTACAAACCTACAATGGCTTTGATGATGGGTCATATTGGTTTTACATTATAATTGCAACATATTTTTGAAAATAATGCAATCATTCCAATGATATAGTAACATAGAGATGACATCAAATTCTGACATAAAATCGTCGAGATTAACATTTTTATAATGATGGAGGGATGTTGGAAATACATTGAAAGTCCTCCAAATTTTACATCGAAAGACCGACAAGAAACCAAAACCTCTTCTCTCACAAACCTTTGACATATTTGGTGGAGGACATCATAATTTTGATAAGGGAATGGCGAGTTTATGTCATTGAAAATATGACACAATATTATTTGTGACATTCCAAGGTAAGTGTGCTTCAACGTTCATATGTTAAAAGTGTTTTCGATAGAATTTCATAAATTTGTCCCTTTTATACTATTGTCGATTTCAACATCATCCCCCATGAAGCCACCACACCTCTACTATAATGAACAACTATATGTCTCATGGATGAAATCACTCTCACCATTTAACACCTCTCCTCCTTTGTACAATTGGAAATCTCACAAATGGAAGAAACCAATGCTACATGACTAGCATATCTCCTAGGAGGTACATTCACTTTTATATGAACCGAACCTCTGAAAATGAAACATAAATCTATGATTCATCCTCAACCATTAAAGGATAACCTTGCATATTAATAGATCTCATATTCTTATCATAATGAGACGTAGTCTAAGTATCCATTTGGTTCTATGTCATCTCACAATGCATATGCCTCCTAAAAACTAGAAGTCCCTACCAAGTTCTCACTGGAATGTAAGAGTGATACTAGATCAGTAAGTAACCTATAAATTCCAACATCTTTCACCCTTCTAGCTAAATTCCTCATACTAGATAGTCTATTTTCACTAATGGTGCACTAATGTCCCTCAAAATCAACTCTTTAATGTATATATGCCATATAAGAAAATAAAAGGAGGTTTAAATTCCTCAAACCTAGAAAAAATAAAACATCATCCAACTCAAAAACATCACTTGAAGCCATTAAAAATGAAACAACTTCTCTCATAGGTTATGTGGAATCATCACCGAGATTGACAGTCATTCCTCCTTTGTTCTCCTAAATCCAGTTGGATAGTGACATCACATATGTCATGTGCCTCAAATATCCATTATGCACATATCAACCAACAATAAACACAATATTAGAAAATAAACAAGAATCCATGTAAAATAATATATAAAACAAAGAGGTGATCTTGTCTATTACTGCAATAGTTTGATTGACAACCTGCTTCACATTATTTCCCTTTTCCTTCAATGGTAAAAGTCCTACACAATATCCCAACTCATGGAATTGAAATCACATGAACTTAATCATGTCTTTATTTCCTATATTTGTTCCATTCCTTCTTCTTGAATCCTTTCTTTCTATCCTTCATCATCTTCCTAAATAGATCGTTAACATCTACTCCACCTTATTGTTAGAAACAAGACTGCAAATTTAAAGAAAAACCCATAGCTACAAAAACTATAGAATGTGTTCTTGAGCACAAATACCTTGAAAACAAATCATCTAGGAAGGGGAAATCCATTAAATGAAATAGACACTAACTCCTGATCCTGCACCTTAGTTCTAATGTACTCCAACTGATCCTTTAATTCATTGATCATGTTCAAGTAGCTCACCACGGTATCTAGCTCTCTCATATGAAGGGAAGAAAAATAGTTTCTCAAGAAAATCTATCAAGAAGAACAAGAATTATAAAATATCTTAACCAAAGAATAAAAAATTTCCCTACCTGACTTCTTGTCATCAATCTGTAAGATGAAATTACCCTTCACCAAATCAATAATGATTATTTTGGGCTTTGGATTCTTTATTCTAATGAGCGACCAACTATGTTGGATTAGTATTTTTTGTAATACACTTCTGAACATGCTCCAAAATATTAGTCTCCTTCGTAATAATCTAAATCCTAAACTTTTATGGAACAAAGTTAGAAGATCCATCAAACCTTTCACACTCTCTTAGACCAAGCGCCACACTACACCTCCTAAAAAACATTAAGTACACAAAATAAGCAATATATGAAATAGGAAAAACCCTTGTTAGGATACAAATGCTTCTTCAAACAATCTACGGTTTCACACCCAGTTACCTCAACTAGGGAAACTATCTATCCTAGGTAATCCCTAGCTGAAAATAAAATCCCTCTTACTCAAGAGTGATCTCAATCATTACAAGATTTGATCTCATGTTTAAACTTCATGCAATTGAGTAATTGATGCAAAATAGAAATTCAACCTTCTTCCTAGAAGGTTTCTAGGATCTTAGCCCTATAACTTTTATCCTTGGGACTGTTGTAAAACAAAGTATAAAATAACAATGGAAAGTACACCATAATCCACTTCAAACAACCACAAAATTCATAACAATTCAAGGAGGAATTTATACCAAACAATGAGATAAGTTTCAGGCACTTCTAGGAAAATTTATCATTTGATAATTAGATTTGGAAATGTACTTTTACAATAGTAATTACAACAAAATAACAATAGTAATATCATCCACTTATATTTTTCCTTATATGCCAAAACACTTAACAATTTTCCGTTTTTGTTATGTCAAATCACCAAGACACAAACGGTTATAAATATCAATGCATGAAGAACATATATAGCTTAAATTTAAATATGGAAATTGCACATTATATGGACAACTGGAAACTTTATTTATCATTTCAAGATGAAGTGTACATACCATAGCCTTTTATTAAAGCTAGTACAAAACACCAATAATCCAAAAGATTCTAACTAGGTTAAATGACTAAAACCTAGCTCAACCAATAAGATATAAGTGTAAGATCCTCTAAAACACAACCTCTAAGGCATGGCATCCTCATCTTCTCTTCTTCAACAATCTACCAAAGGGTTTTATTAAAAAACCTTAATCTTCAATGTCAAATGGATAAACCCTAACCATATAACTCCAATATTCTTTGATAAACTCCAATAAGAGAGAGAGAGAGAGAGAGAACAAGTGCAAGTGTGAAGTCTAATAAGGAGAGAGAGGCTAGTGCACACTTTTCTTCTTAATCTCATATCTACAAAAGATTTAATAAGAATGAATATGCAAGTGATACGTAATCATCTCCAATGTATTCTAAAAATATAAAACCCTAGTCACAAGAATCAAGATGCAAGAAATACATCTACTATAGACTTCATAACTCCTCCTAGTGTTCATGAGGAAACCCTAATGACTTCCTCCAAAAGACTAAATACAAAGAAAATATTACAAATAATTAACATGGAAAGGCTCTCTCCTTCCTCTATTATATAAAAGGTAAGGGAGGCCAACAATACTATATGGGAACAAACCCTTACAAGCAACCTACATGAACTTTGTAGGCCAACACAAGCGAGATATCCACTCTAAATTACATGTGTTATGTTCTAGGGTGATTTCATACATAATAAGGGATATAATATGATGTAGCTACATAAACTAAGTCCACGTGCCTCCATCACAATCCTCCATGGAATCCATTGATTCTCCTAAGTAATGTATTCCACTAGTTCAACTACTCCTTTCAAGAACATTGTTGAAACTCTATATGTCTCCAAGCCATCTACAATCCTATAATTAAGAATATAATCTCCCACATGTCATATAGGGATTGAATACCTCCTTTATGATGCACAATGGTCAACATCCCATGTAGAGAATTATCCTAGAAAATGGATTCTCCATGGTATCTGAATGAAGGGTGTACACCAAACTGCTAAGACTTATAGAATTCCTAAGGGAAGAACACCAAGTAGTTGGTCACTATAATTTCCTATTAAGTAAAAAACACAGTGCTCAATATAAATTGTCAACTCGGGTAAGTTTGGTTATTTCAAAGGTAATCAAGCAAAATATATGCATAAACATTCAGTTACTGATCAATCAACTAGGAGTCACCCAATATACCTAATTACTAAGTCTATGCTCTGCTCACTGCTCAATCCAACAACAAGCACTAATTTTATTGCCAAGAGATTAAGAAAGTTCACAACCCTTCTACTATATCAATTATGGAAATGACTGTTTCAAGAATGAGATACATAGATTTCTTTTTCAAGAAGTTAAATCCTCAATTATCATCATCAAAATAAATCCAATCCACAATTGCAATATACAACCATAAAGGAAATCAATCTTCTTGTTCTATAAATCCACATGACATCTACCCCTTCAACAATTTATGGAAAGAAACAAATAATGAGAAAATGCAGTAGCAGAGCATGGGTGCAACAACAATAATCAATAACACACTTTCAAAGAGAAACTACACATTTTTCAATCAAATATTTCAAAAAACCAAGAAAAGGTATAAATTAAGAATCCCGCGCTCAATGCTCACACTGTTTCAACAACTCAAAAATAAATCTAATTGCAATTCTGCACAAAACATAATAAATGAAATAAGAAACTAATCAACTCAACAACTCTGAGAAAAGGTGATCTCTTTCCTTCTAACAGAGACGTCATTAAACACTACCAAAAATAAGTACAAAATAGATCAGGAAAATACCGCCACTTTCATTAATATAATAGAGTTTCAATAGAGAATCCTTCCACCACTATGACAAGTTTCTTTCGAAAATAAGCCTAACATTTGTGAACCATCCTGTATTCTTATAAATACTATATAAGAAAATACAAGTCCTCTTAATTTGTACATCCATAAATAGCAGAGATCTTTAGGATATCGAATCAATACTTCATAAATAGAAATAGTTACATTCATGATTACATTGAGATAAAATCTGTTTAATAAGCATCAATACCTCAACAATATGAACTGATCCAATACCAAGTGATTTTCAGCTAGTCACGTGGATGGATAACTTCAGTTTCTTGCACAAGGGTTTGACCCGAAGCCTGGGAAGGTGTAACTGCTTTCCATGTGCTTCTTTATCCACATGTATAAACAAGTCTATACACCCGAATTCCTGGTGGTCTCAGTTGCTTTCATCAATCTGTCACAAGTAATCTTAATTAGGAAGCAAAATTCATAAACACGGGAAAACTTTAGGAATTAATATAACAAAGTAATAATAAATTATACCTACTTCAAGATCATGCTTGTCTTTAGGAAATATAATGAAATGGTTACATTAATAAGGAAGAATGGGGGAAAAGGATCATAAGATAAGTGAGAAAAAGGGGCATTTTTGGCACACAACATAGCCCCCCAACTGTCAAGTTGCTTGTCCTCATGCAACAACTTCCTGTGAATCTGAATATGAATCTGAATCAAAACTTTTCCTATGGAATTTGGTGAGTTTGAAGGAAGGTTAAATCTTATCCCCCAATTTTATTTACCCTTGACATGCAACGAAATATTACCAACAATTCTTCTCTGCCTTCTTAGTTAGCTTGTATATACTCCTGTATTTATTCTCAAGAAGCCATATGAGTGGGAATCTAAATCTTAATCCTATCCAACTCAGTCAACATGTCTGAATACACTTAACATACTGAGGAACTCGAGGCAAAGCATATTTAAAAATTTTAAAACAATAGGGATATCTTGTTCTTATGGACTCAGAAGAAGCTTCCACCTACACTTGCTACCTTCCAATGCATAGGGTTCCTGCTGTGGAATGATTCTGACACGGGTAGATATAATATATCATTGCACTGTCATTATCTAATCAACGTTTTGAGGAGAGGAGAGGTGTTTTCTATGTCTTGCAATAATGGCCTTAGGGGATTGTGGTTCACCTCAGATACAGAGAGTAGATGTATCCTCATTTCTTTGAATGGTCTGAGAGGAATTCCACCAATTCATCTAATTTGTTGATGAAAGAGGTAAATTCCCTCAGATGCATATCTCTTATATGAGGAATAGGGTTAGATGAGTGATCCATGAAGCATTCCAATTCATGCAAGTACAATTCACATAATAAATTTTGCTCAGGTAAATCACTTTGATCAAAAGAATCCAAAAACTGAGAATTTGTAACAAACTGGTAGGGTCTTCCTTCCTTAAGAGATCTTAGCTTAAATAGAGTCTATTTTTCATAAAGGAAGACTGAGTAAGATGGTGATGGGGCCCTACAACTTAATAGTTCCTGAATTAAATTATACATTTTCTCATTCTCCTGCTTCATGGCCTTGAACTTTCTTAATCCCTTCAGTTTGTTAGGATTAATTAATCCTACTTTGTCCAATATAGTCTATTTGGTCATTTTTCCTAACTTAGGGAGTTATTATTATTGTACTAGAGTGTGGAGAACACACCTATAGGTTATCTTCCACTTATTTCATGTGGATGCATGAGTTTATGTTCCTCTAGGACCAATCCATACATTATAGGATCCCACTCTAAGTGCCACCAGCAGTCTCTGTAAGTTGGTTGTGGTAGGTAAGTATTTATGTTGAGTTAACCTCCATTTACAACCAGTTATATCACTTTCAATTATCCTAGCACCATTTTTGCATGCATGCAGGGAGAGTGGTGCCTTTTACCCACCTACCTCATCAACTAACTTATTGTAGACTGATTTAGACATCCGTAGTTATACTAGTGAGCTCCAGTAGTGATTTAGACACACTGAGTTAGTTAATCAGCCAGTTAGAACTGGTAGATTCTAATCATATCTTTAGCATTCGAATTCTATTTATTTTATAATCAGTGTATTATTGATTAATGAATGAAGATTAACGTTGTGATTATCTAAGCAATTCTTGTCTATTTTTATCTAAAATTTGTGGCATGAATTTCCTATTCAGTGTACATTCTCTTTGATTATTCCACTGCATAATTCCTTTCCTACAACTTTCATATTTTCCTGTAGATTAATGGTTCACAAATTTAACACAATTATTCTTTCAATTTTTCCCAGTGAATCCCTTGGAAAGTTAGCTCCTCATCCCATCTATCTCTAATATCTTTAACAACATTCCGATGTAAAGGCAGGGGAATCATCCCTTCCTCACACAGAGAAGATTTATACTTCGATTTATTTAATTCAGCTTTCAACTAAGAAATTTATTCTGCCACTTCATAATCCTTTTCATCGTATGTGTCCAACTAAATAAGCTCCAAAGTTTCCTAAACCCTTGCTTGATCATCATTCTCCCTATGTAGAGGTTGGTCCTATGTTTCAACAACTAATTCTTTTGTTTCAACAGCCAATTCGTGTGTTTCAATGGTCAATTATAGACCCAACAGTTTTGAGGCCTCAACAATTTATTAATTTTTTATTATTGGTTCTTATGTTTCAACAACCTTCAACTATTGGTATTCTTGCATTCCCTGGTCAAGGGTCAGCATTTCCCATGCAATAATATTCTTAGATTCCTTACGTAGTAACTCTTGATTGTCCATGCTTGAGGGGAATACACCCATGTTTTGATTATGCATATCATCCACCAGTGATCTGCTTGTGTTGTCCCATTCCTTTCTTGTCTTAGTTGTCCCAGTCTCCAGGCCAAAAATTCCATGAGAGTGACCTTATATCCTTCATTTTTAAATATGTCCCCACATTTGGGGTGCACAAACTCATCGTGCTCCATATTTCCTGAAACAGAGGGTAGAATTTCCATTTGATCAGTAACTTATCCTAACATGCTCAATATATGAACTTTTTCATTCTTTAGTACTTCATCCCTTACAGTTCCCCCGTGAGCACCTACACCTCTTGTTTCAGCAGGTCATTCTCCAGGAGCAGAGTTTCCACTTGGATTTGACCCTCTCTTATAGAAGGCTCTTTTGGGTCAGAAGGTATTGGAACTAGATTTAGGATACCCCCTAGTTATGTTTTTTCAAGGAGTGATTGAGGTTTTATAATTGTGATCTTAATATCTACCTCGTTCCTTTTTGTTGGCACTGTTGCAATGGAAGCTCGGGTCCTTATTCTCCTCCATGGACTGGGTGACTAGTTTTAGGTACCCAATATCTTCTTACTCCTTCATGGAACAGGGGGAGTAAAACCCTTCATGAGAATTTTAACATCCTATGAGACTGAAAAAGGATAATCATCCCTTCATGATGATTCTACCGTCAACTCATTAGCACAAGATTCAATTTCCATTACTCTCGTCTAGTTTTCAGTCTCCTCCCTCATTTCTTCTATATTGGCTTATGTATGTTGGAATGAGATTCCAAAAGGCTCCTGGGGGTTTATGTTTTGAGGGTCTTCTTCAATCACCAATTCCTCCAAACCCCTTTATTGATTATTCTCTACTCCTTGATATTCCCTATCTCTCCCTCCAACTCTATCTGTCAAGATTTTCTTGTCTTCCTCGTCAGTTTCATTGTTGCTTTCTTCCATGGCCACATGGTCTGCCACATCCCCAAAATAAAATTATCCCCAAGATAGGTGTCTTTTCTCAAGGGCTCTTAATATTAATAGCTTAATGATTCCATGGTTAGTGACTAAATCTTGGTGGTATGGAGACTTTCGTACATATAAGTGTGCCATGTTTTGCAGGGATCACATAAGATAATAGGGTATGTTAATTAAATCACCATGACGCAAGTGAGAGAGAAAAACAAAATCATAGGAATAGATGACTCTACACCTACCTTTGCAGGTGATATATTTCTTCAAGAATAATGCAACTTGGTCCCATGGGTGAGGTGTAGTTTCTAATGTTGTTCCTCGTCCCCTTGATTGAACATTTTCTCATGCTACAAGGAAGTCTTCTTTTTCCTTTGGGGTTGGTACCTTACGGTCAAACCATCTCCTCCCATCCCTGGGAAATCCTGTCATCTCTTCTAAAATATGTTCAGAGACCTTGACCCTTAATCCTCCAACTTTTGAATGGTCTCTTGTCAAATTCTAGGAAAACTATAATATCATTCCTTCATTGAAACCCTGCAATCTTTCAAAATACGTCGTCCATCCCACTTCCTCAAAAAGCTTGAAAACCTCCCCATTCCAACGTAAAGCATCCATTGTTTCAGTTTCATGTCAGAATATGAAACCCCCAACCATGTCTTGTTTCAACAACCTCAATTGATGCAAGCAATAATTTACCAATTTAGGTGTTAGAGTTACAACATGTAGAGACAACAATGAACAGTGGGAAGTCCATTGGATATTTTTGGAAAGGTAATGTAGTTATGGAATAAGATCGTGTTATAGTTACTTCATGTATTGGACAAGATGGTGGTAGTCAATAAGTACAGGAAAAGGTGGTGATGTGTCCCTCCTATTGGAAATATTGGATAGAAATTGCTAACAAGGATAGGAAAACATAGGATAATCATTATTAGTTTGTCAATTTATGCCTAGTCATACATGTGGTTAGAATTCGTACCTTTGCACTTATCATGACAGTCCGCCAGCACTTTGAGGTGGCCCACTTTTGTTGTCAAATCAATTGATGAAGGAATCCCTTATCACATGGCTTCATAAAGTCGAAAATCCTTTATCCAATAAGAGGATTGAATGCATCCATGTCATAATTACTTGTATTATTGAGTGGAATTTTTGGCATATTTTTGGCTTCATTTTTAGAAAAATCTAGCAGGAATACTAATTATAAATTTGGCAAGGTAATATTACTGCCAATTCAATCGAAATATTCCCTAGATAATTTTGGAGGACATATTTTAACTAGTTACAAGGAAAGCCGATGAATTCCATAACTGATGCATGATGAATATTGGGAAGATGGTGGTGGTTCAGTGGATAGCTAAGAGATTAAAAAAATTTCAACTGTAAATTAGTGGAGTTTCAACAGAAAATGGAAAGGTTGGAGGAGTTTCAACCGAAAGCATAGTAGAGTTTCAGCTGAAAGGTTGGCATAGTTTTAGAAAAAAGTAAAAATATTGGTGGAGTTTCAGCCGAAAGTGTAGCAAAGTTTCAGCGAAAAGGTTGGCGAAGTTTCGAAAAAAAGTGGAAAGATTAGTGGAGTTTTAGTGGAAAGGTTGGTGGAGTTTCGACAAAAAGAGAAAGGATTGGAGGAGTTTTGGAGAAAAGTAGAAATATTGGTGAAGTTTCGGCCAACAAAAAAAATCAGCAATGCCCAAATGAAGTTCAATGGACTTGACAAACATCAACAATTACCTTTGTTGATCCATGTAAAGGGATTTTCAGCAATTGCAGAGTACCACCTATAATTTGTGCAATCGACTGACCCATTACGATTGATTATTTTCTTCTTGGGTCCTTCGCATCTATCTATGCACACAATTCCTCAAACAAACCCATCAAGTTGAACTGTCAAAAAATTAGTAAATAAACTATCAAACCAACGAATTCAAATCAACAAATAAAATCAAACACGTTTATTTATGTACAATTTATTTGTGGAAAAATGCATAAAATATTAAAGAGTTTCAAAAATAGAAGGAGACTCATGTTCTTGTACTAGTTGACAGTTTGAATCTAAAGCAACATGAGAATCAAATGCATCCTTTGAGAGTGGCTTGTGATAGTGTCACAGTCGATGACTAATGGAAAGTAGTGGTGTTTGTTGTTTAGTGATTGTGGTCAATCAAACAATTCCATTATCAAATACTATGTCCACTCTATATGGTACCAACCATCTGGTGTGAAACTTCCCTTTAAAATCCCTCTTGAATTGTGAATCATACAATAAGGCCCAATATCCTTCAAAGAACATCTTCTTGTTGATAAACCTGTCATGCCACTTAGAGCATTTTTGTTGAATTACTGAAGTCTAGTGTACAATAGTTGCATGCTTCTCATCAAGTTTGTTTAATTGATTTAGTAGGTCCTTTTTGGATTGTTTCAAATCTAGGCTTGCTTCTAAAGCAGTCCTCAAATTTTTAATCTCGAATTCAACAGGGAATACAATTTTTTTCCCATATACCAATTCATAAGGAGAGAACCCTATAGTGTTGTGCCATGTGGTTCGATATGCCCATAATGCTTCGGGAAGTCTTTCAACCCAGTATCTATGATGGCTCTTCATGGCCTTTGGAAAAATAGCTTCAATAAATTTCTTTGTAATTTCCACTTGTCCATTGGCCTATGGATGATATGGTGAAGTTATTATGTGCAGGATATGATATTTCTGAAAGAGCGCTTCAATTTTATGATATATAAACTATGGTCCCCCATCTATGAATATCTCCTTAGGCACCACAAAATGAGTGAATATTTATTCAAACAACAATTATACAACAACTTTATTAGTATCTCTCACTAGGGTTGTGGCCTCCACCCATTTAGTCATATAATTTGTGCAAACTATAATGTAAACCTTTTCTTTTGAAGGAGGGTTGATAGGCCCTATAAAATACAAGGCCCATCTATCGAAAGGTTCAACCACCAATTATGATTTAAGTGGAATCTCATCCAACATATTAGGATGAGCCATCCTTTGGCAGCTATCACAGGTTTGCACATACTACTTTGCATCCTGAAACAAAGTTGGGAAGAAGTACCCCATTCTTAATACCTTGTGTCCAGTCCTTTTATAAGAAAATCATGCCCCCTACAAGGCTTGTCATGACAAGCATTTAGAATAGTGTGTATTTCATCATCCCTTACACATAGCCTAATTTCTAAGTTTAGCCATGTGTAAAAGAGGTACCCTTCTATCGGACAGTACCTAGCACTCTGTTGTACAATCCTTCTTCTTTCTCTTTTTGATATATGCGATGGAAGCTTCCATACAACAAGATAATTATCAATGTCTGCATACCACGGTGAGTGAACTAAAACTACAAATAGATGTTCATCAGGAAAAGAATCGTCAATAGGTGAGTTATAACCATTATTGGTTAGTTGAGAAATAAAATCAACAACAACATTCTCTTTTCCTGGTCTATCAATACTAATGATATCAAATTCTTGTAACAACATCAACCACCTAGTCACTCGAGCATTAGCAACAACCATTAGAGGAAATTTGAGGTCTAAAATGGGCCTCCTAAGGAAAATAATAAAATAATAGTTAAAATAATAAAATAATAGTTATTAATTTTGGAGGAAGNGTGCGTATTTTTGACATATCTCCCTATGTTTTTACTCAAATTTCGAGCAGGAGAGCTCGTTCGATGCGGAATTAAATTCCGCATCTAATGAGCTCTCCCTCTTGAAATTTGAGTAAAATCACAGGGAGATATGTCAAAAATACGAACAAAAAAAATAGTTTTCTTTTATGACAAATATGTCAATTCAACCATTATGGTTGACTCAATTTATTAAAATTCTATTGGTTTCTGAATTCCAACTCACAAAATTTATTTTTGGCACGTTTTCTTGTAAGGCCCATTTTAGACCCCAAATTTCCTCTAATGTTTATTCATTAAATATCTAATATCCGAGTGATTGATATGCACAAAGGTAGGGTACCCAATAATATATTGCATGAATTTGTTGATGGTGTAAATAACAACAATGACTTATTTCTTTGTTTCTATATAGTTGAGGTCAATAGGGGACATATTCTTACTGATATAGTAGATAACATATGGATTGTGATATTCTTGTTGTCCCAACACAACCCCAATAGCAGTATTTGAAGCATCAGAAAAAATGTGGAAAGGTAAGGCCCAATTAGGCCCATGTAGGATAGGTGTTGTAGATAATCTTCTCTTTAATTCTGCAAATGTTTCCTGACATGCGTCTGTCCAATGGAATTCAACATATTTCATTAGTAAGGTAAATAGAGGAGATTCTATCTTCAAAAAAAATTCAATAAAGCGTCTATAATAACCATCATGTAAAAGAAAACTATGTACCTCCTTCTATGTTCCAGGAATAGGGATGTTCAGAATTACCTTTATTTTAGAAAGGTATACCTATATTCTTGCAGTAGATATGGATTCTCAAGTACTATACCTTCACTCATCATCATGTGACATTTTTCAGTGTTGAGGGACAACTGAGTTTGTTCACAATGCTTTAATACTTTTTCCAAATTTTTCAAAGCCTCATCGAAACTACAACTATAAGGGGTAAAATAATTGATGAAAATTTCCATACAGTCATTAACCATCTCATAAAGTATTCCAATCAAAACTCATTGAAATGTAGTCAGTGTGTTGCATAATCCAAAAGGGAGCACCCCATATGCAAAGGTCCCCCAAGGACATGTGAATGTGGTATTCTCTTGGAATTCAAGGGCAATCTGAATCTAATTATACCTACTAAATCCATCTAAGAAAGAAAATAATTTCTTCCCTGACAGGGTATATCAAACTTGATCAATAAATGGCAAAGGGAAATAGTCTTTTGTGTAGCTTTATTCAACTCTCCGTAATCCACACAGATGCGCCATTTACCAATTTTCTTAGGACCAATAACTAAGGGAGAAACCCATTCACTATTTGAAATGGGATAAATAAATCGTGCCTTTAAAATTTTTAGAATTTCCTCTTTCACGATGTCTCTCAAATTTGGATTCATTCTACGTTGGGGTTGGAATATGGGATGAAAATCATTTTTAATGTAAATGTGGTGAGTAAACAAGTCAAAGGGAATACCTCTCATGTCTATGTATTCCTATGCAAATGATCCCTTATGTTGTTTCAGCAGTGTATTCAATCGTTCCAACTTGTTAGGTGTTGTATTGGGATTAAGATTCAAGGTTATTCCAAGATCAATCTCTATTGGGACACTCGTCAACTTCTCAATTATGGGAACAATTTCATCATTTTTAGCTAGGATCTCCTAGATAAGTTCTTCTTTCTCAGGTTCACTTGTGGCACTGTCCAGGATATGATATGCATTTTGGGTAGCTGTTATTGGATCACTAATGAAGCTATTGGTAGTATCATCTTCGATTTCATTCTTAAAATTCAAGGCCATCCCTATGGTTAAACGAGGCTAAGTGTTTTCTTCCTCTTCCAAGTCTACCCATAATGGAATTTTAGCATCTAAACTTGGTTTACTTGGAGGATAAAGTGTCAAAAATTTTGTGTCAGATCCATCATATATTACCATAGATTCTGATCTACAACTAATATATTCATCTATGGTGTCCAACCAAGGTCTTCCCAAAATGAGTGGATGTCCCCCAACTGAGATTTGGGTTGTAAAACAAGAAAATATAAGGGATATACCCATGAATCAATAGAGACTACCAAGTCATCCAAAATCCACTCAGGTTTAATCGTGGATCTATCATCCAATCATAATACCATGGGGGTTGGTCTGAGATTAGTGAGTCCCAATTTCTTTAGAGTCTTGATAGTCATCACATTTACTGTTGCACCCAAATAAACTAAAACATTGGGGATCTGAGTATACCCAATATGCATTGTAATAGTGTGATTTCCTAGATCGTCGTATCTATCCAAAGGAATGTTTTCCATCATTAATTCAGACAACTTCCCAACCACGTGGACTGTAAGAGGATCCTTAGGCTTCCTACCTATTTTCTTCACACACAGGTCTCTAACAATTTTAGCATAAATGGATAAATCTGGTCGGGCTTGCAATAATGGGATATTAACATAATGATTTTTCAATTCCCATAGAAGGTTAAAGCATGGTTTTTATGCTTCTTTCTGTAAAGCTAATCTCTCAAGGTATGGTGGATTTCTTAGAATTTCTACACAGGGATTTTTAATGTGTGTATCAGTTGGTGTTTCGGCAGGTGTTTCAGCAAGTGTTTCAGCATCCTCAAGAATGGGGATTGTTGTATCGACTAGGATTTCAACATGCTTATTTGTTCTTTATTTAGTCATAGGGGATGGAACATCCTTAATGAAAATAAGTTCTACTACCCTCCCAGATCATAGATGTATTTCATTACATGGGATATGAGTGATAGAGTAAGTTGGCATGTTTAATGTTTCAACTTGTTGCACTACTATATTGTTGGGGTTAGGATTATGTTGAGGAGGAAGCTGAGGTCATAGTGGTATGTTAATTGGTGTAGTGTTAGCAGGGATTTGCAATTGTGGTTGTTGATACTATGGTTGTTGAAACTATGGGTGAGGAAATTCGTTCCCTAGATAAGGATTTCTCTAACTTGGAGGCTAATGGGTCAGTTGGCTTGGTTAAGGTGACCATGACATCCATGGTGTAGGATATTTCATTATAGGTTGAGCGGATGGGTGCCACTGAGTATAGAGACAAGAATATTGTGGAGGAAATTTATTATTCATATTATTCCAAGAATTAAAAGATGTGGTAGGATATGGATTCATACCTAGAGCAGAAGGTTTCCAATGCTTCTTTTGTGAAATGAAGTAAGCTTGTTCTATGTCCACACTTGATGCCTAAAGGACTACCTTAAATTTTTGTAGTGATGGACAATCCTTATTATTGTGATCCATATCACATAGGCCACATACCTCGACCTTGTCAAGGGGGCATTCTCTTAATGGATGCTTCTATCTACATTTTGCACAAAATATATCCAATGCCAAATATTCCTTGGCCTGTCTCTACTTTTCTTTTAAAAAATCCAATTGTGAGGAAATGGAACACACCATATTAGTTTTAAATTTTTTGAGAATATTACCTATTTATACTCATTTAGCTCCACCATTGGCTGAATTTTGTGCTCTCGTAAGGACATCTTGGTATCTTGTGCTAGTTCTAGAAGACCCTCTAGAGTATTTTTGAAACAAATCCACAATATGATGAAAAAATTCCCTTGATATATCTCCCCTTCTCAACAGGTTAAGCATGTCCATACAATTTTCTCTAATTCCTCGCAATAAGATGATTTTGAGAACATCCTTTCCAATATTAGCATGACCATACCTTTGTAAATTATATAAAACTATTTCAACAAAATCTTCAAAACTTTCATCATCTTTCTGAACCATTTTGAATAATTCTTCCCTCCTATATTTAGTTCAAAAATAATCCTAATATTTAGTAAGGAATACTTGTTTCATTTGGTCCCATGTTGTAACAATCTCGCCACCCAAAATCATAACCCAACGTAGGGAATTTCCCTTTAGAGTAGCAGGAAATAATTTTAACTTTTTTTCACTAGTGGTATAATCATAACTTCGGCAGAGAATGTCAAATTCAAAGAAAAAATCATTCAAATATTCAGTAGATTTACCATAAAAATTTGGCAATATTGAGGGTGAAATGTTCTTCATGGGAGCCACCCTGACCATTTGTCAAATGGGGAGTTCAAGTGTAGAAAATATTTCTCCATGCAGATCATTACCGTTGTCTCCCATATCTTCTTCATTATCATTAGGGTGCCTCGATGATCAAGGGCATGCCTAGGTGCACGTTGGGGACAACAATCGACTGAATGAGTGGAGCACTATTATGAAGGAAGGTTAGAAAAAGAACAAGCAAAGCAGAAAATACACTATATCGACAAAAAGTATGCGCACAGAAAATATGCAAGAATTCGAACCAATTTCTATTATCACTTCTTCTCTATGAATGTTGGTTGATTGTTACAATAATGTACATGTTTATATAGAATGATGATACGCTTTGGGTGACTACCCATTACATTCAGTTACAAGAAGTTATAATGGTTTGGAAGTTCAACTACCGCAGATGACAAAGAGTCAATCTGTTGATGTTCAAGAGGTGCCGACAAGGCATCTCAATATGTTTTATGTCGATATTTTTTGAGCTCAGTTGTGTCGAGGTTTAGACTTGTTGAAGCCGATGTTGTACTAGTTGAAGCAGTCGAGTAGTATAAGTAGTCGAAGTGCAAGAATTTGTCAAAGTTTGACAACATGCCAACTATTATTTGGATCATTCCTCCTTCCTTAAGAAACAATGGTATCCAGTGTGTATTCATTCAGGTGAGGAAACTTGTTGATTACTTTAGTATAAGAGTACCATTTTCCTTGCGCGGGAATATGTCCAACTTTAGCCACTTGAAACAAGGGAATCAATTCCGTCCTTCTGTGGAGTATGTTTCATCCCATAATGGTGTCGCAAAGAAGAGGTTCATGAACATCTGTATGGATGTCTTCGGGTTTTGTTGTCTACAAGTTGATCTATTCCAACAAGGGTGCATGGTATGGTTGAAGAAAATATACATTGAAAATTGGACATAGGCCAAGGTATGCAGGAATGTTGAGCTGAAAAGTGTTTTCACCAATCTGCTTACGGATACTGTATGGACTATATCACAAAGGATTCAACTTTGTGTGGACCAGTGAAGCACTCCTTTATATGTAACCAGAATTGATCCCCAATTTGGAATGAGTGAGGAATACGATGCTTGTCATGTTGGGCCTTAGCTTTTGCATTAGCTCATTGCAACATTTCCTATGCTTTCTTCTAGATGTTGTATATTTCATCTATGAACTTCAATGCTTTCTCCACTTCTCATCCTTTGAATTTGGTGTCATTCGACTGTGTCGAGGAACTGATCAAGGCAATAGGCACTAAGGGTTGAAATCCATAATAGATATCAAATTGACTCTTGCCCATAGGATTGTGTTGAGAATTATTGTAGTTGTGATGTATGTATGGAATGTTGTCATCCCATGTTCGACGATGCTTATGGTTGTACATGTAGAGTAGTTGTACTACCAAGCAATTTACAACTTCCGTTTGTCTGAAATTCCATGGATGGAAGGATGTCGACAAATAAATTCTCGTGTCGAGTTGTTTCCAGAGATTTTTCCAAAAGGTGATGACAAATCTAGCATCTCTATCGAAAATAATGGTTGTTGGGAGTCCATAATGTTTCCACACATGTTCGAAGAAGAGGTGATCATTTAGTTATGTTGTCATAGTATTCTTCCATGGTATAAGAATAGCCATCTTAGAAAATATGTCGACTACTACTAAGATTGTGTCATGCTCATGTTTTCTATTAGGATATCTCATCAAGTAGTCCATAGAAATAGATTCCTATGGTCGACTAGGAACTGGAAGGGGTGTATATAGTCCTTGTCGTCGATTCAGCAGTTTAGAAATGGAACAAACCACACATGATTGAATGTACTTGTTGACATCATATTTAAGTGAAGTCCAGTAAAAATACTTTTGGAGGATAACAAGTGTTTTTGTGACTCCAAAATGTCCTGTAGTCTTGTTGTAGTGTGCATCCCAAATGAGCTTTTGTTGGTGCTCACCAGTCCGTACACAAAGCTATCCAATATTGTATAGCAAGGTGTCCTTCAAGAAGTAGTTGGTAGTAGACAACATGTTAGTCTGGAGTTGTCGATAAATTATTGAGAAGTCACAATCTACCAAATACAATTATGGCCAAATAGTGGTGTCGTAACCCTGCATACTCATCACTATAGACAGTAGAGTAATGGGTGGTCGGTTGAGACAATCAAATGCGGCGTTGGATTTTCCTTTCCAATACTTAATTACCAACTGAAATTGTTGCAGGTAACTAATTCACTTAAGTTGTTAATTTGTCTATAGTTTCATCTGGGATGGAGAGAACTGCAATTTTTTATGCCATAGTGAGGATGATTGTCTCCTTTCCAAGAATGTAGCGTCTCCATTGTTTAATAGCTTGCACAATGGTGTACAGTTCTTTTTCATACGTTGAATACCTTCTAAAAGTTTCCTTGAAAGTTTTGTAATGAAACGCAACTGGGTGACCTGACTGAGTGATCACTGCATCGAGAGCATAGTCTGATGCATTTGTATCAATATCAAAAGGCTGATGCAAATCATGTAACACAAGTACTGGTGCAGTACAAAGCTTGTTTTTGAGCTGTTCAAAATCTTGTTTTTGTGTCGGTGTCCATTTGAAGAAAGTGTTCTCGTTTCCTTTAGTCAACTGATTCAAAGGCCATGCGATGTGATTGAATCCAAGTATAAATTGTCGATAGAAATTTTCCAAACCAAGAAAACTTCTTAGTTCATCAATATTTTGAGGAATGGGGCAATATTTGAGGATCTCTACTTTTTCTGGGTTGACATGAATGCGTGCATATTCAATTACATACCCCAAATATTTGATGTTGGTCATCACAAATGAGCATTTTTCAATGTTCAAATATAGTCGATGTTATTGGAGAGTGTCGAATACTTGTCGAAACTCTCTTACATGTTCTTCCCATGATCGACTAAAAATCAAGATATTGTAGAGATAAATAATGACATATTTGTCGATGAAAGGTCATAGAAGGTCATCCATATATCTCATGAAGGTTGCAGGTGCATTGGTTAAGCTGAAAGGAATGACTAACCATTCAAACAAACCTTCCTTGGTCTTGAAAGTTATTTTCCATACATCAGTGGACTCGATCAGAATTTGATGATATCCTGACTTGAGATCAAGTTTCGTAAAGAACTTAGAACCTTTCAGACTGTCGATGAGTTCATCTATCCGTGGAAGAGGGTATATATGTTCTTCACTGAATTTTTTTTGAGATCTTGATAGTTGATGTACATGTGCCAAGTCCCATCTTTCTTTGAAACTAGGTGTTACGGAGAGAAAATTCCTATGGCTTGGGGTAGACCACAACAAACTGAGTGACACTAGAAATAAATCCATTTCAATATGTAATAGAAACAAATGATGCTAACACTAAGGGATATGGAACATACCTTATTTCGGACAATTGAAGTAGATTCCCATTGAGTTTTTCCAACATGCTTGTATTTATAATTTACTCTCAACAACAACAAACAAGATAAGAATGATATATGTTAAAGTGTTAGGCCTACTCTAGCATATATAAATCCAACATGTATAAGAAAATATAACTACATCCATGGATAAAATATTCATAGCCATACAGATGTAATGGACAAGAAATGGATATTTATATTAATAATAAATAGAGAGAACAGTGAAAAACTCTTTTGGTGCCTCATCAAAACGGAGAAACCGACTCCTCCACATGGGCCCCCACCACTTCAATACTGCATCTCAATGGAAAGATTACAAATAAATGGAAATCTAGGGAAGAGAAGCAATGTGTGCCCAAAAGGACAAAGAGATGCAGACTCCAGCATAAGCAAATGAGGCAACAATGAACTATAGTTTCCTTTCTCTCCAATATTCTCCTCCTTTAATGCATCCAAGAGGCTCAATATATAGCCCTCCGATAGAAAATGGAGGGTCGATCTAGAGCATTTCCAGGCATATGGAAGGCCAAGAGTCAAGTTATTCAGGACTCATTGAATAAAACTCCATTTTTTTTTTGCTTTTATGCACATTTCCCAATGTACGTGGGATACATTGGAGCAAGTTGCATGTACACGCAGATATTATCTTAAAATTAATGTATACCAACAAACATGTGTTTTTTAGGGATTTTATTGCATCATTAAAGTATAATTTGAGCAAGGGGGATCCAAAGAGTATGCAGAGGGACATGGAAGGCCATAAAGGTGTGATCTACCAAGTGTGGTAAAATCAGCTATAACACTATGATGACTAGACTTCCATAACTTAACAACTGGTAAAAACAATCCATCCAAGAGGATCAATATATAGCCCTCCAATAAATAATGGAGGGTTGAGTTAGAGCGTTTCCAGGAATATGGAAGGCCAAGATTCAAGTTATTCAGGACTCATTGAGGAAAAATCCAAAATAATTTGTTTATGCACATTTCCAGATGTACGCGGTGTTGTACAAGATTATGCACCTAATAATCGTAGGTCGGGGGTTACCAACATACTCAAACACTTGCAAACAATTGACTTCTAAAGTGCAGAATAGGAAATAGGAGGGTTAGAAGAACTTACTTGTTAAACGAAGTTCGATCCTTGCTAGTCCTCTTCCAATCTGCTCCACTTCCAAAGTCTTCAAGGCTCACTCCTCTTTCACTTGTTCAGAGACAATCTTCCAGATACAGAGTGGTTCATATATATATATATATATAAGCAGGTTAGATAAATCAGATATGAAATACAAAAGCATAAACAATTATCAAACCAAGATATATGAGACACATATGGAAGAAGTAATCTCTTTATTATCAATAATGAGAAAGTTCAGAGTACAACCAAACGTCTGAGACAAGGACTTCTCTGTCACCAAAGGATTCTGAGTTTCACTGCTCCAAAGAATTCTGTAAACAATCCACCAGCATAACTTTTCTCTCTAAGTATATATCCCAACACCCTCCCCAAGGCCTGTATTTATATGGGTGAAATAAGGCAGTTCTCGAAGGTTGGGGAAGTTGTAGCAGTTAGGAGAATTAAGTAAAACACCTTAACTAATCTCCCATTAGCACGTGTTTTTATGTTTTCATGCTAAGAGGCACATTCGCGAGTATGTAGTAGAGCAACCCGCGAATGACTCGTGACTCTGTATAAGCACAACCCGCGAATACATGGATTCACGGCTTGCTATAAGGGAGACTCGCGAATGATGCGCGATTTGTCTATAAAGAGAGTCGCGTATACATCCTAACATGGCAAAATGGCAAAGTAACTAGCTGGATGAAGGTAGAATGTATTTCATGACAAGCTAAGCTATAGTGTTATGGGCAAACCTCTATCCATAAGTGTCCTTTTGTGTGCCGACATGAGGGATATCAGCACTCGGACGGAGAGGTGCCACTCAGGTGTATAACATATGCCCCCTAATGTGTGAGGTCAGAGGGGAACGATGGCCGAAATACATTATAATATTTAACTTTGGAAAACTCAGAAATCCAATGGCGCAGAGAGAGTACCTGAAACAAATACATAATAATGTCATATACAAAGTTACATCTGAGGATGCTATGTTCAATTTACTGGAACACTAGCTCCTTTACAATATTTGATTACATCATATGATACAGGTAGAAACCACGTATATTACAAAGGCGGATCGAAGCCACAATACAATAATGATGAGTCTTCAAAGATCTGGAAGCTGGATATCAGAATAGAACATGGTCTTGCGCAACTTAGCCCAAAAGGAGGGACTAAGGTCTTCATAAATGATCCCAAAGAACCAGTACAATCCAAGCCATGTGAATAAGGGTAAGCTGAAGTCGAACATGGAGAGGATTCAACAGTTTGTCAACCAATAAATGATAATTGACAACTAAAGAAAAGGAGTTCACCAATGATGAAAGTGAATCCAGAGGTACTATCGTCAAAACTCTAGGTCTTCGTCATCAGGAGGTGTTGAAACGGAACCATACTGTGATAAGGAAGGCAATAGATCCTCCAACGGATCACAAGAGTGACTAGGAACTGGGCAAAAGAAGGGAGACACAAGTGAATGGAGAACAGATATAACAGTGATGGAATCAGGCTATAGATCAGACATTAGAAAGAATCCTTGAATAGTGAGCACAACACAGAGATGACCCAAGGTAGCGTATAACGGATAGATAGAACAACCAGACCTATCTGTCATGTAGGAGACATGATCAGATTCCCCAGGTATAATGAACAAGAGGAGGAGTTAGAAACTCAAGGTAATGGCTGGACAAAGGTGTACACTAAAACATGGATATCGGAAAACAAAGAGTGCTATGTTAAAGGATGACATGCTGCCATTACTAAAAACAAGAGAAAACTTCTTCCTTACCTTCCCTATTAAGTTTTAACGAGTCCAGGAAAGTCAACTCAGTTCCCTCTTCATTTTTTAACAAGCTTGAAGAGATGGGAAAATAATGCTTGATAGTGCCACTGATCCGTGGATTTAATTAGCCCGAACTAGTACATGCTCATGCGGTATTTTCACATTTAGAGAGTCTGAAAATGCCAAAGAAGACTCCAGGGGGGTCCTTTTTCGTCCAATTTAATCTCCTAAGGCCGAAAAAGTATAAAACAAACCACAGAAGAACTCTCTTAACTTCCGAAGAAGAAAAGGTGAACCTTTTTCATACTTAGTCGGGAAGGTCCGAAAAAGGTTAAATTACCACCTACCCAATGCTCCTTCCAAAATAGCATACAATAGATTGAGTTTTACGAGTGTGAAGGAAAGCAAGATCACTCGAAAAGATCCATTTGGTTATGAGAAATGGCGCTTACAACAATAAACTCGTTGCTTTGTTCTTTAGTGTTTAACAAGCATGACAAAGACACAAAGTACACTTGGAATCTTTTTCATGTTTGGGTCCAGAGCACGAAAAAGAGAAAACTAAGCTCAAACCGGGTGTTCCTTTTCCGTAAATTTAGTCCCTCAGGTCCGAAAAAGTGATAAACCTATACTTGAGAATACTCTTCTCAATTCCGAAGAAAAGAGAGTGATCCTTTCTCGTATTATTCCGCATGGTCCGAGAAAGATATAACCTACCACCAATGTGGATGCCCGTTCACATATTCTTAACGAGCTTGAACGGACGAGATAACTCGGAAGTCAAGTCTGTTTTGAAGGAGTCAGACCTAGGCCTAAAGAAACTCTATAAGGGTGGGGAGTCCTATAAAGGGATAGCTTGTAAAAAGAGATTCATAAGAAGCTTTATTTGGCGCGAAAAATAGCTATGAGGAAACCCCTGGGCCTGAAACAGTGACGGTATGAGTACCAAAGGATGACAAGGACATATAAGGATGATACTCATGAAATAAGGACCCTAGCCACGGAATAAAAATGGTAGAGACAAGGGACTAAGGCTTAGGATACCATAGTCCGTGGCAAAATGTTGCATACTAAGGTTAATGTGGAGTGATAAGATGCCAACATGTGTTGGAAAGAGCAAAAACCACCCTATAAAAGCATCAACACTTTGTAAAAGTTGGTAAAACTATTCCAAGGCACAAAGAGGGTGATATTAGTCAATTGACATTTCAAACTATATAAAAATACCTACTTTATGAAATATTATTTCTATAAATAGCTTGAAAGTTAAAACATTTCTCACCATTTGAACTTTTTGAACCAAAAAAGAAAGTTTACCCTCTATCTTTGATCGATCGCCGTGGACAATTGGACTGTTGGAATTCGAATCCATCAGCTTCAGGTAATACTACACCCTAAGCTCATCGATTTGATCCAAACAAATATCAATTTTTATGGTTAATTCAACATTTTTCATCATCCCAAATAATGGCACTGCGCATTCGCAGGTTGCTAAGCGCAAGAGTCACGAATACGCGTTTCATTCGCGGGTTGTTGAAGAGGAGAGTCGTGAATGACTCGTGACTTGTATAAGTGGATAGTCGCAAATGCTGGGCTATGGGTAAAAACTCAAAAACTATGCAAAATTTTTAATTTTTTATGATGAAATACTGAATCAAATTATGTGTATTTGTCAGGAAAAATATGGTGCTAGAGTGGAGAGAGAGGGAACATGAAATAATGGATCACGCGGCGCTCCAAAGCGTACCCACCATCCAAGCATTGAGAACATGTGGGTTGCTGAAATTCTTTTGCACATCTCCCATGCGGGCAAATGTCCGCTTACTGGAATTCATGGTCAATTACTAGGATCATGACATGGGGATGTTCAATCTTCAAGGTGAGACCTTAGAGCTTACCGTGGAAGATATATACTTCATTATCGGGTTGTCACAATGGGGGGCACCGGTGAATTTGGAGGGCACTGGTAGGGGTGGGGACCCCTTGAGTGTCCAGAACTATGTTGACATATTTTGTACACCAGGTACACCAAAGAAGGGCAGCAGTGTTATTATTGCAGACATCCAGGACTTCACACTCCAGGTACTAGCTAGTACTATTGTGAGACTTACGGGCTCCACAGGGTTACATATGGCCACCAGGACTCAAATGAGGGTGGCGGTTGATTGCTTTAGAGGCGCTCTTTATGATTGGTGCTCGGGAGTGCTCCCCATCATGAAGAGGCAACTCTCCGACTACAGGAAAGGAAGACGCAATAACTTTGGGTATGCCAGCATCCTAGTAGCGTTCTTCTTTGAGAGAGTGCCAGCTATGAGCCCTGCTATACCACTGCAGGTCAAACATCCACGTCAGCCGAGGTTGAGCCGGTGGGGAGATATCTTCCTCCGTTAAGGAGGAGGAGACATAGTACATAGCGTTTACGATGATGACTTTTATGTATGGTGGGAACGACAGCTTCCTGCATTGGAGCAGTTTCCATACGCTGGGATGGATTTATGAGGTGATCCCAACCTTGTCCTCCCTCCAGGAGGAATATGGGGCGAGATGGGTAAGTGATTTTTTAATTTTTTATCATTATCAAATTTTTATGAATTTTCAAATGATAGGATATATACATATGTACAAGTCTTAATCCGATTTATATGTCAAAATGCAGATATTGGACCAGTTCGTCCTAAAGGGCACCCCCGTATGTATGTCCGTCCGGTTGTAGGAGGAGACCTAGGATTAGTCCGAGTACTAGAGGGGAAGCTGGCCAGGCTGACCCAGCGAGTACCGATGATATGGATTGAGCACATACCTATAGCCATGCAGGATTTTGTAGTAGGGGTTCCACCAGTTTGGCTCCGACTATTCAGGCGAGTAGCGAGAGCAGTACTGGTATACAGAGATGCGGTGGATGCTGCCGAAGCCGAGGAGGTTGAGGAAGCCAGGGTACATAGGGATCATGGGGACCAAGGAGGTCCTAGTGGCCAGGGCGGCCAGGCTTAGATCTAGGGCATTTTGATGGATTATGATCCACTTTTGTATATTTTGTATATG
>LPNX011187676.1:0-46770 GCA_001517045.1 Pseudotsuga menziesii
GGTGGAGATTGAGACTCCTATCATGGAGGAGGCACCTGCATGGCTAGAGGAGGGGCAAGAGGAGGGGCAAGTGGAGGAGGAGGAAGAGGAGGAGGAGGAGGTGGTTGGAGGCACCATGGAGGGTGATGTGCTAGCATCGCCACCACCTTCTACACCGCTTGATACATCTAGTCCTCCATCCATCACTCAACGTAGAGTATTAGATGCAGGCTCAAAACCTTCTACTGCTACTTCTAGTGCTAGGGGCAGGCCTGACAAAAGACCCATGATATTTTCCCGTAAAAGGGGAAGAGGGCATTGATATTAGATAGCTAGATGCTAGTTTTCCTCAGATACATTTATATATGTGATGTCATTTTTTATTGTTTAAACTTTATACACTTTTGAGTCCTTGATTGGACAACTATGAAGTTTCAAACTTTCAGTATCAACTTTGATGTATCGTTTTATATTTGGCATGACTACATGATGATGATATATATCAGTGCTTTCTTCATATTTAAGTTCCAATATGTTTTTCTGATGTTATTATTGCTTTATATGTTTAAAATTCTAAAAAAATTGCATGTATTTTCTATTTTTTAATGTTTGCCGACTTTTGCCGATTTTTCCCGATTTTTTCGCCGATGTTGCCGAGAAGTTGTAATCAAGACCCCCGCCGACTTTTTGTCGAGGCCGACTTTTTCAACATTGGTTTTACCCTCCTTAGGGAGAATAGAGGTAGTCATTCCCACCATTGTTTTGGCTTGCTAGTGTTGGTTCCATCATCCATTGTCTTCACCCATCCATTTCCTTCCATTTTAGTTTTCAACCCGACTGACTTCTTGACTTATGGCATGGAGGACCTTTTTTCCCCGCTAGAACTTTTGTTGGACGAGCCTCCCCATTTATATTGTGTCTCGGCTCTGAGTTGGTGACAGAACTTGCCTTTGGTGAGTTGGATTGTATGCCTAAATCATTCTGGTTGGTTGTCCCAATGTTTGGCATTGTGCAGAACTCCCCCTAGTCACTTGAGATGTTGTTGGCTAAAATTGAAAGCTCATGTACTGCTTATATTGGAAATACTGAATATGCGCCCATGGAAAATGAAAATTGTAAAACTATGTTTCTTAACATATGTAAAAAGGGCAAGAGCAATGAAATGCTAAAATACTCCTTGAAGAGTATAAAAAAAGGTCCAAAAAAACAATGGTTAAAAATGTGCCATATCCAAAAATTGCTGACCTTATTAAAATAAATATGTCCCGGATGAAAGCTGCGATTAGTTGTGCTTTTAAGCACTGGTGAAGTCCCAAAAGGGTCATATAGGCCAGAAAGGCCATGGAATAAAATGATGATCCTAATGAACTTGGATCAAGCTTGATGTAGACATGATGCCTAAGTTGAATAAGCACTCTCTAAACAACTCACCCATTTGTGAAACACTGCCATTCCTTGTGTTGTTGTTTGTCCGACATTGGTTATAGTGAGTTTCCCTTTTCCTTATCCAAAGTGTCATGATGTTGAGTAGGAAGTCATCCTTAGCCTTAGCCTTGTCATCTTTCACCCTTCACCCTTCATTAGCAAATTGGCTACAGCTATGAAGTGAGTATAGTCTTGAAAGTCTAAGTCTGAGTAATAATAAATAAAGCTTTATATATATATATATATATTGGTTGAGTTACCGTCAGTGAAATGAATGCTACTTGTTGTGATTGTTACTTGAATGAGTTGTAGAGCATGTTCTAACCTTTTAACACTTGCAGCGGATGAATATAGTCTGAGTTATTTTGGTGTCTGATTATTCACAAATGGTTCTATTGTTTATTGGAGATGATTGATGATCAGATAGAGACCTATGAGAGGTATGAGTATACACCTTAGATGGATTTGGACTCTTTGAGTCCAATGAGACAGTTTATTTCCAGTTCCGTGCATTTGCAGATGTGATCAGGCTCATTCTGCCTTTTTGATGCAGTTTTTCTTCACAGATTGATACTTTTGAGCAGGGAGATGTTTCAGTTGGATCTCCTAGGGCGTTGTATGGGCATAGGGGGGTGCAGCCACTTGTTTGTACCATAGTACCCCAATCCCAGAGAGCCTGGAGGGCTTAGTTTGACAACGCAGGCACCCTAGGAGGCTATTTTGGAAGGTTCACGTTTCCCGAGGCAGATTAAAAAATGATTAAATGGCTATTGAAGAAATTGATTTGGGCTACTGAGGCAAGGAAATGACATGGGATGAATGACAATGATGAGAGTGATGTCTTCCACACCTTCTCCAGCAGTTGCAGCATTTGATTGGGCCCACACCTATTTTTGGGCATTTTTATATTATTTTCTGGAGCTTTTTGGAGGCTCACGATTTCCTCAAGAAGGCACAAAAGTCAAAGAATTAAATTGTTATATTATGTATTGTGCCATGGGGGCACCCAAAGGGAGTTAGTCAAACACTCCTTGGACCCACCATGTGCTTTCATTTATTTCTTGTTAAGTGGGTTACCTTTATTTGGGTGGTTTAGTCCACTTTGGTAAATTATGGTTATATTGATCCATGTGTTGTATGTTGAGCTCATCTCAACCATTGGTTAGAACATTTCATCTTTTAATCTTAGTCACTCGTTTTGAAAGTGGTTAGGATTTGGTTATGATTGAAGTTCTCTCATTTCTATTTAAAGGAGAGAGCTTCTCATTTGTAAAGGGTCTTTGGCTCTTGGATCTGAATAATAAAAAGACTTTTTGTGGAAATTTTTTTGGATCTTCTTTGCATCTGATGTGCTCAAATGATGATTAGCTAGTCTTTAGCTTCCTATCATTGTGGAAATTCTCGTGAGATCTATATTTTTCATGGCTATCATTGTTTTGTCTACAGGAGGGTGTTTTGGCTAGAGCGTTTTTGTAGGGGGACCTCAACTCGCTCGGTTCTCTTCGTCTTGGATCAAGGGGTTTTCATTAGTTTCATTGTGATCTATGATTACTTCATTTTACTGTCTTGTAGCATTCAATTTCTTTATCTTGTATTAGCAAATCTGATATGGTTGACGTTTGCTCATGCAGGGTAGGGGGCGCATTGGTGGCTTGGAGCTTGCATATGCCATAGAAATCATGGGGATCTTCCAGAATTGATCGAGATAGCAAAGATCGTCATTGTTACAGACTTCTACAAGCATTTCCAGGTAAGATCCAGCAGGTAAGTCTCTTCTTTTTTTAGATCTTATTCCATTGTACGTTGCTTTTCTTCAACTTTTTCTAAAAACTCCTAAAGCACTAAAAACCCTAAAAAATAATAAACTTGGGAATAGTCAGATCTTTTGCCAAACCATTTCTGGGTTTCATAGATCGGGCCTCCCCTTCATCAAATCAACTGAAACACTGATCAAATTCCTCACAGTTTGACCTAGATCTGATTTTTAAGCAAAAAACTGCATAACCCCCCATTGAAAAATTGACCTGCTAGGGTTTTGAGTTTTTTTGAATTTTGACTTCACAGACGGATAGATCGGGTCCCACACAGCCTAAATCAACCCCGACGTTGTCCAATTGCTTGACCATTTGACCTAGATCTGAAAAATTGACTGAAACTGTCCTAGCGCCCTCACTGAAAATTAGACTTTTCCGGAAGTGAGTTTTTCTGAAATCTGACAAGATAGACAGATAAATCGGGTCCCGAGCATTCCAGAACACCCCCAACGCTAAGCTAGTTCTCTCCGATTTGCCCTAGATTTGAAAAATTGGTTTCAGCCTCCTAGCCCCCTCATCAGATTCTGACTTTTCCAGATCTGATTTTTTTGTTGATTTTCTGATTTGGGCTTGTAGATCAAGTCACCCTGACCTCTTCTCTCCTTCAACGTTGAGCCATTAGCCTCCAGGTAACCCTAGAACTGCAGATATGTCCTCCTAAGCCCTAGCGCTAGCCATCCATTGAGTTGGGTTTCCTGTACCTTAGCTTTTCCGGACCAACTACTTTCTGAGTTCGTAGATCAAGGTGTCTCCCAAGTGGTTTCTCTGAAAAATTGGTTTACTGCTGACTCCATTGCCCAATGCACACAAGGCACTAATCTCCTAGCTAGCGCTATCCCCATCTTGACCTCATTTTTACTCCTTTTTCCAACACTTACTGATAACTCAAGTCACCTATCTTTCACTGAGATTGTCCCCTTGGTACTAGGTAGTCCCAACTCTGTTCTTGCTCACCCTCTCACAGTTACGTTTCCCAAGACAGTGGTCATCTCCATCAGTTGCTAGTACCTTAACCCTAGAGCTAGGGTTTCCATTTACTTTGCACCTTAAGTACCCTAAAGCCCCATCTGATCTTCCTCTGGTGTCTAGGTCCGATCTCTCCTGTCGGGAGCAGATCTAAGTCTCCCCCATTGTTGTCTTGGTCTAGGATAACATAAAGTGAAGGCTACCTTGATTGGCATGACAACCATCCATTTGGGAGTCTAGGCAGTCGTGGTTCCACCCCTTAGTTGCTTGCCCCTCTACCATCCATCCTGGATCCACCTCACACAGGCAACTACAAGGCAGGTGATAACAAGCTTCTGAGTGAACTCACCGTAGGAGTATATGGTGTTGTGACCCAATGTCACCAATCCGTGGTACCACCACTCGTGAGCCTCTCCGTCCACGTGGAGTGTAGCCAATTTAATGGCATCTGTCTCTGTCATGGGATTGAGTTGGAAATAGGTATCCAACTTTTGAACCCATATCCTCGCTGAACCTCCGCGAGTCCCATCAAAGTTTGGGATGGTCAACCTGCCCAAGGTCTTCTGCAACTCATAGTTGTGATTGAATCCCTTGTTGAAATTCCTGGGCCAGTTCCTACTCTTCATGTTGCAGAAATCCGAAAAAGACATGGCAGCATGAAACTCATCCCCTAAGTCTCTATATTCCTGCAAATAAGCCCCAAAAGGTTCTCTACGTTCTACCTGCATGACTAGACCACCTACTGTATCTGCCAAGAAGTGAGGCATGGTAGGCCTGTTGGAAGGAGGTCTGCTATATATGTGCAGTGTATTTTGTATATTAGTGTATGCAACCTTTCCACTGCTGCTTGTAGATCCTCGATCTATCGGTGAGGGAGGTGTATTGTTGATACCTATTTCTAGTTTCGCAGATAATCTGTTGATTGCATTGAGTACATCTTGCTAAGTCTTGCAATGCAGATACTAAGTTGCAAAACTCCATCCTGTCCTCCTCTTCTCCCGTTCATTTTCCCTTATCAAAGTGTATACCTGTTTGTGCCATGTCTGAGCTGATATCCTCTAGTTGGATATCCTCAAATTCCCCTGTCTATCTACTCTTTCTTCTCCTATAGGTCACAAAAGGGTTTCCTTCTGTATTCATCTATGTCTCATTTCTTAAGCCCACAGCTGGCCAAGAAGATAGCTCTGATACCACTGTAATATCCCAAATCCCGATATTTTCTAATTCTAAGCAAATATGCTAATACAACCGGGCATGCAAACTGCCATGCAAAATTCTCTATTTTATAGCAAAAATTAGGGTTAGAGTTTGTAGGATAGAATGAACACTTACCACTGATAAGCTGGTTGGACTGCTCCTGAGAAAGTATGCATGCATCAAGAGTTTAATCGGAGATGAACTGATATCTTCTGCTTCCGGTGATACCCCAGCAGCACGAACCCCAGATCAGCTAAGGGTGACGTTTTCAGTGAAGGAGGTGTCTGATGAAGCTGCTGATTTGCAGGATTGATAGCCTTCCAGTGCCAGAGAGAATGCCTGGCACATGCGGAAATTCTGAGGTCTCTAGGCAAGCTAACGAATTGTTCCAGAGGTGCAGCTGCTCACGCCCCCCCTGATCCCGATATGGCTGATAACTGCTCAAGATGAGCACAATCGGATTGATAATCACCGGGTACTGGAGTAAGATGCCGATGATGAGAATGGTGCCTGGGTTTCGAAGTAAAACTAAGATCTGAAGACCCAGCAAATGATTAGGGCTTTCTGGCTGAAAACCCCTTACGGCTGCACACGTGCCCCTGCAACAATCTCTGTTGTATACTAATTAACTATGAATGAATGGAAGAGCAAAATGGTGAACCTGTATGGCTTACCCTGAATGAGACTAGGGCAGATATCTCATTGCCGAAACCCCGCTAGCTGAAGACGCCGTCTCCAACCCCAACTGCTGTGCTGCTATTCAAGAGCTCCAAAATAATAATCATCAAAAGTGAGCCTCCTTTCACTTTATCTTCCTTTTATAACTTTCAACTGCGAAAACCCTAATCTTTGACCTAATTAGGTCACTTTATTTTCTAATTTGCAGTTGACTTGCATGCATGCGCATGGAGAATTAAAAGAGTGCATGCATCATTAAATAATGCTTGGGTCGCATGCATGATGGTCGCCTTTGGCCCTGGTGGCCCTTCTTGACCTAATGGTGATAACATGATGATGCCCTAGATTTTCTATAGATGGCATCAATCTTTAGATGATTCCCTAACTGTCAGTAACCGCTCGAACCCACAGGAATCACATAGGTTAGCGGTTTTGGTCCTCAATGCCTAATCAGATGAGGACATTACACACTGAAAAGATTGTTTACAGCAGTGTTTTAAGTCTGAAAATTTTTGTTTATTTCCAGCACTTTACTTTTCTGAGAATGTCATAAACAGTGATATAAATTTTACTTGAAACCGGTGGCTTAAAACTAGTGAAAAATCTATATGGTATCAAAGCGGGTTGTGGCAGAAAATTAAATTTTAGCAGTGAAACAGTCATTTCTAGAATTCGGAAAAACCTTTGTGACAGTAGTACATTTTGCTGAAACTTGTTCCTTGAGAAAATGACTTCCATGGGGTTGAGAACTGAGGATAGGTTGGATGGGGCAGCGAACTTTGTCTCATGGAAAGCCCGGATTTTACTTGTGCTGAGGGAGAATGAGTTGTGGGAGGAAGTAGTTAGAAACACTATAGCAAATCCCGTTACTATTCCTCCTTCTACTAATGCAGCGCTACTTACCGCCTTTAATAAGAAAGATATTAAAGCCATGAGGATAATCTTAGATGTTGTTAAAGATCATGTTATTCCTCACATTTCCGGGAAGGATTATGCACATGAGATGTGGAGTGCTTTGACCCGGTTGTTTCAGAGTACTAATGAAAACAGGAAGATGGTGCTTAGAGAGAAGCTAAAGAACGTCAAGATGGTCAAAGGTGAGATGTGTATGACTTATCTTACTAGGATCTCTCAGGTGAGAGATGAGCTTGCAACTGTTGGTGAGGCTATTACTGGTCCTGAGTTGGTGCGGGTAGCCCTGAATGGGGTGACTGCACCTTGGGCTGTGTTTGTTCAGGGGTTGGTGGCCAAAGAGAACTTACCTGATTGGGACAGAGTATGTGATGACTTTGTTCAGGAGGAAACTCGGAGGGGTTTCTTACAATGCAGTGGTTCTACTAGTAGGAGAGATGAGGAAGATGTGGCTTTGGCAGCAAAGGGGACGAAGAAGAGCAAGAAGGGTCCCAAGAAGGGTGGGGCCTAGCAGCAGCAGGATGGGCAGAAGAAGGATATGAGCACTGTGAAGTGCTTTGCATGTCACAAGATGGGACACTATGCTGCTACATGTCCGAACAAGAAGAAGAAGAAGCAGCAGATAGCCACTTCAGTTGAGATCGATGATTTTGCAGCTAGATTTTAGATTGAGTTTTCACTATGCACTGGGCATATTGAGAGAGAGAGAGAGCATCCATTCTCACCAGTGCGGATGTTGACAGACAGAGGGAGTTTTCCTGTGTGACAGACCATTCTTACAATGCATCTACTTCCAGCACTTGGTACATAGATAGCGAAGCCTCGAGCCACATGACAGGTGCTCGTGAGATGTTCTCCGAGCTTTCACAGGAAGATACAAATGTGGAGGTTGTGTTGGGAGATGACTCAGTAGTCAGTGCAGTTGGACGTGGGACCATTACATTTCAAAGGGAGTCCATGAGTCCCATGGTATTGCAGGATGTATTGTATGTGTTTGAGTTGAAGAAGAACCTAGTGTCAATTTCCATGATCGAGGATCAGGGTCTTGGGGTGTCTTTCCTAGATGGACACGTGCATATGTTTCCCAAGACTGCAAGACCATCTGCTTTAGTTGCCACTGGACCGAGATGTGGGAAATTGTATAGGCTCGTGTTTCAGCCGCAGCATGCTTTAGCACATAGCAGCAGCAGTGAGTTGCGTGAGCTTTGGCATAGGAGAATGGCTCACTTGCATCATCCAGCCTTAGGGTTGTTGAGGCACATGGTGACAGGTTTACCGGAGTTCAGCACAGGGCAGAGTGATGTGTGCAGGGGGTGTGCATTGGGAAAGTACACCAAGACCGTTTTTTCGAGCAGTGATAGCAAGTCAGCTGGTGCTCTTGACTTGATACATTCAGACTTATGCGGACCTATGTCTTCTGTGTCCTTGAGAGGATACAAGTATTATGTGACATTCATTGATGACCATTCCAGGAAGACCTGGATCTACTTTCTGAAGAGCAAGAAGTCTAAAGAAGTCTTGCAGAGGTTCCAAGAGTTCAAAGCTCTTGTGGAGAACCAAAACAGGGAGGAAGATCCGAGTCTTGAGATCGGATAACGGGGGTGAGTATACCTCCAAGGAGTTTGATGGATTTTGCAGACAGGAGGGGATCAGGAGACAGTTGACAATTCCGTATACTCCAGAGCAGAATGGAGTAGCAGAAAGGAAGAACGGGTCCATTATTGGAGCATCCCAAGCTATGTTACATGACCAGTCACTTCCTTTCTTTCTCTGGGATGAGGCTTTCAGCACCGCTGTATATCTTCAGAACAGGAGTCCCCATCGGGCAATGGGGAATATGACACCTGAGGAGTGCTTTTCAGGCAAGAAGCCTGAAGTTGGCCATTTTCGTATATTTGGTAGTCTGACTTGCTCTCATGTCCCTTCAGAGAAGAGGACAAAGTTGGAGCCCACTGCAGAGAAGGGCATCTTTGTGGGTTATGATGAGACTGCAAAGGCTTTCCGTATTTATTTTCCCTCTCAGAGTAAAGTGGTGGTGAGGAGGGATGTGAAGTTTGAGGAGGAGCGAGCCTTCAGGAGGTCGAGAGAGTCAGAGCAAGGAGAGCAGTAGGTCCCTGCACCTCAAGTTGTGGCACAGGTTCCATCTACGCAGCAGTCAGGATCACAGGTTTCTGGGGTTACAGGACCACAGAGTGTTGGCACAGGTTCACCAGGTTCAGTGGTTAGGCCAACAGGGTCTTTAGGGACAGGTGATGGGTATACTATTACAGGTACACCTTACAGGGGGTTGGGATCCGGATCGAGATCAGGATTACAGGGTACACCTGGTGTTGGCACACCAGCTTTAGGTTCACAGGTGACTGGGGGCTTCTAGCTCTAGTAGCTCTTCAGATGAGGACAGGCCAATGTGGGAAGAACGTTCAGGGAAGAAGAAGCCTAAGTGGCTTCGGGAGACCTTGAAGGATGCCTTAAAGGCTGGGACACCCAATGACAAGGTGAGAGCCATCAAGATGCCTGACAGATTGGGCATGGTGTTGGTGGCTTGTACACGAGATTCTGAGCCTTCTACTTTTGAGGAGGCCTCCCAGCATTCGGTATGGAGAGATGCCATGATGGATGAGTACCATTCCATCATGAAGAATGATGTATGGGAGATTGTTCCGAGACTGGAGGGGAAGTTAGTGGTGACTTCTCGTTGGCTTTACAAGCTGAAGCATGTGGCAGATGGGAGTGTGGAGAAGTACAAAGCCAGGTTTGTAGCGCGGGGGTTTTCACAGGTTGAGGGAATTGATTATGATGAGACTTTTGCGCCGGTTGCTCGATATACTTCTATCAAGAGCTTGATCTCCATTGCAGCGAAAATGGGTTGGAAGATCCATCAGATGGATGTGAAGACCGCATTTCTCAATGGGATCATACAGGAGGAGATTTACATTGAGCAACCTCAGGGCTTTGAGATACATGACAGAGAGACACATGTATGCTAGTTGAAGAAGGCCCTTTACGGGCTGAAGCAAGCTCCAAGAGCTTGGTACTCCAGGATTGATTCTTACTTGCTGAGTATGGGATTTCAGAAGAGTGAAACCGATCCGAATCTCTACTTCATCATGGTTGGAGATGATCCGCTTGTTCTTCTGCTATATGTTGATGTCTTGTTTATCACAGGGAGAGAGAGACCCATTGCAGCTTGCGAGAAGGATCTTGCAGCAGAGTACGAAATGACTGATATTGGGCTGATGCATTATTTTTTGGGATTGGAGGTTTGGCAGGAGCCTGGACATATTTTCCTGGGGCAGGGAAAGTATGCAGTTGATATTTTGAGGAGATTCAGGATGGAGGATTGCAGCCCTATGTCGACACCTATGATCACCAACTGGAAGAAGCTTCATGCTTCTGAGGGAGAGTTGGTGGACCCTACTTTATATCGTCAGCTTATCGGGTCATTGATGTATCTGGTCAACACTCGGCCAGATTTGTGTTTTGCAATGAACACTCTTAGCCAGTTCATGGTTGAGCCTAGAAGTATGCATTGGGTCGCTGCAAAACATGTGTTGCGCTATCTTTCAGGGACAGTGGATTTTGGTTTGGACTACAGGAGGTCAAAGGGGATCTGACTGGTTGGCTATTCAGATTCAGATTGGGCAGGCAGTGTGGCAGACCGAAAGAGCACTTCTAGATGTTGTTTCAGTTTGGGCTCGGCAGCAGTGTAGTGGTTCAGTCGGAAGCAGAAGTCCGTTGCATTGAGTACTCCAGAGGCTGAGTACATGGCAACCAGTTTGGCCAGCTGCGAGGCCTTGTGGCTTCGCAAGTTGCTGGTGAATTTATTTGGTCGGGAGCTTAGGCCTACGGTGATTTACTGTGACAATCAAAGTTGCATCTAGCTCTCTGAGAATCCAATCTTTCATGACCGGTCAAAGCATATAGAGATCAGATATCATTTCATCCGAGACTAGAGGAGCAGTCACGCTTCAGTACATTTCCACTGATGAGCAGGTAGCAGACATACTGACGAAGTCTTTGGGGAGGGGCAAGTTTGTCTTCTTCAGAGACAAGTTGGGAGTGGTGCAGAACACCTTCCTCGGTAAGAGGGAGTGTTAGTTTTGTACCTAGGGAAGTGTTTCCCTAGTGACATTTGCCTTAGTCACTTAGAGAGGGGGCATAAGTGACCCTTGCATTAAATGACTAGAGTAAAAACATTTAATTTGACTTTAGAGCATTAAAGTCACTTTTTGAAAAATTTAAGTGAGTGAGTGAAATTAATATTTTAGAAATAAAATATGAGCATTTAATTTCAACCCTTGATCTAATCTAATCTCCACCGTTAGATTAGAGTCATCCTAGGGTTTTCTCAAAAAGGCATGGGAAAGACATTTTGACTCACTTTTGTAGATTGAAGTGAGAAGAGAGAGCTGAGAGAGAGGAGAGAAAGTTTCCATTTTTCCTTAACAAAAGGAAAAATTTTGCAGCACACAAATCGAGGGAAAGAACAGCAGCAAAGAGGGCATAGAAATCGAGAAGACAGCAGCATTTATTGCTGGTCCGTACAGTACGGTTTTCGAGGCAACAGGCATGATTTTTCGAGACAGATTTCTGGGCACGATTTTCGAGAAAAAAAATTGGGGCACGGATTTCGAGGTCTGTACCATCCGTACAGTTTGTTCATACACTCAGTACAGTTCGTCTGTACAGTCCGTACAGTGGCACAGAAATCGAGGCAAAAAACAAAAAAAATCAAAGTTTGATTTTTGCTACTCGGCACGCAAATTGAGACAGAAATTTATCTTCCGGGTTGAGATAAGTTGGTTTGATATTTTCTGTGTATTGCTATAAATGATAAACTTCTCCTGAAAAATAAAAATACTCTCTCTCTGACTGGTTTTCCCCTAGTGGGTTTTTCCAGGGCCATTGACCAAAAATCCTAGTGTTCTGTGTGATTAAATGGCGTGCTGATTTTTATTTCCTGTCACTGAAAAGATTGTTTACAGTAGTGTTTTAAGTCTGAAATTTTTTTTTTATTTCCAGCACTTTACTTTTCTGAGAATGTCATAAACAGTGACATAAATTTTACTTGAAACCAGTGGCTGAAAACTAGTGAAAAAAACTACATCATTTAGTGTAGGTGGAACCACATGAAGACACCTTTGCACAGGGTAACGAATGCACTTATCTTGAGATGGTATGTGGAAAGCATGGGAGAGTTCCTTCCATTGATGATGCTTGGGCAAAGAATGGGTTTTGACTCTTTGAGTTGTGATTGCAATATGTACAATGAGGAAGGAGGGAAAAACTTTGATAGTTTATTCCAATTGTAGGTATATTGGGTTCCTTCAATAAATCTGATGCGATGGAAGAGCACAAAGACTTAGTTTAATATGACTCAAGTGGTTGGTGGAAGATGCGTGGGAATGGAGCTCCATAGCTCTAGCATCTTGCTATTCACTTGTTGTCTCAAATTGCTATTTCTGCTGTCGCAAAGAGGAATTGGTCTACTTATAGCTTCAAAGAGGAATTGGTCTAGTTCTAGAAAAGAGAGGCTAGATTCAGCGCATAGTTCCATATGTCTGAAGCACAAGAAGAAACTGGGGTATTTGAAGAGACCAACTACACAATGGGATATTGATTCAAAGGATGAATCACAGGTAGATAGGGAGGATGGCTTTGATGAGGAGCAGTAGAAATTGATCAAGATGTCATTGAGCATTTTTTAGAATGCAAATGAATTTGACTCTAATAGTGGCATTCCCATAAACAATGTTGATTCCTCCCTGCAACAAATGGATGCAGAGGATTAGAGGACCAATGACTTGAGCATTGATGTTCATTTAATCTCTTTTTGTTACTTTTTGCTATGACAAACTTGACTCTTTAAACATTGATGCTTGAATCTTTGACTCTTCAGTGTTTAACGTTTACGATTTATTTTTTCAAATATATGATTTATGAATCTATGATGTATAAGTATCATTGTATTTAATTTTTGATGTATCACTGATCAATTTCTTTTGAAATTTCATTAAATAAGAAATACAATGATGATTGATTGTCCTATTACAATTTACTTACACAATGATTCATGATTGTTACTTGTCATTATTAACCTCAGATTTGTGATTGATTCAAATTTCATTGTTCTTGTTTTCATATATTCAAATTTGTAGTATTTCAGGTGGATTTCCTTATGATGGGGAGGACCCTGAAGTCCCCTGTGATTTTCCCTAAAATTTGGGCGGTGTCTCTACATATCCCTCAATGGATTTCCAAGTTCTTGCATCCCCATGTCCTGGAAACTTGGCAGAACATTGGAATAAGAATTCCTCAATCAACAACATTAAGAGACCACCATGATGCATGTCCTCCCTCAAAAAATGGTATTTCTTTGAATCTAAGTTAATTCCCTATTTTCTTCTTAGCATGCACTACAAGCATGTCTAGTATATCCCTATCGTAAAAATATTTGTGATGATTTGTACTCCCTATTATCCTGTTACAATACAGTCATTGTTCTAATTTCTAAAGAATCAAGTGCTTGGAAAACATAGCACTTCAACTTGCAATCCCAACTTGTTTATTTTCATCCATCTTACATGCACAAAATAGCACAAGATAGACACGAGAATATGCAGTCAAGAGAGAGGGGGTACTAAAATTTACTTTGAAACATCACATGAGGAATATACAAGATGTCACACAGCAAAATAAAACAATTTTTTTTTAACTCCATATGCCTTGCTCATTTGCCAAATGCAGTCCTCTCTTTTATACAAACAAATGAAATACGGAATATATTTTCGTGTGTATCTTTAATGATTGCAGAACTGAGTCAATTACAGTTTAACCCAGCAAAATTGGTATGGGACTGAACTATTTCCCCCTTTTTCTACAGTCGTTTGATTCTATATTTTGATGTCTTGAAGACATTAGAAAAACTATTGCATCACATTTTATGGAAAGGAGAAACTTTTCATTTCTGAAATCAAGATCGTGTTTGATAAAGTAGATCTAAGATGTGTTGTATGTTTAAACATTAAGCTACAAACAGAAATCTGAGACAAGCCCAATGCAAACAAAAGAAGTGAAACGTTATTTGACGGTAGAATCAGCTATGTAAATTTAAATAGAATGAGAAAAAGAGAACTCACTGGATTCCCAATTGCATACACTTTTTGTCCTACTAAAAGATCTGCAGAGATTCCAACTGGCATGGGTCTTAATTTATCTTTTGGGGCATTCACTGATAGCACTGCAACATCTTTATCTTGATCATATCCAACTACCTTTGCCTCATACGTCGACTGATCACCAAGAGTTACTCTATGAGAAAATGAAGCTGAAGCATGTTAGTCATTGCATTAATGCTATTCTTAAATGTTTTTGGAAATTATGAATAAAAAATAATAATTAAAGTACACTGTGTACCCATAGAAGAGTATGTTGTTTTTAAATTTGAAGGAATTTATGGTTTTTTAATTAAATATACAGGTATCTAAATATTTAGATTTGAACTGGAAAATGTGTATGACCTCAAATAAAACAGGAAATGCCTGTTGTTAGCTGTTTTTTCTTCTCTTCGTCGGAAGTTTAACTTAGCTCTCACTTTAGGATCACTATGCTTTCACTCTATTTTTTATATGTCCGTTTTTTAAAAGGTTCCATGTTTCATGTTTGTCACATAACTCAGTAAGTTTATTATTAAAATTGCATAAATATTTTAAGGAAGGACGTGGATGTTACTGTTATCACATATACATTTGCAGCTGGGATACCATGATGCAGCATACAGATCTATCTCTTATTCTATTTTGAGCTATTTTTCACATGGGGTTTTAACATGGATCATTACAGCCCTAGCCATTTCATAGTCTTGTTCAACAGATTTTCCTTGCCAGGATTGAGATTCATTAGTCCATTGAGATGCTTTCAATGATTACCTAGTTCATTTGAGCAGAGTAGCAGATCAGATATGGTACACACAGTTACAGAGGGACCCTATCAGATGGAGACAAGTATATATGGTGAGATCAGGTATATGCGTCTATAGTTTGATTTTGCTCTGTGATGTATATCAAACACCTATGGTTGTCTTGTTAGGATGATCATGGTGCCCTATGCTTATATATGTACTAATGCTTGAACTTGTGTTGAGACTAATCAAAGGACTTGATGTTGAAGACTGTTGCTCATGCCATGCTTATACAAATAGACCTTAGTGCTATGTTGGTTTCATGTGTCATTTGTTTCCATCCATCCAGTTCATCCGTTGTTGAATTTTATCCCATGACTTAGATTGATTGAGACTTGTGAGATTGAAGATCTTTTCCCCATCTTGACCCTTGTGTGTGATAGACTCCATGTTATTTTGTCTCTGGCTATGAAGTATGTGGCTTGGCCAGCGTGGTTGGGTTCACCGGGTAACTCTCCTTTAGTCCTCAAAACAAGTGTTCCTTTGAACAGTGTTGCTAAACAGTAAAGCATCGGAACGCATAAAAGCTTATATCTAAATGATGCAAAGTAAATGTTTAAAAGGTAGTCAGTGGCCAAAGGGGTTGAGCACTCATTCTTTGTATAATGTAAGTCTCATCTGCCCTCCACAGGGGCAGCAAGGAGAGGCAAACCCGTCGGGGCTATGGACTTCTTGCTAGCAGCGGGGCTAGGCCTTAAGTCATTTACTGGAGCCCAAAAGGCTTTCCGAGGCACCTGCTCTTGTAGGTTGGCTACTATCTTATGTGAAAAAGAAAGTTATTGAAAAAGATCAATGGTCAAAGGATGAGCACTCACTCGTTGTATAGTGTTCGGCCCATTTTCCTCCACAAGGCAACAGGGTGAGACTAGTCTGCAAAGGCTATGTCTTTGTCAGTACTGGACCCTAGAAGGCTTCCAGGGGACCTTCCTTTCAAGTTTGACCTGTATTGCAAATCAGTGCGAAGGAAAACTTGCTAGAGTATGAGGGAAGCAAACCCAAATAGTTTATCCACTCGTGAGACACCACCATCCCCTATTGCTATCTGTCATGCATATGTCACTTTGGTTGAGTGTATTGGTTATCATTAGGAGAGATCAATAACCTCCTAAGGCCTAACCACCAAGGAAAATACTTCAGCTTTGGAGGTTGCGTGAAAAACTCGAAAATTATAAGTCATTTATGCAACAACCAATAATTAACAAGGAATAAAACACTCTAGAGTATCGCATTGGTAGTTAAGTCTAAGTAATCCAAGCCTTTTATTAAAAATCATCATGCTATGCCAACTTATTACAATATCCCCGCAGGGTATGAACATGCAATTATTTAAAAAGGGTCCAAACAAAATGGCCCTAATGAACCATGGAACTTCTAAGCACTGATGATGAACAAGGTGCGTGTTCATAACTTCGGCGGCTCACTGGAAACCCGCTTAAGTGCAACTTAGGGGATAACAGTTCTATAAGTATTCTGAGGTCGTGTTGCAACCCAAGTTTTATGGTTGTTATCATCATAGGAGATTCCAAACCTTATTGTTTTGCCTTTGAAAATTCACAGTAGATTACGCCTAAAAGAAGTTAGATTGTATGGAATGGATTTCCATGAAGAGGAAATTTTCATCGTACACTAGATATGTTTGCCAGCATGCTAGACCTTATAATTATGAAGAAGCATAGATGCCCTGTTGGGATAATAAGAATAATAGGACATTTTCATTGTACACTTGGGCCTTATAATTATGAAGAAGCATAGAAGCCTTGTTGGGATAAGGAGAAGAGTAGCCAGAATGAAAGAAAAGGATATTGGCAATGTCGGACCATCGTGGGCATTTGCCATCCAGCCTAATAATAATAATTAGTAGTAGTAGATGTTATAAAATTAAAAAAAGGTGCGGTCGAACCAGACAACATTGTTGATACAATTTTTTTTAGTTATGTTCAGCCTTGGCTTATATTCCAAAACATAAAACTGAACAGCCAAGAAACCACAAGGCCTGCCATCCTAGTTCCATCCATTAAAGGATCAGTAGGTAGTCTTCCCTACATACTGTAAAAATAAAAACAAAATGCGACTAAACCTCTTAAAACCAAAGAAGAAATTTATATAAATCCATGCCCTTGATGAGCTTCAACTTGCATGGGCACCTAGGGCTCTAGTCCAGCATTCTCTAAGCGAACCTCTCATCAATACAATAAATTGAGTAGATCCCAGAGAGAATTTTTTATACACTGCCCTTGGTAGATTAGAAGTAGATTTACCAAAGAACAGATGCCAGTTTCTTCAATTTTCTATTTTTGTTTCTCAGTCTTTCTTATTTGCAGCAATCTTTGTCATGACTCATAACTAGTATTGACCCCTAATTCGATCCATGTGTAAATAGCAGCTATTATTAATTGAGTTTGCATTTGATTGAACAAAAAGTGGTGGTGGTAATAGAGAAGTACCATAAAGTTTGTAACGCACCCATACACCTGACTAATGTGCAAAATAAATTAAAATTTATTTCTTCTTCGTTAAACACAATCATGGGTCATGTAGCATCCTAACTCATTCATTCTGAAGCTCGCATGCTTCTGTAACAGTCGTTCCACCCTTAACAGATTCCTTCCGCAACTAGAAAAGTCCTTTCCGCCCTTCACAGGACCTTTCCGACTTTCGACTTCCGCCTTCTGCATTCCTCAATGCAGCTTGCGGAAGGCGGAACTCTGTAAATCGCCCACTATTCATCTTACCTTCCCACTTTCCGCCTTCCGCTTTTCGCAGGTGAAAATCAAATTACGACGTAGTCATTGGTTTGTTTTCCTCTTTCCGCTTTCCTCCTTCCGCATTCTGCGGTCGGACTCCGGGTAGCGGAACCCATAAAATACTTTACCTTCACCTTTGGATTTCCGATTTCCGCCTTCCTCCTTCTGCATTCCACGGGAGGATTCTGTGGTGCGGAAATCCCAAAATACTTACTTTTATCCTTTGGATTTCCGATTTCCACCTTCTGCCTTCCGCATTCTGTGGGCGGATTTCGGGGTCCGAAAATCCTAAATACTTACCTTTATCCTTTGGCTTTCCGATTTCCGCCTTCCGCATTTCGATGCGGGTTTCGTGGCGCGGAGACGCTTAAGTCATATGCATTCTGACTCTGTAACCAAGCTTCTAGCCTCCATGAACTTAAGCAAAATGCATTGGAAACCAAGAAGCATGTGCAAATGTAAAATGCAGGAAAGTATAACAGCAGTAACTCTACTTGAATCTTTAGCAAGCATTCAACACATTCATAATAATTCCTAAGCAAATACATTGCAGAATTTAAAATAACCAGAGAATACTTATCTTGAAAATGAAGTTGTCCCGCAACTAGCTATGTCATTGCAACGTTCCACCCAACCATAGGCCAATTGTGTTCATTAATCTCTCAACACAACTGCCACCCCCGAGTTGGGCATGATTTCCACAAGGAACTAGGGAACAGAGGGCTCACACATAGCCAGAACACATCAAAACACAGCCAAGCCAACCTACAGTTGGGTTTATCAAACTACTCAGACACACACGGCCAAAATGCACATCAAGACTCATCCAAGCCAACTAACAGTTGGGTTTATCAGGTTGTTCAGCCAAGCCAATACACAATTGGGTTTATCATGCTGCAGCCAGTGACTCACACATAGTCAATATTCACATTAAGGTCCAGCCAAGCCAACTAACAGTTGGGTTTATCAAACTGTTAAGGCAGTCGTTCACAAATGGCCAAATGCACATCAAGACACATCAAGCCAACTAACGATTGGGTTTATCAGGCTACTAAGGCAGTGGAAAGGAAGAATTGCTAAGTTAGTGAGCTCGTTCACAGAGCTAGAGACACCTCCATAAGATCTATCTGGCCTGGCATACACAATACCTACACACCCAACACAAGGAAGTATCCCCTTCTCTGCTACACAATCCCTCAGGTCATACCTTCCCTTCCAGTGCTCTTCAAGGTGCGCATAGAAGATTCACCAACCATTCTTATTTTTTTGTGAGGTTCCTCTCTTCACTAGGTTTATCAAGCCAATTCTACGTCTCTTCCACTCCTAAGTCTTGCATACAGTTCAAACCCAAACCAGGGTACACATAACAACAAACCACAAGGTGACACAACAAAACAGGGTTTCAGTCTATAGCACAGACAACCAGGGTTCCCAACCACTCTGTAATACCGAAAAACAAGGTTCCCGCCAAGGGTAGATAAAGAGATACACTGCAAAACGAGAAACTAACGTCTCTGCTAGCTCTTGTTGCGTTTGCGGGATGAAAAACTCTCTGCGTGATGGTAGGGATCGAAGAATGAATAGATGATGGAGAGTGAGCCCCCCTGCGTGAGTGAGGAAGAACGAATAATAATGAGTCGTTCTCGGTCAATGAGTATGGAATGGGCACGCTTTCTTCTGATTTCTTGCCCTAGAAGCAAGAATACAGGTTCCACCACGCTGCAGGTTTTTACAGGCATTGTTGCCCGCCGATGTGCCGTCAGCCGGAAATCTTTCGAATAGCTGTCTCCCGGCAAAGGGGAGAGGTGCAGCCTTGGGGGCAAGCAAAGAGCCAGGTGTTGTCACCTAATCCCGACTCCTCCGTTTAGGCAAACTCCTAACGAAGCCAAGGGGGTAGTCCCTACAGAGAGTTTCTAAGGCTCAAAAGTTTTAAAGTTTATTTAGATGTGTGATGTAGATGGGTGGTTTTAGGTGTTTTTTGATAAAGAAACTTACAATCAAATAACCAGTAAATGCTTGCAAATAGAATTAGAGATAACCAATCATTTGATAATTGCATATTAAAAGTAAAGCATCTATGATATAAAAAACAGATAAATAGCAATGCTTTAGACAGATAATAAACAAAATTAAAAAAGGACCAGTGCCAAATGGAGTGCTTGAGAATGTTTTGCAAGTGCTTCTTGGTAAATTTTAAAGATGAGGTTGATTATTAAATGGGAGGGGGGTCTCCACGATATACCTTTCGGTACGGGAGATATGTCCAAAACCCTTAACCGATATGGCTACCCACAAGGAATATGTAGGTTGGTCTAGAGTCTCTGAGGCAGTGTTGAACACTACACCGCAAGGGTGTAGCCTAACTGTACCTCGAGGTCACTGATCAGTTGTTCCTGCTTCCTTTGGGTAATTTGCCACCGCAACGGCTTAAATCTAGGCGTTGGATTTTCGCCTGGGGAAGTTGGTAAATTTTATTAATGTGACTTTGGATTAGGAATGTAAGGATTTAAATAGTCTACACTGCTTCTGGGTATCCCAACCGGGTAGAGCATACACAGCGTAGTAAATTGGTTTATTCCGATTTTAATGATGAACAAGAGCCATTGTAACAACTCTCCAACAGAGAGCACTCTTGATCCGCCTTATGGCGAGATTCAAGAGATTTATGAAAAGAAAAAGCTGCTAAAGCAAAGAAATAAACTAAACCATAAACTCTCCGACAGAGAGCACTCTTGATCCACCTTTCGGTAAGATTCAAGAGATTTTGTGTTCTTTTTATTTTAACAAATTAACAAAAAAAATATGAAATGAATCTAAGACAAATAGTAAAACCTCTCCGATAGAGAGTGCTCTTGATCCACTTTTTAGTGAAATTCAAGAGACTTTGGATTCTTTCTTTTTTCTTTTAGCAAAATGAAGGCAAAAAGGATGAAACAAAACTATACTAACAAAGTTTTTATCAAGCAAAAGACCAATCTACTCTAAACACTTGTTATGCATGTATGAATCAAAAGACAAGAAACAAGGGACGATACAGGCTTCCCCCAAATGGGGGAAGTGGGGTGTGGGAGCCTTTATCCCACTCGCTTTTGGTGAGAAAGGGAAAGAAGAGGGAAATGTTTTTTTGTCTTTTTGCTCTTTTTGTTCGCTTGTAGCCTTTGGGCTTTTTGACTTTCCTGAAAATAAGAACTTCGAACACTAACTTGTTTAAGAGTTAGTCCAAAATAAACTTAAATAAAGATCTAAAACTAACTCTGAAAGAAACTAAGTTTCTACAATGAAAGAGAAGAAATCAAATAAAAGAAGAAGCTTTGAGAGAGGAAAGAAAAAAGCAAGAAAGAGGGCTTCAAACTAAGGCAAAAAAGGGCTACAAACTAAGGCAAAAGAGGACTGCAAACTAAGGCAAAAGAGGGTTGCAAACTTGGGCAAAAGAGGAAGGAAGAGGCTGCAAACCTGCAAAAGAGGGCAGCCAACAAGGGCACACGGTTTGGTGAAAATTATGGAGCTTGAAACCCAAACCTTGCCTAACCAAAAATGAGACTTTTTATAAGACTTTACTTCAAAAGATGAATAAAAGTAGGGAGGAACCCGTTAAACCTTTGGATCTTTGAAATACATTTGGATCTCAAATAGCAAGTGATTACTAGAAATTGCACTTGACTCCAAGAAAAGGAGATACAACTGAGCTCAACCTTCTACTTGGTAGGATGGAATGACCTGCAAAATAAAAACTCATACACTTGCCAAAGAGGGATTAGATCATGTATTGTTTACTAATTGAAATCAAAAGCAACATGAAATATAATTGAATAAAACAATGCTCTTTTAGATCTAATGTGCTTGTAAAGCCTTCTAAAACATAAACTAGTAACCCCAAATTGACAATGCAAAGAGAAAAACTAGAATAATATCACCTCATCCATCAAGCACATGCATCCAAATACCAAACCACATGAGCCTCCAAAACAATTCTTTATTCCAATGGTTGCATGAAAGAAACAAGCATTTACACAAAGTTTCACCAAAGGTTCCCTGCAAAAACTATCCACACTAAAGAGGGAGAAGAGACCTCTTATTTATACAAAAAGGAAGAGAGCTATGAAACCCTAGCCAATTGCCAGAAAGAGGGGTACAACCACCAAATAGTTGGAGCTCAATGCTTTGATCTAAAGCTAAACTGGACTCTGGTAGGTGTGATTGGGGTGAGGTGGCCTCCACCTAGGCAAGGTGCCCACCCTATCACATTGGTTTTATCAACCAACCAATAAACATATGCCAAAGAGGAAAAACGTCCAAGCTAGGTTAGGAAACGAAAATCCCAAGGCTGATTTGTCTATTGTACTCCGATACTGACTCAGATCAGTTGGGTGATGATTGGAATCTTCTCCGATGCTCTTTGCCATGTCATTTAGCCCTTTACTTTATTCAATTCGGTTTATTTTGGAGAGTTTTTTATTTATCTCCATTTAATATTTTCATGATTATTTTAATTAAATATTCCTCATTTATTGATTTTGAGGAAATATACACTTAAGTGCAAAATAATCATCAGAAACTTAAGATAAGTGGGTCTAGGGGTTAAATGAGTGTTTTGGCTTAGAAGACAAGTATTTATTTGCCAAAATCCACCCCCAGACCACTTAATTATTACAATTTGAAAATTTTCAATTAAACCATAGGAAAGGGTAGTTGAGAGCTTGAGGGTCCTCCCATTGACATCTGGCCTCACCCTATTGGCTCAAGGGTTTGAATAACTCCCCTCCCTATTCCTTGTGAAATCATGCGCCCTTCTCTTTCATTCCAGTCCATAGCTAGTTGTGGGTATTTTATTAAATTGCATATTTACATGATATCTTCAAAGTATACTGTGCCTGACTAGCACTATAACCATCGACATCGATCTTGATCGTCGATACACAAAACACCAAATCGATGGCAAGGCCTTGGCCTTGAGATCCTCGCCCTAATTTAATAACAATATTTACATCATGTACAATTTTTAATACCATGGGGTCAAAACCGGGGTATTACATTCCCCTCCCGCTTCGTTGGCACTGTCCTCAGTGCTCTGCAAATTTGAACAAAAATGGATGTGCCACTCTCATGGCATCCTCCAGCTCCCACGTAGCCTCATCAGGATCGTAGTGCTTCCATTGCACCTTTACTTGTCCAACGGCTCAGTTCCAGTGCACCGTGACCTTCTTGTCGAGGATGCGCAATGGCTCAATTTGGAACTCTCCCTCGGGTTCCACCTGGATCACATCCCAATTAATCACATGGTTAGGATCATGTACATATTTCTTAAGCAAAGAAACATGAAAAACATTATGAGCTCTAATGCTAGCAAGTAATGCAAGTCTATATGCAACTGGCCCTATTCTTTCAAGCACTTCAAATGGCCCACAATATCTAGGTGACAGCTTGGCACAACTCTCAAGCTTCAAGGAACTCTTTCTTAACCTCACTCTAAGATAAACATGATCCCCAATACTGAACTCGTTGTGCACTCTATGCTTATCTGCATAGCTCTTATGTCTATCTTGGGCTGCTTTCAAGTTCTGCCTGATCTTTGCAACCTCTTGTTCCATTTCCTTAAGCAATTATGGACCAAGCACAATCATATTCACTGAATTATCCCAAGTCACTGGTGTCCTACACCTTCTTCCATACAAGGCCTCATATGGACTCGTTCCCAATGATGCTTATTGTCCATTATTATATGCAAATTCTACCAAGTGTAAATAATCCTCCCACTTGGTTGGTTTGTCCATTACATACATGCGAAGCATGTCTTCAAGCACCTGATTCACTCTCTCTGTTTTCTCATCGGTTTGAGGATGGTAGGCGGTGCTAAAGTTCAGCTTTGTACCCAAATCTGCAAACAAATCCTTCCAAAAATTGGAAGTAAACTTGGTATCTCTGTCAGAAATTATTGCCTTAGGCAATCCATGCAATTTGAAAATTTCCTTCATGAAAATCTTTGCAATGGCATCGGCTTTATATGTGGACTTAACCGGTATAACATGTGATTCCTTTGTTAATTTGTCCACCACAACCATGATGGAATCATGTTGTCTCATAGTCCTTGGCAATCCTGTAATGAAATCCATGGAAATGACTTCCCATTTCCATTCCAGGACTAGTAAAGGTTGCAATAAACCTGTTGGGTGTTGATGCTCAACCTTCACCTGCTGACATTTTATGCACTTGGAAATATACTCAACAATGTCATTTTTCATTCCTGGCCAAAAATATTGTTTTTGAGTTGTAGCAATTGTCTTCTGATATCCTAGATGACCAGAATATGGAGCTTGATGGATTTCATCCACAACAATTCTTCTCAAATCTGTCACATTTGGAATATAAATTTTGTTCTTATAAGTAAGAAGTTCATCTTCTTCCAATTTATATTCCTCATACTTCCTTTCAAGACTTTGTTGCTGCAACTTGTCTTTTATTTGTACGTACATCTCATCCTCAACAATATGGTTAATAATCTGGCTGGCAAATACTAAGAGATGCCACGTGCATTTCATGTACCTTCCTGCTGAGTGCATTAGCCACCTTATTTTCTTTTCCTTTTATGTGTTTGATTTCAAAATCAGATTCACACAAAAATTCCAACCATCTAGCTTGTTCTAGCATTTAAAGTTGGCTGATCAAACAAGTATTTCAGACCGCAATGGTCTGTCCTTAGCTCAAATTTCCTTCCCATTAAGTAATTCCTCCACATCTTGAGAGCATGTACTATGGCTGCAAGTTCTAAATCATAAGTAGCATAGTTCTTCTCGTGTTCCTTCAACTTTCTTGACTCATAGCATGCCACGTGGTTATCTTGCATAAGAACTCCTCCAAGTCCTTGATTGCATGCATCAGTACACACCATAAAGTCCTTTTATGGGTCTACAATTTTCAAAATTGGTGCACTTGTGAAAAGAGTCTTCAACTGTCGGAAGCTCTCCTACATCTTGGTGTCCATTCAAACTTTATCCCCTTCCTTTGCAAGGAAGTGATTGAATGTGCGACCTTGGAGAATCCTTCAATGAACCTCCTGCAGTACCCTGCAAGGCCCATAAAAAATCTCACATCCGTCACATTTCTTGGTGTTGGCCAATTCATAATGGATTCAATCTTCTTAGGGTCCACGGATATTCCTTCATATGAGATAATGTGACCCAAGTAATGAATTTTATCTTTATAAAAGTCACATTTGCTCAACTTTGCATATAGCTTATGCTCCCTTAGCAATTGCAATGTCATTCTCAGATGTTCTTCATGCTCTTCTGCATTCTTAGAATAGATAAGAATGTCATCTAGGAAGAAGAGAACAAACTTGTTCAGATACTTGCTGAAAACACTATTCATGACACACATGAATGTAGCTGGTGCATTTGTGAGACCAAATGGTACCACTACAAGCTCATAGTTCCCATACCTTGTTCTTAAGGCTGCCTTATGAACATCTTCCTCTTTGATTCTTACTTGATGATGACCAGACCTCAAGTCAATCTTTGAAAATACCTTTGCTCCTCTCATTTGATCGAAAAGGTCATCAATTCGAGGTAATGGGTATTTATTCTTTACAGTGACTTTGTTCAACTACCTGTAGTCAATACATAACCTGAGTGTCCCATCTTTCTTTTTCACAAACATTACGGGTGCTCCCCACGGGGATACACTTGGCCTAATATACTTCTTTTCCAACAACTCTTGCAACTGCATTTTCAGCTCTAGCAATTCTAGTGTACTCATCCTATAGGGTGTCTTGGACACTGTTGTTGCTTCAGGCACAAGGTCAATTGTAAAATCAATGTCTCTCTTTGGAGGAAGTCTTGGAATCTCATCAAGAAAAACATCCCTGAATTCTTGCAATACAGGATAGTCCTCCAACTTAGGGGTTTCATTTTCCGTTGCCTCCAAAATATGGGATGCATACAATTTACAACCTTTCCTACATAACTTCTTTATCTGCATTGCTGAAATCTGCCTAACAGAAATCACCTTTGGAATTCCTTTTACAACCTTTGGGTTTCCTTCTTCATCCATGCATTCAAAAGTCTTGTTGTAACAGCCAAGTGTAACTCGGTGTGCTTCTAACCAGTCCATTCCAATGAGAATATCATAGGAACCAAGTGGCAGAATATTCAGGTTTACATAAGTGGATAGCCCATCCATGACTAATGGACATTTCTCTACCATTTCACTAACTTTCCTATTGGTTCCAGTGGCTAGTTGAACTAACCATGATTTGCTATTCTTTAATTTCTTAAAAGCACAAATCTCAACAATTTTAGGAGTGATATAACTGCAGGGTCAATCAAAACAGAAACAGATTGCTCAGCAATCTTACCTTCGACTTCAATCACAGTTGATTGATGATTTGCCTGGCGGTCCTCTAGTGCTGCATGGATTCTAGGGATGGTCCTAGCCACTTGACCCACAGTTTCAGCTCCTTGGATGTTGTGAACTTGAATTACATTCCCACTCCCATGCGGACAGTTCCTATGCATATGGTTTCCTCCACATACCCAACATCGGAGTGGTTCTCTTGGATCCTTTAGATCTCTTGGCCTGTCTCCCATCATTCTAGCTGGCTTAGTCAGAGCTGGTGATGGCTGCCTTTGCTGACTTCGGAAGTGAGAGGGTTTGAAACCTTTCTTCCTTTGGTCAAACTTCTCTTTCTTGTCCTTCCATGCCTTATGAACATCAGGTCTGATTTTGTTCTGGTCATAGCAATACTTGGCCTTCCTTATAGCCTCTTCTAGAGTTTGAGGTTCATCAAACTCAATCCTATCTTTATATGACTGAGGTAATCCACTTAGAAAACGTTGAATTTTCACTTTATCATCTCGGATATACCTAACATACCTCAACAGTTCCAAGAATTTGTTTGCATATTCTTCCATGGTCAATTGTCCCAAGTTCAGCTCATGGAACTCTTTAATCTTATCATCGTAGTACCTATCAGAGAGGTACTTCCGCTTGAAATATTTCTTGAATTGCTTCCACACAATCTTTCTTCCATTGATCTTCTTCACCTACCTGTGGTGCTCCCACCATATAGATGCTCTTCCACTTAAGTTGAAAATGGCTACTCTTGCCTTCATATTTCCAGAGTAATCTTGGACTTGGAAATACTTTCTCATCCCAAGAAACCAAGCTTCAACTTCTTGACCGGACTTTACCTCAACATCAAACGTAGGAGGCTTTGCCTTCTTAAATTCCCCATGTGAACTATTCTGGTAAAGCCACTTTCCCTTATTCTTGTGAGATGAAGAGCTTGAACCCCCGATGGATTCTTCAAAGTCAGATGATCCATTAGCAAGCCTTTTTCTAGAGATGATGGATCTCTTACGGGGATTTCTTCTTGCACTATTCCCGCTTCTTTCTGGATTTGTTGTCCGATGCCCACAGTTTATCTGCCTTTGGATGTCTGTCAAACTCTGTAGCATGGCTACATTCAGCTGATTTTTCTCTTCCTGAGCTTTAATCATCCTCTCATTGTATTCTCTGCAACTTTGCAATCCCACCCTTAGGCTTCTCATGGTGGCTGCAATATCTGAGGGAGTCTCTTGATATCTTCTTCCATTGGATTCTGTCTCAACATTCTCAACCCGTATATTCTCCCCCATGGCATCTGCCTCGAGCTCATAGGGATCTTGTGCATAATTCATGGTGTTGATCCTCATGTCCCGACCAAGACCAATTTTTCCAAGCTATGTGGAATGCTGCCTTTTTGATGTACTATGATTCTGCAAAATGTGTTCATAAACATAATTGTTAGCTACGCAATAATCTCAAAAATTTATAAATTACCTGCCAACTGTTTCGTTGCAGTCTTCCTTCTGCAAACTATTTATTCCAAACAAACTTTTACGGTTAGAACAAAGTTTTTCCATAATGCGACGAAACTAGATGTTCCCAAAAGGCGACAAGGTTGAAACCTGTAGCTCTAATACCACTTTGTAACGCACCCATACACCTGACTGATGTGCAAAATAAATTAAAATTTATTTCTTCTTCGTTTAACACAGTCATAGGTCATGTAGCATCCTAACTCATTCATTCTGAAGCTCGGATGCTTGTGTAACAGTCGTTCCACCTTAACAGATTCCTTCCGCAACTAGAAAAGTCCTTTCTGCCCTTCACAGGGCCTTTTCGACTTCCGCCTTCCGCATTCCTCAATGCAGCTTGCGGCAAGCGGAACTCTGTAAATCGCCCACTATTCATATTACCTTCCCGCTTTCGGCAAGCGGAACTCAAATTACGACGTAGTCATTGGTTCATTTTCCTCTTTCCACTTTCCTCCTTCCGCATTCCGCGGGTGAACTCCAGGTAGCGGAACCCGTAAAATACTTTACCTTCACTTTTGGATTTCCAATTTGCGCCTTCCTCCTTCTGCATTCCGCGGGTGGATTCCAGGGTGCGAAAATCCCAAGATACTTACCTTTATCCTTTGGATTTCCGATTTCCACCTTCCGCATTCCGCATTCCGCGGGCGGATTCAGGGGTGCGGAAATCCTAAAATACTTACCTTTATCCTTTGTCTTTCTGATTTCTGCCTTTTGCCTTCCGCATTCCGATGCGAGTTCCGTGGCGCGGAGAGGCTTAAGTGAGATGCATTATGACTCTGTAACCAGGCTTCTAGCCTCCATGAACTTAAGCAAAATGCATTGGAAACCAACAAGCATGTGCAGATGTAAAATGCAGGAAAGTACAACAGCAGTAACTCTACTTGAATCTTTAGCAAGCATTCAACACATTCATAATAATTCCTAAGCAAATACATTGCAGAATTTAAAATAACCAGAGAATACTTATCTTGAAGATGAAACTGTCCCGCAACTAGCTATGTCGCTGCAATGTTCCACCCAACCATAGGCCAGTTGTGTTCATTAATCTCTCAACACAACTGCCACCCCCGAGCTGGGCATGATTTCCACAAGAAACTAGGGAACAACAGGCTCACACATAGCCAGAACACATCAAAACAGAGCCAAGCCAACCTACAGTTGGGTTTATCAGACTACTCAGACACACACGACCAAAATGCACATCAAGACTCAGCCAAGCCAACTAACAATTGGGTTTATCAGGTTGTTTAGCCAAGCCAATCCACAACTGGGTTTATCAGGCTGCAGGCAGTGACTCACACATAGTCAATATTCACATTAAGGTCCAGCCAAGCCAACTAACAATTGGGTTTATCAGACTATTAAGGCAGTGGTTCACACATGGCCAAATGCACATCAAAACATAGCCAAGCCAACTAACGGTTGGGTTTATCAGGCTGCTAAGGCAGTGGAAAGGAAGAATTCTTAAGCTAGTGAGCTCGTTCACAAAGCTAGGGACACCTCCACAAGATCTATCTGGCCTGGCATCCACAATACCTACACACCCAACACAAGGAAGTATCCCCTTCTCTTCTACATAGTCCCTCAAGCCATACCTTCCCTTCCAGTGCTCTTCAGGGTGCGCATAGAAGAGTCACCAACCATTCTTATCTTTTTGTGAGGTTCCTCTCTTCACTAGGTTTATAAAGCCAATTCTACGTCTCTTCCACTCCTAAGTCTTGCATACAATTCAGACCCAAACCAAGGTACACATTGTTAGGATTATTAATCCTCCCTTGACCATACTGTCTATTAGATTATTTAGCCTAACTTAGGAACCTTAATTAATTAATTAGGTCCACTAGTACCATTGGGTCAACTTGGCCTAATGGGGCGACATGTACCAGTTACTAGAGTGTGGAGAACACTGCCAGAGGTTAACTGCCACTTATTGCATGTGCATGCATCAGTTTAAGCGCCTCCTAGACCAATCCCTACATTTTAGGAGCAACTGGGAGTCCCGGCACCAACCTCCTCCTGTTAGTTGGAGTTGGAACTAGTTAATCTTAGTTAGCCCCCAGTTACTTTCAGTTAGCTAGCGCTAGTTATGCATGGCTAATGCATGATTGCATGTGGAGTAGGCACCTTTTCCCAGCTACCACACTCAGTTGCACTGAGTTAACTAGCTATCACTGATTGATTGAGTTGTTGGACATCTGGGAGTTGATCTATTGGACTCCGATATTGATTGAGACACCATGATTTAGATGGTCAGTTAGATACAGTCAGATACAGTGGATAGATTCGAATTGCTACCTAATGCATTCGAATTCTTTTCCTATGTAAACTATTGTAACACCGGATTTTATTATTGTGAATGATACTGTAAATTCCCGAGCAATACTTGTCTGATTCCTGTGTGGTTTGTTTTGTTCAGTGTGTATCTTCATTCTCCATCTATTTGCTACAAACATTATTAGAACTATCTGCTTGAAGATCTAAATGGCATTCAAATTCTAATATGGTATCAAATCCTTCTCAGGCAGGTTTCATGCTTGTTTCTCCCCATCAAACATCAAAAGCAGCTGGGTTTCCACATAAGTCCCCTATGATGATTTGTTAGCTCTAGATTTATTCAGAGCAGCAGAGAGGGTGTGACAGACCCTGAAAATATGTTCATGTCGAGAGTAAAAGCATGATTCTAACAATTCAAATATGTTTTAGTGTTTTGCAGTGATATTTTACAGGTTCAACTTCATATGGATTCAATATTATCAGTTCCTCTTCTTACTCCATCCACAAGATATTCAGAATGGAAGTTGAAGATGATTGCATATCTGAAGAGACAAGGTCTCTATGAGGTATCTATTGGACTTGGTAAAGAGTCTTATAAAGATGAGAATGAATGGCTAAATGACGGTGATAGAGCTTTTGGAACAATAGGCATGGCTTTTTGGAAGTCTCCAAGCTTGCGCTACCTTATTGAGTCTACAGAATACCCAAAGGATCTCTTGACAGAACTGGATAGAACCTTTGGGAAGCACAATGAGGATATTTATAGCAATTTAGGGAGCACATTCATAACCACAAGAGTTCTTTACTCAAAAGTATCAGCCTCTACTCTCTCTGATGAAGTTTTTCAAGATGAAGAAGCAGAATCTTCCTCACAGTCAATTCAAATTGAAGAAAGTTTCCTTAGAGTGACTCCTTCTCCTGCTGCTCCGGAAGTGTATGAGATCTCTGATATCTCATCTCCTCACATGGCTGATCCAGAAGAAGACATTCAAATCTCTGTTGTTGAGAAAGATCTCTCCTTCCATTCTATGCAAAAATTCTCCAGTGATTCTTCTATTATAAATTCTGTGCATAGTTTACTGGTGATTTCTCCAGGAAAGGGTGAGGAATTTGATTTCTCTTTCTCTAATGATGTTGCTGGTGTGGAGATAAGTAATTCTTTGGATATTTTGGAAATAATATCAAATTGTAGGAGTGATCCATTCACTCTCATTGATCTAAAGCTTCCAACAAATTCCTACATGATTGCATGCACCAATACTCAAGGTTTTGAAGAAGGGGAAAACTGTGCATCTACCATCTCGGTGGAGCACACTCTTGTATCTAATATGGATTTTATTGGATCTGATATGATATTATTTGGATCTGATCTGATATTACTTGGTTCTAGTGTTCAAGAGCTTTCAGTACCGCTTGTAGCTGTTCTCATCAATTTTGGTGTGAAGAAACAAGTACCAAAAATCTCTTTCAAAATTTCTGCTGAGGATTTGATGTCAGTTTTCTCTCATGAGTTTGCTGATATTATATTTTGTAAATCTTTGGATATTTTGGAAATAATTTCAAGTTGTAGGAGTGATTCAAAAACTCTCATTGATCTTGAGCTTCCAGCAAATTCCTACATGATTAAATGCACCAATATTCAGAATTTTGAAGGAGAAAATTGTGCATCTACCATCTCGATGGAGCAAAATCTTGGATCTGATATGAACTTTATTGGATCCGATATGATCTTATTTGGATCTGATCTGATATTACTTGGTTCAACATTTCAGGTTCATGAGCTTTCAGTACTGTTTGTAGTTGTTCTCATCACTTTTGGTGTCAAGAAACAAGTACCGCAAGTCTCCTTCAAAATTGATGCTGGGGATTTGATTTCATTCCACACTTTTGGATCTAATATGAACTTTATTGGATATGATATGATCTTATTTGGATCTGATCTGATATAACTTGGTTCAAGATTGCAGGTTCATGAGCTTTCAGTACTACATGTAGCTGGTTTCATCAATTTTGGTGTGACAAATCAAGTACCGCAAGTCTCCTTCAAAATTGTTGCTGGGGATTTGATTTCACTTCACAGTTTTGGATCTTATATGAACCTATTTGGATCTGATTTATTTTCTGATCTGATAATACTTGGTTCAAGTTTTAAGATTCAAGAGCTTACAATATTGCTTGTAACAGGTTTCATCAATTTTGGTGTGACAAATCAAGCACTGCAAGTCTCCTTCAATTTTGTTGTTGAGGATTCGATGTTAATTTTCTCTTATGAGTTTGTTGATATTAGATTTTGTGAATTATTGGTTATTTCTAAAGCAATATCAGATTATGGAGCTCAAGCATTCGCTCTCCACAGTCCCAGGGCTTCTCTACCTTTGGTCACATGCCCATCCCCTCACAGAACTAGTAAAGAGGAAGACATTTTGCATCCGCCTGGACACTTGCTCCTAACACTTGGGGTTGATTTTACCACTCATGGTTTGTTGTTCAAGGCTGACATATATCAGATTCTTGGGTGTTCCTCACATGGTTCGTTTTCTCAAGCACCATTCCTCTCTCATCACTTGATTTCAGCTACTCTACATGGGTCCAGTTTTCATCCTGCAGCTGTCTATATTCCTGATTCAGTTAGGCACATTATTCTTCTTCCAAAGAGGAAGATTCCTCCAGACATAAGCACTTTGTTTGGATTCATGGGTTCACCTGCACAGAAGAACCAAGATACTGCTGCTGCATAGTGCTGCAAATAGCAGCAAAAAATTTCACAAGTTTTTTCAAAATTTGTATTTCTACTTATTTTGAGGGGGGGGGGTCCCATGAGGTTTTCCCCTGTTTCCTTGGTTGTATTAAGCAGCATTTTTAAGCCGCAGATCCTACTCTAGATACGGAAATACCCACATTAATAGCAAGTCAGATCCCGGCATTGAATAGATCGACCGATAAAAATATTTGTCCATCCGTAATGGAAATTACATTAGTGGGAATATAAGCTGAAACATCTCCAGCTTGAGTCTCAACTATTGGAAGAGCTATAACACTTCCCTCACCTAACTGGGAACTTAATTTAGCTGCTCTTTCCAAGAGACGGGAATGCAAATAGAAAACATCTCCCAGATAAGCTTCTCGGTCGGGTGGTCTTCTTAATAGAAGAAACATTTGTCCATAAGCTTGTGCCTGTTTGGAGAGATCATCATAAATGATTGAAGTATGTTGTTTCTTATACATGAAGTATTCAGCCAAAGTTGCCCCTGTATAAGGATATTTCCTGTCTTTTAGATTGTATTTGGGTGACCTATGGTCTTGTTACTAGGGCCCACAGCTGTCCAAGTTAGGATTCGGGGGGGGTGTTAGGATTGTTAATCCTCCCTTGACCATACTGTCTATTAGATTATTTAGCCTAACTTAGGAACCTTAATTAATTAATTGGGTCCACTAATACCATTGAATCCACTTGGCCTAATGGGGCCACATGTACTAGTTACTAGAGTGTGGGGAACGCTGCCATAGGTTCACTGCCACTTACTGCATGTGCATGCATCAGTTTGGGCGCCTCTTAGACCAATCCCTACATTTTAGGAGCCATTGGGAGTCTCGGCACCATCCTCCTTCAGTTAGTTGGAGTTGGAACTAGTTAGTCTTAGTTAGCCCCCAGTTACTTTCAGTTAGTTCACAATCAGTTAGCTAGCGCTAGTTATGATGGCTAATTCATGGTTGCATGTGGAGTAGGCGCCTTTTCCCACCTACCACACTCAGTTGCGCTGAGTTAACTAGCTATCACTGATTGATTGAGTTGTTGGACATCTAGGAGTTGATCTATTGGACTCCGATATTGATTGAGACACCATGAGTTAGATGGTTAGTTAGATACAGTCAGATCCAGTGGATAGATTTGAATTGCTACCTAATGCATTCGAATTCTTTTCCTATGTAAACTATTGTAACACCTGATTTTATTATTGTGAATGATACTGTAAATTCCTGAGCAATACTTGTCCGATTCCTGTGTGGTTTGTTTTGTTCAGTTTGTATCTTCATTCTCCATCTGTTTGCTGCAAACATTATTAGAATTATCTGCTTGAAGATCTAAATGGCATTCAAATTCTAATACACATAACAGCAAACCATAAGGTGACACAACAAAACAGGGTTCCAGCCTATAACAAAGACAACCATGGTTCCCAACCACTCTGTAATACCGAAAAACAAGGTTCCAACCAAGGGTAGATGAAGAGATACACTGCAGAACGAGAAACTAACGTCTCTGCTAGCTCTTGCTGCGTCTGCGGAATGAAAAACTCTCTGCGTGACGGTAGGGATCGAAAAATGAATTGATGATGGAGAGTGAGCCCCCCTACGTGAGTGAGGAAGAACGAATAATAATGAGTCGTTCTCGATCAATGAGGAGTATGGAATGGGCACGCATTCTTCTGATTTCTTTCCTCAGAAGCAAGAATACAGGTTCCCCCAGGCTGCAGGTTTGCTCAAGCACAAAATCGACTACCATGCCTTTCTCTACCCAAGGCATTAACTACCTCAACCAACTTTTGGAAGAATTGAATGATTGAGTGCAGAGGACAAAAAGGGTAGTTGAGAGCTTGACGGTCCTCCCATTGACATCTGGCCTCACCATATTGGCTCAAGGGTTTGAATAACTCCCCTCCCTATTCCTTGTGAAATCATGCCCCCATCTCTTTCGTTGCAATACATAGCTAGTTGTGGGTATTTTATTAAATTGCATATTGACATCATATCTTCAAAGTATACTGTGCCTGACTAGCACTATAACCATCGGCATCGATCTTGATCGCCGATACACAAAACACCAAATCGATGGCAGGGCCTTGGCCTTGAACTCCTTGCCCTGATTTAATAACAATATTCACATCATGTACAATTTTTAATACCATGGGGTCAAAACCGGGGTTTTACAAAGTTTAGAAACAAGGTTGTTTTGTTTAGGGAATCATGAACTGCCTTATCTTGCTTGGCACGGCTTTAAGTTGAATCACAAAGGGCATGCATGGAGATAAAGCATCCACAAACCCTGCATTTTTCTTTGAAAAGGTAGCATGCTCAAGAAATGCATGGAGATGAAGCATCTACAAAACCTGCATTTTTCTTGAAAATAAGTCAACATCAATGTTTTATAAGTCAAACTCGGATTTGGAATCGGTCATGGGTCTCTAATTCGAATTCTGATTCGGATTCGGTCATGACTAGATTGGTTTGAACTTAATGACTTGGTTTACTAAAAAAATACATAAAACCTTAAAATTTTAATAGAAAGAAAATTATTTTAAAGATTCCAAGCAATTAGAGACAAAAATATGTCATATACCATGTAAGGGTGAATATATCAAAATGGCACCTAGTGCAATACATATGTGAATTTGTGAAACAAAATACATAATCAACAAGGCTCTAAATGGCCTCCAAAATCCAACACACAATGTGCTACAAACCTACAAGGTACTAGCCTACTGCATATCGCTGATCAACATGATCAATCATGAAACCCATCACCATTGTTGGGAATAGGATTCTCAACATGAGTTGTAGGGACATCCTCCGGCATGTCTATTTTTTAACAGGTCTATATTTTGCAGGGGGCATGTAGTCAAAGAGTAGGGTGACATTTGGTGTATTTTGATGGTTTAATGGACTTGTCTTCAGTTTGGTGCAATTCAGTTAGCTGGAATTCTAGAAACTGTTTACTTTGCTGAATTTTGGATGGGATGTGAAATTCAATTTTCATCATATGAGATCTAATGAGGTTGCTACCAACTCTCAAACATCCTAAAGGCTAAAAAAACTAATGATAATATAGATAATTTAAGGGTTGGATTTTATGTTATCATTCCAAGCTAGCTTGTGTCACTATTAATCAAGTTGTTTTTTACCCCAATGAGTGCTATGAGCTATAGGAATCCTACTAAGCATGTTGAAAGGCAATGAAGTAGGTTTAGAGTCTTAGGGTTTAGGTTTCTAAGTCATTTTTTTTTAAATTGAATTCAAGTCATATGGATGACCTGTGTAGTCACACATTGACTTGACAGAGTTGATAAAAACTTGGCCGAGGTGACGTAAACCTGCCGAGTCACACCCTGACTTGACCCATTCAATACCAAACCAGTCACCCAAACCGGTTCTAAGGGCGGGATTAGCTCAATTGGAGTCAACTTGGTCGACTCGATTGAATCCGAATCCAAGTCGACCGAGTTTTCAAACACTATCTCTGATTACAAACACTTACATGAACAAACGAAATTCAACATCTATGGAATGTGCTTTGTCTCGCAATTAGAATATTCAAGATAGAGATTGCATATTTGCATAAAGCCAACGAAATTTTTAAAAAAAAGGAAAGAAATTTCACAAATCCAGCACATTTTGTGAGTGTTCACACAGCCTAGAATAATCTGAAACACCTTGACAGAGATACATAGAGAGAGGGGAATCAGGGGATATATGTCCCTCTCAATTTATGGAGCTAAGCTTACTAGTTCCACTTTAGAATCCTAAGAGGATATGAAAGATAGAAAAACAGAGTCCGACATTAATATTAATGCCTTTGTATGTTTCAATTTTACTGGAATAGATGTAATTAGATAAAGTAGAGAGTCAAAAAGTAGATAAAATTTAACTTTCAGGTGAGTGTATTTTTCTATCAGAGTAAAGTTTATATTTTAGGTTTTTTAATAAAAATAAATTCGTAATTCGTAATTTTTAAAATTCTAATAATCCTTAAAATCAAAGTTTTGTAATAAAAATATAATGTAAGTACAACTTTGTATAAATTTCTATTTAAATTTTAAACAGAAATTATTAAAAATGATTAAGTTTTTCCATTTTTAAATAACTTAATAACATGTTATACGTACCCAGAATTCATTTCTAATAAAGTTCATGGTTAGGTCGATATACCCATCTGTAATCCGGACCATTTTCAGCAGCTGAACATCCTACTCGTCATTTATACAATTGACATTAGCTAGGGTACAATGCCTTTATTTATACAATTGACATAAGCTAGGGTACATTGCCTTTACTAGAGGTGATGGGAAAATTGAAATTAAGATCAGAACCAGCTAGTTAACCTGATTTGACCAACCAGGTTCGATTTTCTGATATATATTTTGCATTTAAAAATTAGTCAAATTGTAACCAAACGTCATTATATATCTGAACAGCAAGTTTACATAATCTTCTGCATAGACTCAGTTACGAATCAAGAACATGTTTCTCACACTAACAGGATTCAGCTCTTTATTTATGATATTTTAGATATAAAATAATTTGATACTTGATACATAAGTGCTTGGTAAAACTGACCTGACATCCGACGCACCTCTAATAACATGATAATTAGTAACAATATGCCCCTGCTGATCCCATATAAACCCTGATCCTGAACCCTGAGGCACTTCCAAAACATCCAGCGTGAAGGCATCCTGCCTGCATGTGAAACCATACCACAACAACAACATAAAGACCCTCGCTCCCAGCTGGTTGTTGCCACACCACCATTCAATTTTGTTTGTTTTAACACTCGATGCTCTCAAATTTTCACCGGAAAATAAAAAAAGAAAATTAGATCAATGCAGCACACACAATGTCGATACTTTAACTATCGACGGTTTATTCAAATTTAGACTTAAATAACATCTTTTTCTAACTAGCCCTCGAATTTTAGGGAAAAAAGCAGTAATGAACACTTCGGACCAACCGCCGTTCGTGGATTTCATTGTCCAGCTTAACTGACAAACTTTGCAGAATTTTGCCTAAATTTGCAATTTAATTCAACAAAAAAATTACAGAATTTTGCGTGAAGTATAAAGTCTTTTGGAACCGAGCTTAACAAAGGAGAATGGTTGCAGCCGCCGCAGTGAAACGAAAAATCGAACAGTAGGCAATTTTTAAAACATTTCTCAATATTGCCTACTAAAATCAACGAAGACTACCTCTGGATAATGTGACATGATACCGTCATAGTTAGAGATAAACGGGAAGTAGCCTTTTGAAGTTCCAACATAAAACAATAAAGTCAGGTTACCTGACAGCCAGATTGGTAATATAGACGACCGAAGGAGTGTTTTCCTGAAAAAGGCGAACGGTGGCGAGCTCGTCCGCTTGCAATTTCCGAGCGGGAGTTACAACAAAGGCGTTGGCGTCGCCGGTATCGACGACATTAAGTGTAAGAATGGAGAGGATTGCTGCCATGCCTGTACACCAAACTAAGGTATGCTCCACGCTTTCTCGCAAGACGAACACAGATCTCTCCAATAACGATTTCAAACTGGATGCGCTCTCCCTCTCCGTCTCCTCTCGCGCTACTGCTTTCGAGGTTACACCATTCACGGAGTCTTTGCTGTTTCTAATCCGCAGCTTATTGCAAACCATCAGACTTAAATTGAAACTGCGCGTCTGTTTTTTGACATATTTACGAGGAGCTGATCTGCTTGATGGGATGAAGTTCATGAGAGGGAAAAGAGCAGAAGAAGCAATGGCAGTGGCCATGGGCGCGGAAGCTACTATTGCTACTACTACGTCCTACGTCCCACTCCCGCCCGGTCGAATGGAAGGAGCTCATCAGGCGTTATAGCTATACACAACAATTCCATGTATATAGTTTGTATGCGAGTGGATAAGCAAATAACCTGTGTTGTGGAGACACTTCTAGACACTACCATTGGCTCATTACCAGACACCTTTTTTAACTCTGTTTTTCGTTAACCGTATTTATTTTTTATTTATGCGAAAAGGAAAACCTGAACTCAAAATGTTTGTATGTGAGAAGATACATAACATATAAAAAATAATAATAATAAAATATTATTATTATTATTCGAAAATTTTAGTCTTTGATATTCAATTTTTCTTTTTTTAATTAAGCACGCTTACTTGCGCTTCTTAAATCGACGTGATTCATGATAGATCTTTTTATTATTATTATATATATACTCCCTTCCATAAAAAGAAGAGTTTTAATGTTATAGTGAAATAGAGTTATGTGACTTCAAATCATTTATAATATACATTTAAATTCTATTTTTATTATTCTTTGTTGCAATTTTTTTTTCAATTTTTTTCTTACAAATCAATGTACTATATATATTTTAATGAAATAATAATAAATAATAAGAGAGCATCTTTTACATAAGTGGCTTGTGGGGATTATCAATCTTTGGACAATGAGAAATTGTTTTTAAAAGAAGTTTTGGAAAAGCAATCAATAACCACACTAAAGCTCTCACTCTCTATCAAAGAATAAAAACTCAAGATTGATTAGGAACTTGTACAGCATTGGAGACTTTGGGATCATCATTAGATATATGCTACAAACCCATCTTTTGTCTTATAGCATCTTGGTAAAGCTCATTGCAAGAATACTAGTAGATGCAAAGAGATTCAATTCGAGTGAGTATTCTCATGTCCAAAGATCTTGCACTTACCAAATAGAGATCATTTAGCCAATGAGGCTTCTCACTTGGAGGAAAGGAAGCTTAGAACAAAATATGGGATTAATCTTTCAATCATCCCCTAATTATATTATTGATGAATTGTCCAATGCATGTCAAGTGGCCTTTTGAATTCAAGAAGGAACAATGAGTTTTAATGTTTTTATCTCTAGTGTGCTCGCACACTTTAGACTTGAAGGCGGAGCGATTTCATATTTCATGATTTGGTAATATGTTGGATGCAAGTGAGATTTGATGGTGGCCAATGTGGTTTTATATTTGAATTATGTATGGATGCTTGTTTATTTATCTTTTCTGGTGAAGGTCCTCATCTTCAATTCCTTTTTTTATGTTGATAGTGTTTGAGTTGTTATATTAATGCATGTGGCGAGTTTCATTCTCAAGTGTGGTGGGTTGAATGTTGTGAATTTGGGAAGGCTTGGTTTCATGTTGGAAAGGTTTTAACATGAGTTAAGGTTTTGGTGCCACCAGTATTGACTAGGTATATGGTGTGTGCAAATTATATAAATCCTCTCTTGGGTATTGGAATACCACGGTCATCCTATGTGTTGCCCTCTTTGTGAAATTATGGATGTTCGTCAAGTTTTGAGGAGACATGAGATTCTTCTCATTGATAATCAAACTTCCATTTTCACAACAACTTCTAAAATGTTCTTTTAAGAGGAAGTTTGCAATTTTAAGTGTGCTAAAATTTTGGAAATAACGACTCAACAAAAATGTCAAATTAAGAATCTTGAGGCAGAGTGCAAAATGTTACCCCAAATGCTAATAAGTCTAGACAAAAGCTAATCTAGTTAGTTTAGTATGTAACAAACCACGACATTCACAATGATGAATTGTGTATTGTTACATGTTTTATTTATGTGATATAATTTTTGTTTAAACATGATCTCATACATCTCCCATGATGTGTCATGTGCTCATGTCACTAGTATGATTTTAAACATATAATATGAGACACCACTTCTCATTCATTTGTGTTGCATTCCACTAATAAGTATTTTATTTTAAATAAAATGAAGAGAACAATTGGAATTTCATATTGGTGTTTTGATTAAAGATTATAAAAATTTACAATTCCCAAATGCAAAACTATGGTTATAACATGTCCTAATTAAACATATGCTTGTTTGAAGGTTGTAGAAACTCCCATTAATGGTTGGCTCATGTTCACTATGGTTTGAGAAAATGTTGTCTATCGTATGCATGTGCTATGAATATAGGAATCAACATCACCTTATCTCATGCTCATTCACCAAATTCAATAGCATTATCATATTTATGAAATGGGACTATGAAATATAAAATAGCGTGAATCTATGAGTGGATGGGTACTATAAGAAGAAATCAACCATGTGCATTAATTCTCTTACATGTGTTTTATATGTTGTCCTCGATGTAAAATTTTCAATTGTTATATCAAAAATTTATAGATACAATACATTTTTGGTCAGCTTTTACCATGGACATATAGATGACCAATAACTTTTAAGATAAATCTATGGGTAGAAGTGCCATTAAATAGGTTGAGCCATGATTTTTTCACATGGTGTTATAGACAACTTCAAATCCAATGAGACCCACTTAGGATGGGATTGACATTTCATTAAGTGGGGTCATCGGGGGTTTCTCAAAACTTATTATAGTCATTCTCTTATTTCCAACAATATGGAGTGTTGATTAAGTTTATTCAATGATGATGCAGAAGGGAGTTTCAAATTTATAAATCTCTTCGAAGCACAACCACAATGGACCAAAATTGGACCCCCATCATGGTCCATTAAAGGTTGTCTAATGATTTCCACCTTTGGGTTAAGGAAATGAAATGTAGATCCATTATTTCATGGATAGCAAGGTCGAGCATAGGGAAATTATGTTGGGCCCAAGGAATCAATTGCACTTCATTGGTCTCGTTTATCAATCTAGAACCATATTTGGATGAGTTATGCTCTTAGACAATTATTTTCTCATCTTATGTCCTAATGTCATTGATCTTGAAAGAACCCTCCTTTTCAATACAAATTGGTGTTGATAATTGCTTTTCAAAAGAGGAAGTGTCCACTTCAAAGGTCACGTGGGTTGCATCACAGTGTTTCGTTGATTTCAATGTTGATTTTCAAGTCTTAGTTAATTGCTTCTCTCCAACGTCTCTGTCAACAACCCCATCCAGAGTCATTAATGAGGTATTTATGTATCCCCAGTGTTGTGTGCATAATTTGAAGCTTCAATATTCACTAGCATTCCTAAGGGGGCTCATTGGTTTTCTCATATTCTTGGCTTTTGACCTTGCTCAAACATACATTAGGACTTGTTTTGTGTCTCCTTATTAAATGTTATATGATTGAAATTTTTAATTGGCATAACTAATAAATGTAAAAGAGAAATTTTCAGTAATTATTGGTCATCTCATATTTGCATCCAGGTTTCTTTATATGAATGCTTTATATACCTAGGGTTATTCTCAACCCATATTACAATCTCTTTTTGAGGATTTATTTATTTTCAATGGAACAAATCACAAAAAACCCTCTGAGTACTTCCCTGTGATCCATGGATGGTAAACAAGGTAAACCATCGGCCTTGATTATGGAGCCTAACCCTAAGGGGGTCAAGAGAGTTGAACTGTCAAAACCCCAAATTTTCTGAAAAATTTAAAAAAATTTAAATGCATATAATTTTCATAATTTCAGTAAACTAATTATTTAATTAGTTATATGTTACTAAATTCCTTATCTGAATTATCTATTGGTTATGTTTAAAGATAGAACAGTTCTTTTCAGCTTACCAACTTGTTTTCTCTTTGCGACCACAAGGTGGGACTGTCATGAATTTCCAGGCTTACTTAGCTTTCGAGCTAATGCAGAAAGTTTTCCTATTCTTACAGACTACAGGTAAGAAGTTCGGGTGCTGCTTATCATTAATTCTAAAGCAGTCAGATATAAGTTCGTTGCACAAAAATAACTCAGTAAAGAAAATAAATGCTAAACAATTCCAAAGTTGATTGAGGTAAACTCATTATACTGTCTTTCTTTCTAGTAGCTGTAAAATTATAGTTCCTAAAGATTACTGAACTATCTGATATCTATTATAGTCGTCAAGTGTCAAAATTCCTTAACTAAATCTTTGCAAATAACATAAGAATGGCAAAGTTATGAGATCGATGGTTTACTTTCAAATGTGAACAATTACATTTACATCGTAATGTATATTAATAAGGGGTTACGTGTTACTAATTCCATTCTCATTCTTTGAAGTTTAAGAGGTTTATGTCCTTATTACAAGCTGCTCTTTAAGAAAGACACACTAATGTTGATGCATAAAGTTTTATTTACATACCAACTGTTCCAAAGCATAACTAAAGCTTATCTTTAGTAAGTTAGATATCTTACTGTAAACAGGTTTTATCCCAACCCTTATATATATATATAAAAGGGGTATGTCCTTAATGGACCATAGTCTTTAAAAGAAAGCATAACATAATAGTTTTATGGCTTAACTTTTATCTTGGTAAATCCCATGACAAAGAGATTTATAGCTTCACCTTTGTCACGTTACAATTTATTTTAAGCAATACATTAGCCCAAATAAATGTTATTACTTTCCTTCTGTATTTTATTATCAAACTTTACCATTTTATTAAAATAAACAAGCCCAATGAGGTTAACAATAACAATAGGGAGGTTGCCATAGTTAGCTTCTTAAAACCTTCTTTATAATAACAAGGGGTACACCTTTTGTGTTACGCTTATAGATGTTGGTTGAGCATATAATTATTGTAAACAATGTTCTCACTAAAGATAAATGTATTTAATTCTTTTATAACACAGTTACATGACTTCATTATTATCAAGCTTATAATGATTGAAGAAAGAACAATTTCATAGCTTAGAGAGGTCAAGGAAAAGACTACGCCATGATGTTCATAATCTTAAATTTGCTTTAGGTTTATATACATCATAATTTATAAAGTTATAAGGTCGTAACAACTCCCACGACCTTGATAATTGCTAAGGTAAAGTATTCAAATTAACAAAGTCTTATGTTCCATGCAGCATATGTAAATGATTGACATGGAACATGGAATAATGTGGAACTTTCGAAAATCATTGAGTAGGAAATGATAATACTCGTGGAGAGAAGATCTCCGGGACTATACACTCGAACCCACTGCTCGCAAATTATTTATCTGCTAACGTGGCGTTGTTGTGGCCAAGTGCTGCATGGATATAAGGGACTCTCCCTCGAACCCTAATCCTATTATCCCGTCCATATTTTTCGGCCTCCTGCTGCCCTGCGATGGTGCTGGTGCACCCTTGTTGCATCACTCCTCTGCAATGGTATTCTCCCTTGCTCGTTATCTTCCTCGTGGCTTGTCCAAAAGCATGTTAAAGAAGTGTCGTCCCAAATTGTTGTTGTTTGAAAAGTGTTAACGGTTCTCCCTTCAGGGTTTCTCTGTCTTAGCTGGCTCGAACCTGAACCCTGACTGTAAACAGTCCCCTTCTTCTTTAGTTGGGCAATGCGAGTGTGGTACTTCACTTTAGAGTGCTGTAATGTAGGTTTCACCGTGTAATGAGTGTTGTTTTGGATAATAGTAACACTACGGCTCTAGGGCTTTTACCTTACCTTACCGGGATGATGACTAAACTCTTGTTGTCAGTAGTCAAAGCTGTGTAGTAACTCCGTCTTCCTTGCAGCTGATGAAATACTTCCTCATACTCATGCTGGTGGTAACACTTCTCCTCGTAGAAGGTTATATTTCGGTAAAAAATTTAAGGTAAGCCCAACAGTTTTCAATTCTGGGTTTTCATTACCAGCTATTTATTATTTAATAAATTGACATTTAAATCATATTACTAACAACAAATCGTGATGAAATGCAGGTACAATCTGGTTTCTCTTTCTCTGCGAAATCTGGTGCAAGTCTGTGGCGACTGGCTATTTATGGTAAGCCTGGTTTAACCATGGCATTTTTCTCCTTGTTGGTCCCTTGGGGACATACGTGGGTTGGTCGTCGCGACCTACAACCCTTGCATTTTCGGTGTACTCTGTTACCTGGTTTGTTGTTTTTAAAGGAAGATGAGACCGTTACATTAATCGGGGTGCTCCGGCTACGGCCGTGACTGTATATGTTAGCTTTTTGCTTAATTATTGTGTAAGAGGTAAAATGAAACAAAGGGCAGTTATGCCATACTCTCAAGTACTTGAAGAAGCCGAGGGCTTTGGAAATTCTTCTGACCCTTTGTTTATCTTGGCTGTGTAATTCATGAGGTCGTGAGCTAAAGTTGAAGAGGGGTTTAAAATCCTCGATTTCTTACTTCTGTTGTAATTTTGATATTACATGGTTTTCACCCTAACTCCATAATATAAGTTGTTAATACAGTCTTCTTTAAATATCTTTTGATTTATAATACAGTACTGAAATTTGTTTATTTACTTGTGTTGTAATTATATTATTTGAAGCTCGACAGTAAGAAAATAATTACAACATCTTTGTAATTATCTTTGATTTATAATATACCTCTGTAAATTATGAGGTTATTAGTTAGGTTGTATAATTTTTGGTTAAGCTCGATAGGTCGAGCATTCTGTCGCTCTGTGGGATACTTCCTATGCGTTATTGTACTTGATTTTTACCCGTAATAAAAAAATATTGCTAGGGTTTCCTGTACATTAGTTTTATATTGATCTAATTTATTTAAAAGAATTGTAATGTTATTATATATTTGTTACCCTTCGGTATATAATAACTTATGTTTTTGTTTACTGTTACTATAATGGAATAAACACTACTTATCTACATCTAGATACTGTTATTTTAATTATATATTTATTAGCTTGTTCTTGTTTACTTATAAACCTAGATTAAAATAGTATTCTACTATTGTATTCTTATACTTACTGCGCTGAATAAATTATATAGGAATAATTTATATAGGTACACTATGTATCCTATATTATCTGTTTATGTTATAAGGTTAATGTTTATAAAAAGATGAAAGAATAAGAACTATGTTCAGCATTCGTGGACATCTTAAAAATATAAGTTGGTAGTTATAGATTTTTGTTTATGCTTAGCTAGATAGAACAGAAAATTAATGAATATACTTACATAACTATCCATAAACAAATTCTGAAATCAAATAAGTCATCTGTAGAAACAAATCAACATTCTAGCTAATATTTCTTTCAATCTTGTTTATTATACAAGCAGTAGTTGAAACTGGAAAGAAATAGACTGTAAAGCATCTTTATTTAATTTAGTCCTACTCTAGTTAACTATTATACTCTTCTTTTGAATTCAATTAAGCAATGAGATTACTGAAAGTAACTACTGTATCAAAAACTATTTTATCTACTCATTGATGCTACTATCAGTAAATAATATAGCTTCTTTCTCTGTTTCTAAATAGACTGACAGTTTCAATACAGGTTATTACTACTCCTAAAACAAAAGATATTTCTTCTGATAACAACATAAGAAAATACTCTATAATTCCATTAACCTTCTATTCTGCATTGTCATTATACTATATTTATTTATAATTTCACCCCTATGCTGGAGTACGGTCTGGTCACTCCAGATGAGGAAAAACACAGGTGGGGTTTTTGTTTTTTTCATTAAAAGATTCTGTTACTAAACAAACTAAAAACAATTTCATTACTAAACCATCTAAATCTTTACATCATAAGCTACAAACATGCCATTCAATCATACATAGATATCAAAAACAAATATTATTAGATGGCAGAACCTGTTCTTGAGCTTGGATGACAACAACAATGGGAGGTCGTTCCTCCCTACCAACTCCTGGAGAGCGCTCAAACAACGACTCCTCGGGACCCCCGAGCTTGCTCTGGTCTCCCTGGATGGAACTAGGTGCAGCAATAATCAAGTACCAATCTTCAGACTCAATACCAATCCTGAACTTATCAGTAAGTTCTCTCAGCTTACAAGCTGTATCAAACCAAGTTACTGCAGATTTTCTCTCAAAACACCTTCCTTACTGTTTTCCCTTTTCCCCAATGAATTCCCTGAATAGCATTCCTCCTGAATGATTCTTCACTGGAAAATATCTGAGCAACCTCAGCTCTATTCATTGGGTACTTTTAAAATATTTCCTAGGTCTTTTTGGGTTAGTTGTCATTTATTGAGCCACCTGCTCTGATCCCACTTTCTTGGGGGATCATGACCCCAAATGTAGGGAAGTTGCCACCTGCAACATAGGAAGTGTTTGAGGATGCTGCCACTTGTCTTTTGCCCTCCACCTAGTTCCTTCCACCAGTTTGACCAGTAACACTTTTATTAACAGCTCTCCCATGCTGTTGTCTCCATTTTTTTATTTATTAATAATAAAATATTCAGAATTACATTCCACGTCTTTTGACTATGTTGAGTCATCAGTTCCTACTTAGCATTAAATTTAACATAATGTCTTAGGAAATCAAATTAAACAATTAACATTATTTTACAAAATTGGGGTATGTGAC
>LPNX011187676.1:46923-72734 GCA_001517045.1 Pseudotsuga menziesii
ATATTTTGTCAATTGGTTATAGCCTCGACAAGTGAGAGGAGTGTTATCCTCTTGACCTAAGTACAATTACTACAAGTGACATGTTGAACTCTTAATAAGTATATTTTTGTAATGGCATCCAACCTTGTGTTGACAAAGCCTTGAGCTTCTACAACATTTGATATACCCTCAACACCATCCTCCAAATGAGGGGAAGTGCTCAATGGGTATCATCGACAATAACAACAACATGATAGTATGAAAACTAATTGTACTAGCACTATGATGACAACATGACAATATGATTGGAATCAATGTGTTACATTGACATTAATATAGTTTTACCCATATGTAAGATGGTACACCCCACAATAATGTTTACCATTAAAAAAAGAGGGCAAGGATGCAATGAGATCAAAATGCATACAAGGGTTTAGGATTTTAGAATCATACATTTTGCAATCACTTTTTAGAAATATATGAACATATTTAATTTCTTTATGGGAAACAAAAAGTGGGGCAATGAGACAATGCGATAAGAACAAATACAATGGTTTACACTTTCCAAGAAAATTGTGCATGCATATATGAGGAGGATAAATCTCATCCTCCATACAACTGAAGATGTAAGGATTTAAGCCATGGGGGTATGATCAGGCATGGAAAAGTTGAGAAGACATATATTTAATTGGTAATATGTATGCACCCATAACCCCATACGTTTCCACTACAACTTCTTTTACTTATTTCATAACTACTGTGGACACTCCTTACTTCATAACTCTAGGTTTTACACACAACCATTAAAACAAGAAAAATAAAAGCTTTTATGGTTGCCATATGCAATAGTATTGTCATATTTATAAAAACAAGATCAATTTAAACAAAACTAAGGTTCTAGTCATTCTTCTTTTGCTACTATCTTGTGTGTTAAGACCTTCCATATTGATTTATGCTAAGTCAGAGGCTTATGTTGGTTGGATTGTAATTGATCTCCTTCCACATGTAGCCTATATGTTGTGATCTTCAAGTTTGAACTTTACATAATAGATTTTTATCATCAGTATTCTCATTAACATGCATTCAACACTATCCCTACTTTATCTTTATTGCTCATGTGATAACATTGTTCAATAACAATGCTTGTTTTTCATTGTTTTGCATTGCCATCTACATGCAAAGATGTTTTTTAAATGCCAATTTATTATAAATTCAATGACTATGAGAACAATAACACATATCTTACAGTTTTATGCACTTGATATTACCATATCTGGTCAATTTAATGGGTATATCTGGCCAATAAGTAATGGGCATCCGTTCCACATTTGTATTCACTCTTGAATAGGTATATATACAATGATAAGGATGGTTTTAGAGGTGTCACCCACTCCAACTAACCATTGAGACTATTTACTCATATATATATATATATATACATATATATACATATACATATATATACATATACATATATATACATATACATATATATACATATACATATACATATATATACATATACATATACATATACATATACATACATATACATACATATACATACATATACATACATATATATATATATATATATATATATATATACATATATACATACATATATATATACATATATATATACATATATATATATATATATTATGTTATTATTCTCATTATATCATATTATAATATGATGATATAGTTAGGCCTAAGAGGCCCCCTCAACATCTTCCCCACCCAATGTTGGCTCTTTCATTTTTGGAAAGGACCATAAATATGGAATATCATGTTTATAATAAGGTCGAAGATGAGGGAAGTAGTTGGCACCCAAAATTGTCAATAGGTCCACTCCCGCTAATATATACATAATATAAGGAAAGTGGATGGTGGATAAGAAGAAGAGAGGGAGAGCATAAGGATAAGAAACATAAGCAAGCAATGGATCGAAGAGGGATCGTAAGAGAATTTTGGTCAAGTGTCTTCTCTCGATCGATATATGTTTTGGGATATGTAATTGGGTCACATGATTGTGGTTTTTGTTTATGTATTTGAATCCATGATGGTTTACTCCAATTTTTTTTTATTGAGGTTGTAGAGTTGTATGAATCCATTTTAACAAAGATCGAGTCTTGAATATGAATGGAAATTATTGAGCCCCTTAAAATTTTAGTGTATGTGATGCATGGTGTTTCATGTTCTTTGCTTTAAATCTATCACATAACTTTGTTATTTGTATGGTTCAATGTGTATGATAAATCTATGTTATGATATTGTAAATAAATGAAATAAAGACAAGTTCATCCCTACAGTTAACCATCCTCATCTTACATGGGTCTAGGTTGTGCTTCGAGTGAGACCTTGTAGAAGGAGCAGGTCAACGAAGTCGACGTGAACGAAGACCGACTTAGTCGATGGGCCGACTTAGTCGATCAGCTGACTAAGTCGGTCGACCGACTAACTAGAAAGATTAGGTCGGCTAACTAACAGTCGTGTCGGTTCACCGAACCGACAGGTAGTTATTTTGTAACTGTTTGTAAATTGTATATATTAGGCTGTTGAGCCAAGCAAGAACTCAGTTCAGTTCTCTGCCTTGTATGAACTCATTACATTAATATAATATGTTATCATATCTGTTCTTGTCTCTTGTTTATGAGTTATAGTTATGTTTTAGTATGTATTATTGGTAACCTTATGTGATCTGTGAGATTACAACCTTGGACATAACCGATTGATGAGGAAGTCGATGTCAGACAACTTTACCAGATTCATAACAATACAGACTATACAGAGCCAAATATCTATGGGGAGCTTCACTTAGGTAACCAAGACTCCATTGGTTATAATTCAGATGCTGAATTATATGATTGGGAAATGGAAAATTACAAAACACAAGCAAGAGGGTGCTGGACCATACAAAAAGTACAGAAAAAAACCCACCCGACAGTGCTTCATTGTATCCATTATCCCCAAAATCTTTGAAAAGAAAGTCAGGGAACGACATACCTTACAACCAACTACCTTACACACTACACAAATACCCAGGTATAAGGAGAGGGATTCCCCAGTCATGCACATTGAACAAGTATCTAAAAATATTGGAGAACATGGCAGACTTCAAAGCTTAGTGGAAACATTTACAGGTCAAGCAGCTAGGTGGTGGGACACCCATCAGACAAAATTGCAGAGCTGGACATCTGCTTCCACTTTCTTTGTCGAACGCTTTGGTGGGAAAAAGTTAACCCAGGGAGCTCAAATACCTATCTTTATCCAAGGTAAAGACCCAGAAGAACACATCCAGCTTTGTGAAAAGGAGTGGAGAAGACTTGGATATAAAGATGAGAGAGCCTGGCCCCATTTGTTCCCTTCAACCCTAGCCGACTTACCCAATAAATGGTATAAGATGGAGGAAGCTAGAGGTGAAACCTTCTTTTGGCATGAACTCAAAGAAAATTTTATTAAGGACTTCTAGTTCATACCTCAAAACAAAAAATTGGTTGGGACAGCACAACAAATCAAACAATTTCTCCAACCGACAGAAAAACAAACCTCCCAAAACCATCGACAGATCAAGAACTGTAACAATATACAAACTGAATCTACATCACAGTTAACATGTTTACACCTAGAAAATGAACACACAGAAGGTAAGAGCTTCCGATGGAAGGCCGACAACATTGAAACAACCAAACCGATCCACTCAATCTTGAAAGTCGAGACCACCGACAAACCAGACCTTGACAAAATGACTGCAGCCGACTTCCCTGCTACATTCTCCCAGTTCACAGAAGGAAGTCGGCCGATCAATGAAGCTAAAGCACCAGAGTGGCTAGATGCCAAAGTGAAAACTAAGGAGGTCGACATTTCACATGACGACCGACCAAAAATAGCCAAGATTGGTGACTACTGGAATGAACAACAGACCACCGAAATAGTGAACTTACTTAGAGAATTCCAGGATGTCTTTGCAAGGGACTATAAAGACTTAAAAGGCTTGGTACAAGAGATGGGAGAAATGAAAATAGACACTAAACCTGATGTCTGGCCTGTCAAGAAAAGACCTTATAAACTAGCTCACAAGTACAAGGAGATAGTTAAAAAGGAAATTGATAACATGTTAGCAGCAGGGATCATTTACCCCATTGACCAGTCTGAATGGGCAAGTCCAATGGTCGTCTAGCCCAAGAAACATGACCCGACAAGGTTAAGAATTTGTGTCGACTTTAGAGAGCTCAACAAAGTAACATTAACAGATCCATTCCCAACCCCCTATGCTGATGAAATCTTGAATGAAGTTGCAGGCCATGAATGCTATTCATTCACAGATGGATTCTCAGGGTATAACCAAGTACCAATAGCAAAAGAAGATCAGAAGAAGACAACATTTGTCTGTGAATTTGGCTCTTTTGCTTACAAAGTTATGCCTTTTGGGTTAAAGAATGCACCTGCAGTGTTTTCCCGAATTGTTGTCAAGACCTTCCAAGAATATATCTATAAGACCATGGCAGTATACTTCGACGATTGGACTATATAATCCACCTTAAAAGATCACTGCGCATGGCTCCGACTCATGCTGGAGAGATGTCGACAAATTCAACTCTCCCTGAACATCAAAAAATGTATCTTTATGACTCCTATAGGAATACTCCTAGGGCATATTGTCTGTAAGGATGGTATCAAAGTCGATTTTGCCAAGATTAAAATCATCCTTGACCTGAAACCACCAATAAACCCTAAACAAGTTCGGCTGCTACTTGGCCATACAGGCTATTATAGGAAATTTATAAGACACTATTAAGACATGACTTAAATTTTTGTACCTCCCTGTTTCTTCAAGACGAAGAAACGTTTTGTTCGTGGGGGAGATGTAGAAGGAGCAGGTTGACGAAGTCGACGTGAACGAAGACCGACTTAGTCGATCAACCGACTAAGTCGATGGGCCGACTTAGTCGATCAGCCGGGTAAGTCGATGGGCCGACTTAGTCGATCAGCCGACTAAGTCGGTCGGTCGACTAACTAGAAATATTAGGTCGGATAACTAACAGTCGTGTCGGTTCACCGAACCAACAGGTAGTTATTTTGTAACTGTTTGTAAATTGTATATATTAGGCTGCTGAGCCAAGTAAGAACTCAGTTCAGTTCTCTGCCTTGTATGAACTCATTGCATTAATATAATTTGTTATCCTATCTGTTCTTGTCTCTGGTTTTTGAGTTATAGTTATGCTTTAGTATGTATTATTGGTAACCTTATGTGATATGTGAGATTACAACAGACCTTCCCCTTGGAGAGATGGGAAATAAAAGCACACTAGACTACAACGACGCCCTTTCTTGGCACCTGCACAAGAACCTCGCTCTCCATTTGGCACAAACAAATAGTTCTATTGTCAGTGCATGCTTTCTAATAGGATGTTGGTAACTACATGGATGCACATGTACCAAAGACTCATGCTTAAGATTAGTGGGAAAGGAAGTTTGAGGACTTTGAAATACAATAAGTTGAGCTATGAGGGTTGGATACACCAAAACTTAGAGAACACATCCTTTATGGAGGACCAATTTAAGATCAATATGAAGTTTTGTGGGTAGAATTCCCTAGAAATCTATTTAATTGGATAAAAAGACTTGTGGAAGGTTTGGAATATATAAACTAACAATGAAGGATTGTGTAATGGACTTGAAGATACCTAGTAGTGTTTAATCAATTAGATTCGTCACTAACAAGGGCTATTAATTTCTGGGTAGAGAACAATCTAATTGGGTACATTGTAGAATTTCTAGCAGAAAACATAACCAATCTCTCTCTAAATCTAAAGAAGAGTTCAAGAAGGGAGCAAGAGGTAGACTACTAAACAAAGGTCCTTTATGGATTAAGACCTGGATGGTTGAATACAATTTTTTTCCATTGAATTGGATTAGAATGGAGAAGTAAACCCTCATGCCATTGGGGGAGTATTCAAGGTGATGTTGCAAAGTTGCACAAAATTGAGGTTCCATACAATAGGGGGGATTTGTTAGAGATGCCAAGGATGAGCATGTAGAAAGAAGAGTGGAATATGTGAAAAGTGGTGGAAACCCATATGATAAAAGCAAAGAAGATAAGCGTGCAACTAGAAGAGAAGTTGTGGAATAAAGAGATTATTGAAGAGAGGGAAATGACTTGTGGTAGGTCAAGATATGAGATGAACTATTTTGTTTGTGGCTAAGAGGAAGAAGAATAGAAGTGCAGGATGGCCCAATGAGGAGGAGATGGGGAGAAGGAGAAATTAAGGAAAGAGATTAAAAATTTCAGTTGGCAAGTAACATATTACTGAATCGACCACCCGAACCAGTCCAAGAAGAAGTTGTAGGATAATCATAGCTGTCAAAACTATGAAAAATGGTGAAACCCTAGAAATCGAACCACTCATTGTTGCAAAAGGAAATATTGGAAGTAATAGTAGAAACACACCTTCCATTATCCTCTGGGATCCCTCACAAAATTTGGTAATATATTCTCAACACCTAGTTTTATAGTTATTTGGGTATAAACAGACGATTGGAATTTCTAGTAGTTTGCAGGTTGGATCAATATTAGGTGGAAGTAGCAGAAGTTATCAACAAAATAGTGGTAACAATGTGACTCAGCTTGAACCTCAAGGGTTTGTGTTGGTAGGACCCCCAGTTGCTATAATAGATATAATACAAGTAGAACTGCCTATGAAATGCCTAGAATATTGGGGAAGAGGAGGTGAAGTCGATGCATAATAACATTGGTTTCTTTTTGAAGCTATATGGAAGGGACCCCTCCTGTAGTGAAGCTCATTGAATTTTGGCACCACATTGCATGGAAGAGCCCTGCAATGGTATATGAAGTTGATCAAGTGAAGAGATGCAAGTGCACTAGCTCTAACTCTACTAGATATAGAGAAATTGTTCCTAGATGAGTTTTTGCAACCAAAGTTCGAATAACAAGGGATTGCAGAACTAAGAGAAATTTGGCAGAATGATGGAGAATGTTCCTGGGATTATGCACAACTTTTTAGAGATGTGTTGGCTAAACTATCATTCCCTAAACATGATGCCCACCTCATTCGTAAACTGTCATGGATATTTCAATGGATCAATTCATCACAACAGATCTTACAACTTAATTCATTGTGTTAATTTAATTTCATAAGATATTGAATACAATGGAGTTGAAATAGAAACTAGAGAAAATTAGTACACAATCCACACAATAACACGAGATATACCCTGATCTGAAATTTTCAAGATCTTTTTAACCATTAAAATTGCATATGAAATTTGAATGCTTAATTTCATAAAAAGGAATTTTTAAAAGACAATGTTAAATGCTTAATCTAACCACATAAGCAAATAAACAAGTATGCAAACCATAAAATTGCAGACAACAGAAGATAACGAAGTTCACCCCTCCTGGCCTACGTATCCGAGTCATTTCCAATGAGAAGGACGGTCTTATTATGTCTTCAAAATATTACATACATGAGTTCTTGAGATATTTGTTAACACCATTATTTATCAAGGGGGTGAAAGTCCATGGTGGAGAAGAAAAATAATGGTTGTTTGGATACTTTGGTTAAAAGATATATAGTAAAAATGGGACTATTGGCAAAAAAGCGATTAAGTCACCAAAGATCCTAAGCCGCGATGGGAGAAGGAATAAAATCGAGGGCTGATATTCTCTTCGCTCCCCAGAGATGCAAGGAAGATAAAGGTTTGACCAGGCGTTTATTGGGCGCACAGATCAGTGGTCATCAAGTTGTTTCAGGCAGATCCACGGTCTATATCCAATCCGCTTCGTGAAGTTGCGTCTTGGTTAAAATGACACAATCCAACGGAATCGGGTACATGCTACTCAATCCAATGGCGGAGAGGTGAAGTCGGATCACATCCACGGTTGAGATTGATTCCGGGACCAGAACCTGCACGACCGATAAACCTAAAGCGCCCAGCGGAATGAGTTACCCGGTGATCGATCTGACGGTTGAAAATCAAAGTGAATCAAATCAACGGCTAATCCGATGGTGGAAAGTTAAAGGCATATCACATCAATGGCTGAGAATAATTCCGAGGATCAAAGCTGCACGACGGTTAAAGCGACTGAGCCCAGCGGAATTCGGTACGTGTCACCCGATCCAACGGCTCATGATAAAAGGCGATTTCATCGACGATGGGAGATCATTCCGGGATGGAGACTGGCGCGTTGATTATCTCCAAGACGCCTGGCGGAACGAGGTACGTGGCGCGCGATCCAAAGGCCAGAAATTAAAGAGAAATCATATCTAGGGTCTCGAATGAAGCCGAAAAATAGAAGTGCACGGCAGTTAAGAGTAAGTGGTGGTTGCGGAAAATAAATGCTGTCTATGTGGCGAATTGTGTGGTCTTATAAAGGCAGGGTTGACCTCTCCAATGATTATTTTATTTGCTCGGGACTCGGTGAAAGGACCTGGCGATTTGGGAGTTTCCATTTGTCAGTTCCAGGCACGTTCCAAACACACGCCTCCACAGTAAGCCAGGTAGGACTTAAACCCTTTAACTCTTTCGTCCAATTACCATTGTAAATTAAGCAATGGACAAAGGGAGAGAGATTCGTGTGTCTGGTCAAGTCGCAGACGACAGAGAGGAATTTTTAGTAGACAGACACAGGGGCATGTGCGACCCCTTCCTATCCACAGGGAGCGTGTCCAGCAGTAAACAAAAGTTGTGGTCTCATTGCTCACAGGGGAATGACGTTCTGAATGTATGCAAGTCTTTTTTGTACCATTTCTCCCTTGAGAAAACCCTCCACTTCCCGGAATTTGCCGAGTGGTGTGTGGTGAACTATTCTCCCTCTCAGAGGATTATTGTGAGTCGGTCCGCGTCCAAAATACTGTGTAAAATTGATGCTTCGGTCGTCAGAGAAAACCTTAGTCTACCCAAAAATTACCCTGTAAATCGTGAGTATGTAAATGAATCTGTCCTTGCTGAGTTTTTCAAAATTTGTGAAAGTGAAAGTCGTTGTCAATTCTTGTCAAGTATCCTGAAGGAAGGTCATTCCCTTGAAGGTATTTTCTTGCCTTACCCCTTGCACATTTTTAGGACTGAAGTGCAATTGGTAATGTCTTTGGTCTGTCAAGTGTTAGGTCTAGATGACGATTGTCATATAGGTGATGTCATCCTTGGTTTCTTGTTAAGAATAAATTCTTTAAGCCCTGAGTCCCAGTCAGTCCCCGTACTTAATTTAGATGAGTACCTTGCCGAAGCGATCCACCTTCAGTTGACTGAATTTCCCAAGGTCCAGTTCTTTAGGTTTCAAACATACTTGCTTAACATGCTATTATGCTCTAATGTTACTGAATTGAAATTCTTAAGTGCTCTATGCTCTTCTGATTTGCCCAAGCAAATCAACATGTTCGAATTTGCCAATTCGATCATGTCCGAAATGTACAGAATGTTATTTGATGAGGACCTGCCCCGTGTCCTGGATGAGATGAGATGCCTAATGCAGTCGTCACCCGAAGATCGGGTGGAAGACTGGTTCCTGTACAGAGGTTACACAGTGTTAAGAATATATGGCTTTACTGGTCAGCCTTATAGGCTACCCTCCTTCTTGACCCCAAGGATTTTCGCACTAGAGTTCATGAGGCAGAGATTGTTGTCTGAGGAAGAGCACTTTGGTGCTTTCAAAAAATATTCGAACATTAAATTTCCATTTGAAGTCGGCCCTTTCATTTTTAAAGGTAAAGGTGCCCTATCATTTATAGAAAAGTTGCTGGAGAATATGGATTTCATAAAAGATGTAAATGTGAATTACGACCCCCACCAGGTGATCTCATTAAGAAAACAGGCAAACAAGAATAAACCATTTGAGCATCAGGCTATTGAGGGGCTAGCTGAAGTGGCCAATTTGCTGCTGTGTACTGACAGGTCAAATTCTGATGAAGAGACGCATACTATACCTGTCACAGCGACCCAAATAACAGAAGGTGCTGGTATTGTGGTCAAGAGGAGTTTGTCTGAAACTGAGAGTATGGATGTAGACGAGGAAGGGCCCCATAAAAAGGCAAAGCTGCTTCAAAGTGGTGAAATTGTAGATGAGGAGGTTTCTGATGTTTCCAAAAGAGGTGCCCTAGTTCCCCTGAAAGCGGTGCAAGTAAGTCAATTCTCTTTTAAAAATACGGAGGGTGATGTAGACAGTTCAGAATTATGCCACGTGTTTAAATCGAAGGAAGACCTAAAAGCCAGCTACATGGAGAAGAGGAAACAGTCTATGGAGGAAACGAGAAATTTGCTCCCGAAGGTGAGAAGTTTGTACAGTTCGAAAACCTCTCTGGTCTCTGCTAGAGATGCTGAGAGGAATACTTTTAAAATGGCTATGGTGAGCGACAAGAAGATGTCTGAAATGGAGATCCGGTTAGACAAAATCAGCACTCCGGATAAAATTCAACTCCACAAACAGACCAGCGATATCATCTACTCAGACTTACTACAAGCCATGGTGAGGATTAATAAATTGCAAGTTTTGATAGACAAATTGGAAATTCAGTTGAAACAAGAGAAAGTGGAAAATAAAGCAAATGTTGTTCAGATTAGGAAGCTACAGACAGACATTGCTAGTTCAGACAGTACCCAGGCAGTCAAGAGGTTGTTAGAGGAAAAGGATAATGCACTCTAGGTCCTGAAGAAGAAACGAAAGATCCCAGATGCTGAACATGTTCAGTCATCTGAGTTACTAGCTCTCCAAGAAGATAAGGATAAAGTCCATCAAGAGATGATGGAATACAAAGGAAGAGCCGGAGAGCTACAAGAAGAAAAAGAGAAGTGGGAAGCCGAAAGGGAGGAACTGTTATCCCAAATCTCCTTGATGAAAAAAGATCAGAATGAAGAGAAGGAGATTATGGAAGAATTGATGAGCCAGACTCCCACCGGCGAGGACTTGTCTATTGTAAATATCCATAAGCCATTAGATGATTTCTCTACTGATGATTTGTTGGTGCCAATGTCCCAGGTTAGTTTGAAAGAGGAAGCAATCAAAGATTTGAAAGCAAAGAATGAAAAGATGAAAGCTGAATTGGCCAAAGTAAATGAAAGCAAAAAACAAATACTGCAGGACAGGAATCAATTACAGAAGAAATTTAATGAACTAAAGGAAAAATGCATTGGGAAAGGCCCTCTTCAGGGGGTAAAACATATCATTTGGGATACCTTGTGTATAGAGATTACCAAGTTCCGACACTATCTAAATTTTATTGATGATTTGAATATAATGATAAATTTGGCTCACCAGAGATTAAAACTGGTAAACGAACATATGGAGAAAAGACCTCTTGTTACAGCTCAGAACACACTAAATTTTCTAAATTCACTGTCATATCAGAAGTTGCAGGAATTGGGCATAAAGGACAGAGTATCAATAGTGATGTGGGCAAAGAAAATCATCCATAAGCATCACTTAATCAAAACGGTCCATGATAAATCAGAAGGATTGTCTCTATAGGTTAATAATTTTAAACAGGAGTTTAAAGAACTGTTCGAGGACGGATTGCCTTCTTTCTGGGATGGAGAAGGGTGGATGTTCTCACAGGAACATTATCATAACCTGCTTGTTCAGTGCCGCATGGACCACTCCAAATTCAATGATTTGGAGAAAATCCTGACAGGGAAGACCATTGTGGATATGCTCACAGAAGACTTCGAGATTCTGCAGAAGTTCGCCATCATCAGGAGTAGATTGCCCAGAAATTCCTATGAAGCATATATGGAGCTCGAAGTAGCTATTCGGGAAATGATGGAGTGTGACACCCCAAGTTCGGAGCAGTGGAAAGCCGTGGAGCGGTTTGGAAAGACAAAGTATATCCTCCATCCCTAGGAACAAGTGTCATGCACTGAAGAGCTGATGGGGCAAAGACGTGGAACTGGTGAGGCCAAGACGTGGAGCTGATGAGGCAAAGGCGTGGAGCTGATGAGCAAAAGTTTGTTATCAAGTTGATTTGTACTTTATGATCTGTTAGGATTGGACTTGTAACAAACTTCCTAGGGGTTAGGAATTCAGTTACAAACTCTAAATTAAGCCGATCATTTTGTTATTGATCTTCTTGTTGGAGCACTGATCATTTTATGTATAAATATGCATCTTTTTTAAGAGATGGGGGGTTGGAAACCATCGAGTGGTGAATAATTTTGGAGAACATATCTGTTTTTGGAATGACAAAGTGAATGCATGAGAGTTTTGTCAGATATTCATGTGTCATTGATATTACAGTCTGTGCTTCTTTCTTTATGTGATTGTATTTCCCTTGTGTAACACTCCATTTTGTTTCTTCCTCGTATCTGGAATATAGCGTTAGATGATTGGAATTCATGTGTTTATGCTCTGATCATCATTTCATATATTATATGATTTTTATGCTAAAGTTGGTATAGAACTCATCCTTGTTGATGCTCTGTATTAATGGGTTGTTCCTTCATCTCTTCTGTTCCACCTAAATCAATTTGAATGACTGTGATGATATGATTATCTTTCCTTTGATGAATATCATGTATATGTCTTTGTGGTATCCTTATATTTGTATATGACTCCATGCCCAATGGTTATGTGATTGTTTCAGCCAAATACATAAATCTTTAAATGTTATTTTAAATCTGGTCTTGTTAAATCTTTATTGAGAGATCCCTCTCTGGAAGAAAATACCAGTTTCTTCCTAAAGTGGTTTTGCTGTTACCTTGGAGTATACCTTTTACAACCTGGGTACATTATGAGTGCTAACAAACTAGCGTCGTTGCCGGGGACGAAAGTGCTTATCTGCCCCAGGAGAATGACAAAGATTAAGAAATATTTCTGCGGGCAAACAGGAATTTCAAAAAGAAAAGAAGGTTGTATATTTGCCCTGGCGACTTCATTGTGAAATTGTTTCAGAATTCAAGAACGACATTCTGGCTTCAAGAAGACATACACGAGGTAACTCTGATACCGAAATCCTGAAGAGTTTTGAGGATCCAGAAAAGTTGTTTAAGAGAAAAAATAAAGAGAAGTTAGATTTTCCTTTGTTCGGCCCATCATCATCACCAGATTCTCATATTAATCCAGCATGGGAAGTCAATACTGCGCAGACCCTGTTGAGAACTAGATCTGAACCCGACCTAAAAAATACTGAGTTCAATCCTTGTAGGTTGAGAGCTAGGTCTGAATCCGACCTCAAAAATACTGAGTCCAATCCTAGTAGGTTAGAGTCCTATCTGTTAGATTCCCTCTGGAAGGACTTGCAACAAACCTCTAAAGTTGAAACAACTGCCTCCGAGCATTCTCAAAGTACTTCAGTTCCTGTGAACCCACCCAGACCAATGGCCACTAGATTTGCTCCCTTGCGTTTGCCAGCTGTATTACATGATCTCCCCCAAAATTATTCTCAGAGAATTTCTTTATTTGATGGGGAAGGTGATATAACCGCAAAACAGCATGTTGCCAAGTTTGAAGACTTCATTGACTTGGAAGAAGTTGACTATCCTGATGTCAAACTGCGGTTATTTGCCCAAAGTTTGTCTGGGGAGGCGAAGAAGTGGTTTAAGGACTTGCCTAATGGATCTATAGCAAATTTTCAGGCCTTTCAAAACGCCTTTCTGGACAGGTGGGACGATAAACAGAACCCTCTGCAGCTTTTATCTCAGTACAATAGTCTCAAAAAGGGGGGTTTTGAGTATGTTCATGAATTTTCAAGCAGATTGATGAGGGCTTACAACTCTATTCCTGAAGATATAAAACCTTCTCCTGCAGCTGCTAAACTGCATTATGCTGGAGCTTTTGATAATTATTTTGCATTTTCATTGCGGGAAAGGAAATCAGCAACTCTTGCTGCCATGTTTACTGATGCCCTAGAAGTGGAAGCTAACATGATGGCTAGTGGAAATATGAAACATAGAGACATGGATAGGAGGAGAAAAGAAGAAAATGTGCCTTCTACTTCATCTTCTTCCGCTGATGTTAAATTTGAGACGATGTTGAATACTATGGAAAAGTTGGTGGATAGGTTAACCATGGATACTAGGCCCTTCAATAGGGAGCAGGGGGATCCCCAAATCAGGAATCCAAATTTCAGGAGACCAAATCCCCCTGTTCCTCCCCAGAATAGGCAGAGAAATCCAAGAAACCAAGAAGAACAGCCTATCTGTCTGCCTTTCCCTGAAAATTATGTTGGGGATGAAGAAGACCCACCTGAAAATGAGATTCACTTGTTTGGGGAACAGGATTCAGAAATATATCTTACTGAAGAAGAACATAATATGTTTGCGCAGGAAGGTCCAAATGAAGAATTTGAAAATGAGCTATATCAGAGAGGTTATTTACATGCAATGGATGATGTGCAAAGGAAAATGAGACTGAGGAATAGGGATGTCCCCATAAATAAAGGGAAAGTAAACCCAAATCAGCCTTCCTCTAGTTCTTTGAATGGAGAAAATGGGAAAGGACTACAAAAGGAACCCTCTGTGAGTAAAGAGGTTGAAAATGAGGTACAAAGGGATAAAATAATAAAGAAGGCGACTCCGATTGATGTGGAAAAGATTGGTGCTGGTTTTAACCTACAAAATGAGCTTTCAAAACTAAAGATCTCTGTTCCATTTAATGAGCTATTGAGAAACACTGAATACAGAGATATTATCACCAAAATGATCAAAAACCAAGGAGAATGGCAGTCAGACATTTTAGAATTGAATGATGATAATCCTGCTATTTCATTTGGACCAAAAGTTGAAAATTTAGAAGATGAAGAAGTTCCTCCTTTCTATTTAAGTCTAAATGTGCATGACAAAGTGGTCCACAATGCTATGTTGGATTCAGGGGCATCACACAATCTAATGCCTAAAGGAGTCATGGAAAGTCTGGGATTAGAAGCGACTAAACCATATAAGGATTTATACTCATTTGATTCTAAGAGAGTAAAATGCCTTGGTTTAATTAAAGACATGGTGGTGACCCTGAATAAATTGCCATCTAAAACTATAGTCATGGATGTGGTGGTAGCAGATATCCCTCCCAAATTTGGGGAATTGCTGTCAAGATCTTGGACCTCCAAGCTGAAAGATAGTTTACAGATGGACATGTCATATGCAACGATTCCTGTTCCAGATGGGAGCAGAAGGTTATATAGTGAAAAAAGAACTCCCTATGTGGTTAGCAGTCAAGATAAACCTGAAGTCCATTACAGATATGCTTTTGATACTGATTTGGGGTCTTCCATTTTCTTTAATGAGACTGTCCCACATGAGGTAGAAAGGAAATTGCAGGAGAAGTCTCAGGAAAATGAGGAAAAAGAAGTTTTGGAACAGGAAGCTTTGGAAGCAAAACAGAAAAAAGAAGGCCAATGGATAATGTACTTTGATGGATCTGTTGCAAAGGTTGGTCTTGGGGCTGGTGTCTACATCATTTCTCCTATTCATGATTTCAAAGCTTTGTCATACAAATTGTTGTTTGAATGCACAAATAATGTAGCAGAGTATGAGGCCCTGTTATTAGGATTACATGCTTTAAAAGATTTAGGGGCTCAGAGAGTCAGGATCTTGGGAGATTCTGAGTTGGTGATAAACTAGGTAAATGAGAGTTATCAAGCTAGGCATCCTCGGATGAGGGCTTACAGAAATGAAGTATGGGATATGCTTGGTAATTTCTTCACATAGCATACAATTCAAGTTGTTCCCAGGGTTGACAATTTGGTGGCTGATTCTTTAGCAGTATCTGCTGGAAGATTTGAGACCCCAATGACTAGTCAAAAGGAATACCAGGTGGAGATTTTGAACAGACCTTCTATCCCTGACAATTCCAAATACTGGCAGGTGTTTGAAGATGATATGCAGATCCGAAGATTTCTAGAGTTGTCAGGGGAGTTTGTGAATACTCATTTTGACAATGAAAATGATAATGATAGGACCCCTGGAGATGACGAAGAAATTGAATCAGAAGAAGATACTGAGAGGTTAAGGAAGACCTTGGGAGGTAAGGATATCATCCAGCTGAAAAATAATTTCATACCAAGAGGCCTGATCCATTTAGAAAGGCTCTTTGATCAAAATGATGTTGCCAAGAACCCAAAAGTGAAACCTGTTGGTGATGCCGTTGAAGATAAAAATATTGGCACTGAGGAAAATCATAAAATCATAAAATTATCCAAGAAGCTACTGGAAAAAGAGAAAGAGGAGTATGTAAAGTTGATGAAAAAATATACAGATGTGTTTGCTTGGAGTTATGAAGACCTCAAAGAATATGATACATCTATCATACAGCACACTATTCCTATAAAGCCTGGGGAGAAGCCTTTTAAACAGAAACTCAGGAGGATCAATCCTAAGCTGCTCCCTGTCATTGAGAAGGAAATAAGGAAGTTATTTGATGCCAAGATTTTCTAAATGGGTTGCGAATTTGGTCCCTGTCAGAAAGAAGAATGGAGAGATAAGACTGTGCATAGATTTCCGCAATTTAAATAAGGTCTCCATGAAAGACAACTATCCTCTACCCAAGATGGATCATATACTGCAGCAAGTGGTGGGAGCTGAAAGGATTTCGATGCTGGATGGTTTTTCCGGATATAATTAGATCAAAGTGCTGCCAGAAGATCAGGAGAAAACTGCCTTCACTACACCATGGGGCACTTTCATGTATGCGAAGATGCCTTTTGGTCTGATGAATGCAGACGCCACTTTCCAGCAAGCTATGGACATTGCCTTTGCAGGAGAAATTGGAAGTTTCGTGGTGATTTATATGGATGATATCACAGTCTACTCAAAGTCTGACAGAGAACATCTGCATCATTTGGAGAAGGTCTTCATGAAGTGTAGGAAGTATGGCATATCTTTGAACCCTAAGAAGTCTAATTTTGCACTAGAAGAAGGAAAGCTGCTAGGCCATATAATATCCAAGGAGGGCATAAAGATTGACCCTGAAAGAGTAAGTGCAATTCTGAAGGTGGGAGAACCCAGAAGAAAAAAGGAGATACAATCACTTCTGGGACAGGTAAATTTCTTGAGGAGATTTGTACCAAGATTTGCTGAGATCTTGATGAATATTACAAATATGTTGAAGAAAGGTCATGAAATAAAGTGGAATACAGAAGCTGAGGAGTCATTTCGGGAAATCAAGAAAGCAATTTCAGAAGCTCCTGTTTTGGTAAGTCCAGATTTTGCCAAGGATTTTTCAGTATTCTCATATGCTTCTAAACATACTATAGCAGCAGTATTATTGCAGAAAAATGAGGAAAATTTGGAACAACCCATAGACTTTTTCAGTAAAATGCTACGGGATGGGGAGTTGAAATATGATATCATGGAAAAGCAGGCCTATGCTTTGATTAAAGCATTAAAGGATTTCAGAATATATGTTTTGCATTCCCATGTAATTGCACATGTTCCAACCGCTGCAGTAAAAGCAATTTTGACTCAACCAGACCCCGAAGGCAGGAGGGCGAGATGGATAGCTACATTATTGGAATATGATATAGAAATAAAACCCATGAAGCTGGTTAAAGGACAAGCGTTAGCAAAAATGATGACAAACTCAAATTGTGAATCTTTACAGATCAATTTTTTGACTCACCAGTGTGATCAGTTAGACATAGAGATAGAAGTGATGGCTGACTTTGTGGCCTCTCCATGTTACTCTGGTATTGTATATGTCCTCCGAAATTTGCAAGCACCAGAAGGATTAAGTAAATCGAGAGCAAGATCTGTAAAGTTGAAATCTGCTAAATTCTGTATCATACATAAATATCTTTATTGGAAGGATCTTGGAGGAGTTCTACTGAATTGTCTATTGGAGGATGAAGCCCAGCAAGTTACCAAAGAATTTCACAAAGGAGACTGTGGGGGACATCATTCTTGGAAGGTGACTCTGCAAACAAAATCCAGAGAGCTGGTTATTATTGGCCTACATTATTCTTAGATGTATATAAAGAAATCAACAAATGTCATCAATGCCAAATTTTCGACGGTAAGAGAAAGGTACTACCTCTCCCTTTGAATCCAATAACAGTTGAGGCTCCTTTCCAGCAATGGGGTTTGGATTTTATTGGTGAAATAAACCCCAACTCATCAGGTCAGCACAGGTGGATCTTGACAGCTACAGACTATTTTACTAAATGGATAGAAGCAATTCCTACTAGGAGGGCCACTGAGAATGTGATCATGGAGTTTCCTGAAGAAAATATATTGGCTCGGTTCGGGTGTCCAAAAAGGATAGTGACAGACAATGTAGCTGCTTTCAAATCTAGGAAGATGATTAATTTTTGTCATAAGTATCATATAAGCCTCAATCACTCAACTGCATATTACCCTCAAGGAAATGGATTAGCTGAATCTTCAAATAAAAGCCTGGTGAGGATTATCAAAAAGTTGTTGGAAGAGAATAAAAGGTCCTGGCACACCAAACTAAAATATGCTCTATGGGCTGACAAGATTAGTACTAAAAGAGCAATCGGCATGTCGCCATTCCAACTGGTATACGGGGCTGAAGTGATTTTTCCAACATCATTAGGGGTACCAGTTATGAGATATTTCCAGGATCAGCAAGAAGAACCAAATCACATACAACAGAGGATAAATCAGATCATTGAGCTAGAAGAACGAAGAAGTACGGCTTATAATAAAGTGCAGTCACATCAAGAGAAAATGAAGAATACTTTTGACAGAAGGATCAAGGAAGAGCAGTTTCAGATTGATGACCTGGTTTTGAAGTGGGATGCTCCTAACGAAGACAAGCATGGAAAGTTCGACCCTACGTGGGTCGGACCTTATGTTGTTGCTGGGTACAGAGGACAGAATGCGTTTTTGCTGGAATATACAAATGGGGTTCTTTTGGAGAGTAACCCCGTAAATGGAAGGTATCTAAAGCATTACCTATCCTGAGGAGGAAGGTGATATTTGTATCATAGATTGTACATATTAAAATTTGGAATGGTTTGAAAACTTCACCCTATTTAAATTTTTAATGAAATCCTCAAAAATTTTGTGGTCACCTTCTTCTAACTTGTATGTGTCTTTGTCGATATTGTATGATAGGTTTGTCGTTGCTATAACAGATTCAAGTTGTATGAATATATGATCTGTTGAATCATACTTGTACATGCGTTGCCCCTTTATTCTATTGTACCAACAACATTGAAGCTCAACACCTTCAGGCCTATCCAAAAGATCAATGTCATTATGGTAATCAAACACCCTATTACCATCCTTCTTTCTTATTCTTTGAACTCTTCCAATGTACCAATTCCCAGAATAAACGTCATACTTTGTACTTTGAGATACACCTTTTCTTGTAGTACGTTCAGCTACAGCTATAGACTCGCTCTCAAACAACACCGCACAATCTAATCCAATTCATAGGTATTGTAGCTCTAATGACAGGTAACAAAGAGAAATCGACAAGATTTTGGAAGGGAGGCATTTAATTTCACATCATAATCTTAATATGCATACTCCTTTTATCATCAACATTGTATACCTAGTCAAACTGATGTAGACAGTGCTGGAATTACTCTTACACAAGTTTTTAGCCATGTAGAAGATATTTGATGACACATCCTTTGTTAACATGACATTGGACTGGTCACCTTTTGGTAAACAAGGCACATATACTATAGAAGGCATAACATGTTTTATAAATGTTATATAATTTGAAAAAAATGAATTATCAAACTTCAAGTAACGACAATTAGTATTAAATATAGTTCTGAAATTACTCTTCTTCTATTAAATAATTTAGCTATGCAGAAGATATGCTATGAAATATTCTCTGTCAACATTGGACTGGTCACCTTTTAGGTTGTAAGCAAGGGGCATATAATAGGATGCATAAAATGTGTTTTTAAGGTTATAATATGCCAAAAATGAATTATCAAACTTCATATAAAGACATCTAGTTCAAAGACTCTTCCAGATAGCTACATTGAGAGGTCAGATAACCAACTTCACCACCAAGATCAAAATACCAAGGAATACATCCCATCTTCATCCCGACTTCAAAAGATGTCTACAAGGGAATACAAGAAGAACCCAATCATGGCTTATCCAGGGAGGCACTTATGGACCTGCTAAGAAACTGATACAACAGGAAATCAACATCTGCCTTAGACATCCAAAGGATGTAAAAAATCTAAATTATGTCACTCTTGAAAAAATAGACATCAAAGATGTCAAATACTCATTAAAAGAGCTTCATCGATCTATTCCCCACTATTTCACCTTCACATATTTCAATGAACTGTAAGAGGCCAGATGCCATAGAGAGTGCCTCATTGGATAAGCTATCCGCCTTCTTGTTGTATTCTCTGTAGACATGAGCAAAATCAAGGGAAAGAAAGGATGATTCGAGATTCCTCATATTTTGACACCATCCATTTCCAGATTCTTGAGAAGAGTTATCATTGTCACCAAAGCAACTACTCCCCTCACTTGGGGTTTAATCCAACACATGGAGGGCTTACTTTGGGTTTAATCCAACACATGGAAAGGAAGTTTTGATGGTTGTCCCCTTTAAAGGCACAGATTCAGCAGAGGTGCTCTTCTTTACTTCACTAGAACAAACTTGCCATACTTTATTTTTCCTTTTTATCATCTTATATCACAAATTTATTCAAATCAAGTATTCTTAAAAAAAGGATATCATTTCTATAGGAAAACTATAGTCTCCATGATTGACAGCTCTCTCCCACAACTTGTAAAGGTAGAAGAATGGCATGTTGGCTCACAAAGATGTCAAGAGTGCAATTTATATGCTACATAGTTGCTTACAAGTTATTTCTTCTTTAGTCATTTTCTGCATTTCTTTTTGTAAATATTTTTCTGAGAATGTAGGATGTATTTTTTTTTATAAAAAGGTAGGGAATGTTAATTTGCATTTGCAGCCTGTTCCATTACATTCAGAGGAAGAACATGGAACACGCCAAGGTGTTGATGACAGAGACAGTAAACGAAATCTAGATGGTATTCCAAATGGAAGATCTCACACATACATTTCATTCCTCAATTGCTCACATTTACTCGAGTATTTCTACAAAAGTTAGTCTTTCAGATATTGCATTTGAGCTAATCTTTCAGCTTATCCACAATTAGTGCCTAAGTTCATGAATTATGTATACATGACATGATTGTCTCATAAATTCTATCTTATCTCAACTTCTAAGGATTATATCTAATAGTTTCCTTGAATATGAAGGTATGGTTAGATATTGTTGGAATCCTTCTGGACTAAGGTGAGTGACTTCTCAAAGTATGAGGTTTACCTCATTAGATTGGATGGCCTTACAGTACTCCTTTTCTCCATGGAAGAAATCTTTAAGCAACTCCTGCACTTTGGGTATTCCTGTAGAACTTCCCACAAAGACAATTTTGTGAATCTGGGTTTTATAATTTGTCATTATCAATGGATGTTTGAAACAGATAAAATGTTCATTGTTCATTTGCCCACTCTCCTAATTTTTTAATGTTGGTCCTGGTTTTCGTAGAGACGAGGGCAGATAACACTCTCTTAGCTGTCTTGCATGAACTCTGAAGTCCCTTTGGGATATGTTGACTTTGTATTTTTCCCCATTATGTAATGGAGATGATTTCTTGTCAAACCCATATACAAGGTTCACTCAATATTTAAGACATCCAACCCTGTTAATTTCCCAATGGTTTTGGTGGTCCTTTGAGAATCATTGTAATAAAGCAGGATGGCTAATAACAACTTTAATAATTTGACAGCTTGCAAGGTATTATTGCCAATTGGGTGGCACTGATATTTTAGATAAGCAAGGCAAAGGCTTGAATTCCTCCCAGTGCAGGGTGGAGGTTTGGAGGGTTTTGAACGATGCTAATTTTCCTCTGTATGAAGAGATCTAGAATTTGGGTCGTGTAGCACCAGCCACATAATCGTTGGTTATGGGAGAGAGCATGCAAATGAGTTGAGGTGCATAACCTCTGGTCAATATAAGTAAGAGTTGATTGTGACATCTAAGCAATATAACTGAGACTTGACTAGTAATCTTTTTTTTTTTGTATTAACAGCTTTGGCAAATTGCATGTGCCAAAGTTGCAGAGACTGACTACTGGCTGCATGAATTTATTTTGGGATTATATATCGAGATTTATGTTTCTGTCATTTATATTTAAAGTTTACTTCCATGGTCTCAGGTAAATACTTGTAGTAATGTTTATTTACTTCTCTATGGTAACAGGCTTATCGTTTGAGTTATGCCTGAGTACATCCCCATGCCTGCCTTATTTTCAATCTAACAATGTGCATTTAATCCATTCATCTCTCTATCCATGTCTATGCCTTTCTTGTTTATATTAAAAAATTGGTCCCAATTGGTCATATAAATTACTTTTGGCTTGGCTGGATCCAAACATACATATAAATAGAGGGTAACTGATAGATCTTGCCTACCATTATGCCAGGCTATATTGAAGGCGTTCTGACAAGCTACACCAGCTTGGATTGAATATGGAATGCCAGAAACAACAATGTGATCAAAACAAAACTTAAATCTAACTACCTTTTAAACAAAACAGACTCAGAATTTTGATAAGCTCTGTGTTTTACTATTGCCATCTGCGAGTGGAGAAATGATTTCATTGACATGCGTGTTGGAAAATAGGAAATGATTTTTGTTTTTAAGCTTTGTTTTAGCATGAGAGTTAAGAAGATTTTCTTCATCTTATGTCTCAGTACCATCCATATTTTCTTCACCCAGGATTTTCCTTCTGCGGGCTGAACCATTATTGGACTGATCCTTGCTTCCCTGCTTTCTCTTCGAAGATCTTTTGGTTGGCTGACTACTTCCATCTTTCAATGTCTCCCACTGCCTTTCTGCCTTACTCTCTCCTGAGAATTCAAAAGCCTGAGTTTCACTTAACTCTTTGTTGGTTTTATTAGATTTTTTCACTGATTTTGAAGGAGTACTCTCCACATTTATGGCAGAGAGTAGTGGGCACTGTGGATTTGATTCTTCAATTCCCACATTCTGATGAGTTCAAAATAAAATTGTTAGAATCATGCTTGAAGTTGCATCCTCCTTTACCAAATATCACTAGAGAAGCATGTCAAGGCTCAAAACCAATTTGACAAAGAATTCAAGAAACGTGAGAAATATTTTATGATGTTAGAGTTAAGCATTTCATTTATGTTTATAACAATATATAGGTCATGATATATGAAATTTGATAACTATAGATGATAGATATGAAACTTCAATGAAAAGAGGGTAACTTCCCCGGTTACTACTAGTAATTAGATAATACTTTATACTAATTACTAAAACAATTTGTAGATGCTTTTTTCCTTCCATTTGCAAACAGGCATAGTATAGTAACTAGTATTTCTAACTAAGTTGCCAAGGGCAGATAAAATTTTTCTGATTATTCACCCTCAAGAGTTTGATAGATTGATATATTTAGGGGCCAATTTCATCATGCACAGACCTAATTCTAAAAGAGAAGAAGAAGAATGAATTCAAACAAGACACTAAAAAACCATTACTCAATTGACAAACAGTACCAGGGGTTATAAAATATTAAAATCATATGAATATTTATTTCAGGTTGGGTATTGAATAGTCATTTTCAACACTCACGCTTGAAGGGAACCAAGGTAGAGGAACATGCTGCAAAACAGGGGACATTTGTGTGAGATTGATGAAAATCACTTATCAATGACCTATCGGAGCCAAAAGTAATTCCCAACCAACATCTTGTTCTAGGGATGCAAAGGAAGCCTCATAAGATAACAACACAAAAAAACTCAAACTTGGGAGCAATCCAAGTTAATATATGTGACTTTAACACATCTCTAAATTACAATCTAAATTTATCATAAACATAACTCTCTTATTGAAAACCATAATGGGAGATTCTAACATGTTCTTTCAAGATACTAGACAATCCATAGATAAGACTTTCGTGTAGAGTTTAAATTCAAGACTAGCTTGGAAAAACAATAATGATCCTGCACCAGACATGTGATTTTTCTCCTACTCTAAAAAACAACAAACCAAATCCATATGAGGTAAGATGATCATCATGTCTAAGGACATAATCCGTAAATTAGTTTTATTTCGCTCTCTATCAAAGCTTTGCAAAAGAGTCCAAAGAGTTTTAGTGAAAAAAATACTTACTATCAGAACAATTGAAAATATTTATTGTTGTAGACCATGAGTTTCTACATTAAATAGAAACTTAACATTGAAAAACATGGAAACAACACAATACCTAATGTTTGAGGGATGATTTGGATGACACCCTTGTCCTTGAGAATTTGGCTAACTTATGTGGATATGATGGCATTGTAAGCCTCTTTCGAGAGTTTAGGATGTAATTCAAGTATGTATTCTGGAACCCTAATTCATCACTCATACTAGCAGAATAGAGTTGACTGTTGGTTTGAAGATAGCAGTCTGGGTAGGAAATACTAAATGTGGCACATTGTAGAGAGGATATTAAGGGAAACAGCTACAAGGATGTTTTTAGGTTTTGCTCCAGAAAATTTTGGACAAAATAGCAGTGACAGAGTAGACTGATGATTCCTTTTCAGACATGCCTATAAGTGTGTTATTCCTTGGATTTATGGAAGACTCAAAGACTACAAATACCCATCTACAGCATGACTTCTTACATTTATGGAGGCCTGTAAATTGGTAGCAGATTGGCAGCAAAACAAGGATGTTTTTAAGCAGTAAATATGGGCAGGAAGAGCACTAAATCTGGCTGCAAACTTGTCCTAGTAGATCTGTTTGGTTTTGAACAGCCCTATGGTTATACTTGTATGATTTTCAGAACTGTTGGCATTTCCTGTGGAAACAAAACAATACCTAATGGTACCAAGAAAACAGAGGAATAATGCCTACTTCATGAATATTTTTTTGTTTAGTAGCTACTCCAAGGTCACTGCATGCTTACAACAATGGATCCAACTTCTCCACTGAGTCAACTTGAAATGTGAAAAAATATATTCTTAGGAATATATATTTTCAAATTAACATTAAGAGAAAAAAAAGCAACAGAAAACAATGATGATGCCCCAAATCATTGCAATTTGACTTATTTTTCTAAAAATCTATTGTGTGTTGATATTAGAACTTAATAAGTTTCTCACAAGTTTGAGCATAAGAAGAAGCATTTTGAGGTAAATGTAATGTGAATAACAATCAGAAGGACCTGTCCCATAATGTATAAGTTCTAGGCATGACTTATTAGCATTTTGAGCACATTCCAAGTAAATTTGTGCAATCTTAGCAAGTAAACATCCATAAGCCATTATTTGGTTCCTGCATATGGGTAGGATTACCCTCCTCACAATCAATGCGCATTAGTTCTGGTCATAGTATGAGTAATTATGAGAATGCAATAAGCAATTCTGGGAACTTTTCAATGTTAAAGGAGGACAAAAGAGAATTATGTTCAAAATAACAACCCCAAATCATGAATTCTAGGCACATATTGGAATGCAACAATGGTCCTTTTCAAGTTCTCAAAAAGGGGGGTGATGGCTGAGAATCGCAATAGCAATTCATTGTTAAGGAGTTCCAAGACCATAACTCAGTCTTTAAATATATGAAAAACTAAAACTGTTTAGTTTCACTAAGGTCAAGTTGAGTAGTTTTAACATATCAATTTGACATAATTCTGCAAGGAGACTTTCTTAGTTTACCTCCCCGTTGTCCTGTGGAATTTGCAAGATGTGTGCCTGCGTGGTTAAACGTTAGATATGCCCTTTGTGTGACTGCGTGGTTAAAATTCGGATATGCCCATTGTTTCTAAGACTATCAAAACTCCTGATATGCTCATTGTTTCTAAGATTCTCCTTCAGGTATGTTCTCTCATATATA
>LPNX011187682.1:0-113962 GCA_001517045.1 Pseudotsuga menziesii
AGTGGGAATATCCCCACAAAAGAGCAACGCCAAAATCCAAGACCAAGTGGGAAGATCCCCACAAAAGAGCAACGCCAAAAAAAAACCCTTAGGAATTTCGCATTTCTTAACCAAGAGATAAGTGCGAGACTCAGTGTGTGAGATAATGAACCTAGCCGTACATCTATTTATATGAAAAATGAACCTAGGCTTTCCATTTTAATGTGTGTGGGATAATGTCTTAAGCGTCGCTTTCAATTTTAAATAATTAACCAATTATGACAAATTATTAAATGATTGATAAGACATTATTAAATGAATGAGTAATTTTAGCGCCGTCGCTTAAGCGACGCTTAGGAGGATATTCGTCACTTAAGCGACGCTTGCAAGCCTATCCGTCGCTTAAGCAACGCTTATCAACCCTAGCCGTCGCTTAAGCGACGCTTATCACCACCATTTCAAAAAAAAAAATTATCTTCCTGATTTTTGGCACTGTTAAAATAAAAAATCCACGCACCGTCGGAAAAAACCGTCAGATTTTGGATCGAAATATAGTAGTGCATCATTCAGTGCAAAATAGTATAGAAATACTCAAGAGGTTCTTTTGGCTTCTTTCCACTGTACATTTGGCCATCTACTGAATTGAACATAGGTGGATCTTCTTCATATATTCTCTCACACGAGTTTTCATCATCCCTAAGTGTGAAGTAAGATGAATATTGTAAGATGGAACCTATTCCTCACACCATTCGCATTCCTCTTCCACATAGGTAGAAAATAACTCTTCCTTATCATCAAACCAAGACATGGTTGTAATTTATTCTCTTCAATTGATGATCCAATGCACAGGTGCAAGTACCATGTTGTGATACCACTATAATGTACCTTTTTGTAGAAACTTGTTGTATTTTTATTGGTAATACAAGATCTAAAACATTTAGCATCATAACATCATAACCATAAGCAAAGGATCACTTAAATAAATACAAGTACACCAAAACAAGAGAACAAAATTATTTTTCCTCGGGGAAACCACAAGAGAGAAAACTCCGCAAAAATTTCTCAGTATAGAATTTGACCAAATACAATGTAAAACCCTAGCAACAAGAATAGTTTCTTATCTTCCGCAGTAGTCTCTCTCTCTCTCTTACGCAATGCTTGAGTGTAAGGTATGTGATAATGAGAGAGGTGCCTCACCTATTTATATTCATTAGGTGAGTGACTCAACTAACCAACTAAGTCGGCCAAGTTCCCTAATTAGGGTTGACCTACCTAGGAAAACACAAAATAAATTTTATATATTACTTTTGTGGGTATTATTTCCCTGACTTACAATGAAGGTTTTACCTCATGAATTTTACATTACCAATTACATCAAGGACATATTTGAAGGAGAATACAACAAAAGTACAATAGAATATCCTTTGAAGTTACAATATTTCCACACTCCCCCTTAAGAAGAATGGTATTCTAGTGAAAACAACAACATCAACTATAGGAACAGGGAGAGAGAGCACCATCAACAACATCAAGGTGATATATCTATAATTCATCAGAAGTTTTCTTGAACAACATAAAAAATTGGAACAGTTATTGTAACATCTTCAATATCTTCAGTACTGGAGCATCATCTTCTACATCAATAAGTATTCATATTTGATATTCATCTTCTATAGCACTTGATCACTCGATCATCTACAACAACACTTGATCTTTAGATTAGCAACAACATCATCTGCACCACCACTCCCTCTTAACTAGGAAGGTATTCTACATCAACAATAACCATAATCACAACTGTACAACTGATTGGTGAATCTCTATATGTCATAGGAAGTTTTGGAACAATATCATGTATCTTCATCTTCAATATCGGTATGAGAATAATGAATCATCTTCTGCAACCTCAGTATGTGGATATTGAATCATCTTCTGCAATATCAGTATGTGGATACTAAATATTCTTCTTCAACACCAGTATGTGAATACTAAAACATAATCATCTGCATCATCTGTATGTAAATACTGAAACATCATCTACAACGTCACTATGTAAATACTGAAACATCACCATCTGCATCATCAGTATGTAAAAACTGAAACATCATCATCTACATCATCGGTATGTAAATACTGAAACATCATCATCTGCATCATCAGTATGTAAATATAGTGAAACATCATCATCTGCATCATCAATATGTAAATACTAAAACATCATCATCTGCATCATCAGTATGTAAATACCGAAACTAAACATAATCATCAGTCTAGAAATATTCAACCTTCCATATCATCATAAGTATGAAAATGTTGAACCTGCGACACACATGATCCAATTACGAGATCATCAATCCCTCTCACTTTAGGACATAAGTCCAAGGATGATGCAATCCTAAGCACATCACTGAGACAAAATTCTGAGGATCACATTAGGACTAATGTCAAGGGATGATAAAATCCTATCCACATCATAGAGACAAAAGTATGTAGATCACTTTGGGACTAATGTCCAAGGATGATATAATTCCACCACATCATAGAGACAAAGGTCTGCGGATCACTTTAGGACTAATGTCTAGGTATTATACAATCCCACCACACGAAGACAAAAACATGTGGATCACTTTAGGACTAATGTCCAAGGATGATACAATCCCACCACATGGAGTCAAAAGTCTGCAGATCACCGTAGGACTAATTTCTAGGGATGATACAATCCCACCACATCACAGAGACAAAGGTCTGCAGATCACTTTAGGACTAATGTCCAGGGATGATAAAATACCACCACACAGAGGCAAAATTCTATGGATCACTTTAGGACTAATGTCTAGGGATGATACACTCCTTCCACATGGAAACAAAATTATGTGGATCACTTTAGGACTAATGTCTAGGGATGATACAATCCTTCCACATGGAGACAAATGTCTGCGGATCACTTTAGGACTAATTTCCAGGGATGATACAATCCTTCCACACAAGGAGAAAATTATGTAGATCACTTTAGGACTAATGTCTAGGGATGATACAATCCTTCCACATGGAGACAAAAGTCTGCATATCACTTTAGGACTAATTTCCAGGGATGATACAATCCCATTGCAACATCATCATCATTGCTCCCCATTTCGAGGAAGATCCCTTTGAGCCATACCAAGCCATGAGATCACACGTGATCCCAAACTGAAACATCATCCTAAGGTGCTCATTCTAGAACTTCCTCTTTGCACCTATAATGAGTTTGTCCTCTCATGTCAGGTCATCGAACTGCACTAGTCTTCCACATTTAACCTTAAAGTAAAGGTTTGAACCCACTTTAATCTTGGTAAATCCTTATTCTATTAGGAAGTTATCCATCTTGTCGTACAATGTCGAACTCATATATCGTTTGCAGTCACTCCCTCTTTCTAGGGAGGTATATTTAGACTACACCAAGCTTGTCTCGAAAGAGTTCAAGATTTACACGATACATAGACTTAGTCAACTATCTACCACATGTTCATCTATAGGAACATACTTGAGCTTTACAACTCCCTTCTTTTTCTTTATCATTCTCCTTTTGTACATCCACAACTTCATCGTACATCCGTAGCTTCATCATTTCTTGTAGATGATTGCATACAATCCTTCCTACAAGTCAAATGCAGTTGTATGATTAGAAACATTTCATACAATATTCATAATAATAAATTATTGTGCATAAAGATATGTGTTATATAATTATGCAACTATTTCAGCTAATACAACATTCATCCATATCTAGTATACATACAGTAACTTTCTAGATTCATTCCATCTCTACCAAGACATTATGTTAGCAAATAGGTTTCATTATAGATAAGTAGAAATGGAATGTTGTACAACACCATAAACCACTTACCCACCATATGCATATTAGCAGTAATCTGTTCATAAATGCAAAACACTCTAACATGTTGTTGCTGCTGCAACTATTACCCCAAAAACTTTTGCATTTTTTAGGACCCCCCTTTAAAATTTTAGTTTTTTGCTACCTAGGAATTTTGAGTTTGAGGTCCATCACTCATGACTTGTTTTCACCTTGCAAAAATTTGAAAAAGTTTATTTTTTACTCTAAGGAAGAAAGTCTTTTGATCCGCAACAGCAGATGAGTCTCCTTGTTTGATCCGCAAGGGCAGGTGAATGCCAAGTTTTAATCTGAAGTAGTGAATGCATTTCAAGTTTTGACCCGCTATGGTGGGCAGTTTTTTAAGTCGGAGCTCTAACAACGATTGTTTTTTATACATTTGTTTGTTTTGTTTCATCTGCTGCATCAAATTTTTTTCACGCAAATGTAGCCGCAACAACGGGTGAATCCTATTCTTCGAGCCGCAACAACGGACATTTTTTCTTAAGCGCTGATCTATTCATTTTTTTCCATTGCATCGGAAGCCTTCTAAGGTTCATGCCACAACGACGGGTGGAATATTATGTCGAATGCCAAAACTGTTTCTGATTCTTATGTCCCACTTCATCGGATGACTTTTCATTTCTTTGCCGCAACGGCAAATGGTTTTTGCATGGACATCCCAATTCTCGCCTTAATTCTATTGAGTCTTCTTCATTGGAATCGTTGTCATTTTTTATCCACCACAACAGATATCTTTTAAGGTCTCCTCTCGATCCCTTCCACCTGCCAAAGTCGTGACTCTTGAGTCGGGTGTTTTACCAATAAGTAAGCCGATAGTAGCAGCAGTATTGAGATGTTTTTGAGTCGTCGTTGTCAGGGTTGTTTTTAACTTGACCTCGGTTTATTCTTTCGATGCACTATGATATTGATGCCAACGACGTTATATTTTGCGCATGCAGTTTTAATGTCCCACCTACCGCTTTTAAGTGGTTTTAAACCGATCGGTGAAAGGGGTTTTTATCGTTTGTTTTGATTTACCGTGAGCACGTAAAATCCATAAGTTGCGATTTTATCCTATTCGAGGAATTTGCTGGTTGAAACCACCATCAAGAGCTCACGTGGCACGCCGCATCTACGACCATTGTCGAGCTCAGCCTACCAATCATAGTTTGTACCAAACAGCATGATGAAGAAGGCAAAAAAGAAGGCCAATATTGTAGACTATGATGCAGATGTAGAAAGCTCACCGACACCAAGGGTGGAAATAATATATGAAGATACAAAATCAGTCATCGAGGCTGAACTTGAATTCAAATGGGGTCAAATCTACCACATGCTTATGGAGAAGAAGGTTCTAGATGTAGGGTTGGATGACCTAGCCTTATATGATAACATATAGAGATCTGGAATCACTAAGGTATCCACTAGACCAAATATTTTTCCTTGCACTGAGGTCATAGGATGGATTCTATCTAAGGCAAATGCAACAGGAATGATCATGTACGACGTGGAGGATAAAGGATTTGCATCCTTCACACTAGAATTTATAGCAAAAGCATATAGCATGCCACCATCAGAATTTAGCATGAAAACTAATTGGGTAAAGGGATTAACTCTTGATTACATGGCTACAAAAAGGATGATGGTAGCTGAAGGAAATACTTCCAGGCATAAACAATCAGGGGAATATGAAACTGCCAATCTATGTGCCCCATACAGAATGGTAGTACTGTTGCTGAATAGGATTTTTGGCAGAGCTAATGAAAGATATTATAAGTTTGGATGGATTCCATTGATCTATCATGTAGCCATGAATGGGGATAGTTTTCAATTGGGATGACATAGTAGCCAATAGTCTATCTTCCTCCATTACTGCAACCCAAGAAGGTTTGCACCAAAGAAAATCTGAATTCTATATGGGATATTTTTTGGTTGACTGCATACTTTACTTTCACCCCTTTGAGAAGCTCAACTACAAGTGGAAAGGAGGTAAAGGTCTGATTTATGCATCATATCAGATACTGTGGGCCCATAAATACCACAGTCACTACAAGCTAATTTGTGAAGAGTTCTTGATGCCTGTGTACCAACTGGTTTTCCTGGAAGAGTGTAAGTGCCTATCTGAAGGTGCTTTGGATTCTATCAAGGAGTTTGGGGATTACTTATTCTATGAAGAGGGAACATACCTGTGACATACTTGAGGCTGTATGGGGTGACCAAAGCATCCTCAGTGCTACCAAAATATGCCATAGATTACATAGTTCATAAGGAAGTTGTGAGGCAGCTTTTCTTAGATGGCTTTAGAAGTCACTTGTTCGATCTGAAAAGGTTGTGTTTCCACCACTACCTTTCTATGTGGGGAGTTATAAGTTCTCTAAAGTAAAGAGTGCCCCTAAGTTCGTAAAGGAGTTAGAAATCTTTCATTTTGGTGAAAAGAGCTTTCATTGGAATGATTCCCAAGGTAAGGTTGCAAACCATCAAGCACTCCCGAAGGTAAATTTTGAATATGCTGATCATGCAGACAAGGATGAAGAAATATACAGGAATATTTGCAACATGGCCTCTTTGAACAAGCAGCTTAAAAGTAAGACCACAATAGCTAGAGTTAAAGGCAGTAGTAGCAGCAATCCAGAGCTAAAGGGACAGGAGGAAGAAGCTGGAAGAAAAGAAAAGGAAGAGACTGCACGAAGCCTGGCAGAAGGTGTAAGGAAATTTTTAACTGAAGAAGCCCGGCGAGAAAAGGAGGAAGAAGAAGCTTCCAGAAAAGAGAAGGATGAAGAACATAGAAAGCAATAATAAGATATCAAGGAGAATATTACAGAGTTGGAAAGATCAATAGCTCAAGAAGCACAAAACCAAGGAGGGGTCATAGAAGAACAAAGGAATAAAGATCAAGAAGAGCTGGACAATGAGAATCAAGGACAAGATCCTACTCAGGACAACACTAAGAACCTCCCTTCCACTTTAGACAGTATACTTACTGGAGGGAATATCCCTATGGTTGAACTGGATTTGGTACCATTCACCCCGTCAAAACAACATGAAGTTGTGTTCCAGGAAAATGTATTTTTTGATCCCAATTGGAAGTCCATTGTGTGGATAATGGAGAATATTTTGAAGATGGGAACCCAACCCGAGATCGCCACAGTGACTGAGAATATGGTTGTAAAAGATGTAGAAGAAGGTCCAAAAGAATTGGCCTCCATGGGTATTGCAACTGCACATGAAAATGCCCATAACATTGGTAATCTCAAGGAAACCATTAACCATTATAAAGGTAAAATGGAAAAGATGAAGCAAGTCTTAAGGAAGGAGGAGAGAGTGGGTCGGTAGTCAAAGAGAAAATATGATGCCACTCTCTCAGATTTTGAGAAGCTTCAGCAAGAATTCCATATACTAGAAGAAGAAAGGGATGCTTTGAAACTATCAAACATGACCCTTGATGGAGAGAAGAAGAATTAAGAGAGCAAGTTGGCAGAAATGGAAGCATAGAAATCCATAGATGACCAACAAATAGAGCAGTATAAAGTCTAAATTACGGAACTAGAATCCCAAAATAATTCCTTGGAAGTATTATTGAAGACAACGAATGAACAAAAGATGAACATAACACCTCTGAGAGAACATGCTCTCCTACTTAGAGGTAAAATATATCAAGTACAAGTTAAGCTAGCAAAGGAGGTCTTCAAAATAAATCAAGTAGAAGCTCGACTACAGGAGATCTTAGTCATAGCTACTGAATTCAAGACCAGGACCTAGGAAATTGCAGAGACCATAGAAGGATAGATGACCTGGTAGGAGGAAAATAAAGAACCCCCTGAAAATGCACCCATGAAGAATCCAGAGCGGTTGCAGCTTGAGTATGAGCTCATGAATTTTAGTAACATAGCTGCTGAGAGACTAATAGATGCGGTCGAGAAGACGTGAGACAAATGAGGGGAATTCTATAAAAAGGTGCTCATAACTCACAACAAACGCCAGACATCTTCAACAAAAAGGTTACAGGAGTTTCCAGCACATGAAGAACACTTGAAGCACTTGCATGACAGACTGTAGGGAGATGAACTTAGCATGGAACTGATTAGAGGATTAAATGAAAAGGTGATAAAGAGTATGGTGGCTGAAGCTACAATGAATAATTGTCTTTTGGAATACCAGCTTTGAGTAACCCCACCAAGGTTGGTTGATATAAAGAGTCAATTGTCCAAGCACAAGGTCACGGTCAGATTCTTAGAACCAACAGATTTTGGAATCATTGATTTAGATGCTATGGCATGGAAACAGTTCATCAATGAGTTGATTGGGCCCACTTGAGTGGTTCTGTCTTATTTACACATGGAAATGTAATTGTAATATGTTGTATTTATCTTATTTTATTAATGAGCATACTAGAAAACAAACATTTTTGGTAACTAAAAGTTGAGGAAGCCCAAAGGGCACAGAGACCAAAATTCATTTTTGCAAATGTATAAATATAGGTAGAGTCGAATAGAGAAGGGAGTTTTCTAGATTTCATATGAGAATGCTTTTTGTAAGAAGAACTATTTCTTGTTATAATAAAGAGGACTGAAATTTTGCTGGAGAAGAGGTTTCCTGAGTTTCAAATGCATGTTGTGTAGATTGTTGAATAAAGAACTATTTATGTTTTAGATTACTATGCAAATCTATGAGATCATTCTAACTGTTGAACAATTTCTATGTTGTGATTGTTTTCATTTCCATGTTATGAATCTTATGTAGTAAATAAGTAGCGAATGATTTAACAACACTGAGCTATCTCTATGTTATCTTTTCTGTTGTATTTGTGTATTCTGAATTTATCAACTATCTATAAAATTCTTTGCGCAGAAAATGCAGTACATTACTCATACAAATAGTAATCTTGCTTACCGGGGATAGGTTAGATAGAGTAGATTAGATTAGCCGTTCTTTGCTTTCGGTGATTTAGGAACAAAGAGGATAAGACGGGAGGTAAGAACCTATGCATCACATTGTGAGGTCTTTGTTCCCTAGTCACTTGCATTTAATCTAGGCACTTGCATATCATTTGTAAAACATAAAAAACACACATAAATGGTGGACCAGGACGAAAGCGATAAAATAGATTTAAACCTTCATTTAACTCTATGGTAGTTGAGCTGTTAACCAGACAAATTCCCCATACCAAACGATAAATGATCTAACTGGGAACAGTTATTGGAGAGAATCCCTACTGTCGGTACCTAGGATTTTCCAGGCATCAACACATGCATAATACACTTCCTAAACAATTAGATACATAGGAAATGAAAATTCAAATACTTATCTTTGTTTGTTTAGTAGACTCCATCTTCATCTATGTCTTCTTGAATTATTGGAGTCTCTGCCAATGTGTTTAACTCCATCATCTGATTCTGAGGAACTATAGTCTCAAGAATCATGTCAAGGTTTCTCAAAATTTGAGATCTACCGTAGTCACTCCCCCTGAGGTGGAGCACCATCCTCCCTGTGTAGCTTTTACTCTCTACATTAGGACATTGGAGTCACAGGTAGCCTCCTTTGCTACTAATTTTCTTTGTATCCATCTATGTCACCTGTCGAGATCACTAGATATCAAGATCGTTCATCTCGAACTTTGTTGCAAGTTTTCTCTTGCACCCATCTATGAGCTTCTCATCCTTTGTATGCTTCTATCTTCTTCTATCTTCAACCTTGTATTAGAGGTTTGGATCTCCATCACTCTATTTGATCCTCAATCTCTTTATGTAACTATATGTGATATCCCATGGGTGCCTACTGAGCTTGTACAAATCCTTCTATGCATAGGTGGTTCTTTGTAGAGAGTCTAAAACCATATAGGTTGTTCGATATGTTCTTCTACTTTGATTACACCAACTGTCTAGTTTGATATCCTCCACTGAAGAGGTGTGTCTAACTCCTGTATCAGTGTCTTTCCATAACCGACTCTCTCTTTCTGATAGAAACCACAAACCTTGCTTTTTATATTTTGATACTTCGATCTGTTGTATAGTTGATCTTGTAGATCTACTTGGAAGACTTTACAAAAATTCCTTTCATGTATTGAAATCATATCCAAACATTATTTTGTATGATTGAATGGTACTTCTAGATCATATCATCATTTCATTCTTCCTTCTTGGGACATTCTTTTGTGAAGTGTCCTTTCATTCATTGCATGAATGTTCTTCCTTCTTGTTCTTTCTCTTCTTAGCATGAGTTGTTGGGGATTGATTACCATATCCGTCCATCTCTTCTTCTTTTTCCATCGATTAATCTTCTTCGTACGTGAATTGCTCCATAGGTGATCTTCCTACTAGAACAACTACCTTGACTAAAATTGGAAGATCATTCAAAGTTGTAATCTATGCTTCTCCTTCTTTGACATTGTCTCCAATGGCTTCTAATTACTTCTTGAGCTGAGATCTCCTTGTGAAGTAACATTGAATTTTTTCTGACATTTGCATCTTCACATCCTTGAGTTGAGTTATCAAGGTCATCTTTGTACGAGTTGTTCATTGCATCGAACATATCCTTGAGATTATTCAAGGATGATACATGTGATATCCAATGGAGACGAAAATACTCACCTTTGTTTTGACTAGGTCCTTCTTTTTCTTTGCTATGACTTCATCTCCCTCTAGATCTGTAGCTTCTTCTTTGACATAGTTCTCCATGCCATGCTTCTTTAAGAATGAGAAGCACTCTCTACTTCCATGCTTAGAAGTTCTCGAATCTTTCAAGCTTGTCCTCAATCTTAGTACAATTTGTCATCATGATAAAAATGAGAGCCTCAAATGGAAATAGAGAGGATAGAACTTACTAGTGAGATTGCTTCAACTTGATGCTTGCTTGAAGGCTCTTCTGGAAGAATGCTTCTGGTGGACCTAGGGTTTGACAGAGAAACCCTAATTTTTCAACTTAGGTATCTTTCAGATATGATTGGATATAAATATTCACCTCCTCAAGGCAAGCTAAGCAACATACTTATTTTTCTGAAACTATGGACAAAAATGCAATATATCTGATGCCCTATTTTTCTCGGCAATAGTGTTAGGTAAAAAATTGAAAGTCCACAAAATGAGAAACTTATTATATAGAAATATGCTCCCTACTAGGGTGATTTTGATGGTCCTCCTTTTTCAACTGATTGGTGGAGGGAAGTGCCTGGAACAGGAAGCCCAAGTTTTTCTCCAGTTTCTTCTATAGGATTAACTGATATTGTTTCTACTATATCTCTGAAGTTTCTTCTCCTCAAGGTTTGAAACTTCATTTACAGTATCATGGTCTATCTTCTCTTCAACCCCATAGGTTATAGTAGAATTGGATTCACTGAGTGAGACTTATGTGAAGTTTCCCAAGCTGACTTATTTTAGGACTGTTCAACATAGTGAACTTGTACGGACTTTCACGTGTCACTACTTCAGCTTTGGGGTCTGAAAATTTTATCAAATAAACTAAATTTGGCTCCCTATATGCAAAATCATGGCTAGTTTTTGTCTTCTAGGGTTTTTAAGCATGAAACCCTAATTTTTAATAGTTGTAGTTTTAGCAGTGTTTCAACTGCACAAATACTTATTTCAGGGTGACTCTTATACCATGTTATATTTTTAATGGTTATACAAGATCTAAAAAATTTAGCATTATAACATCATAACCATAAGCAAAGGATCACTGAAATAAAGACAAGTACAACAAGACAAGAGAACACACTGATTTTTCCTTGGAGAAACCACAAGGGAAAAAACCCCACAAAGATTCCTCAGTATAGAATTGGACCAAGTACAGTGTAAAACCCCAACAAATAGAATAGTTTCTCATCTTCCACAATAGACTCTCTCTCTCTCTCTCTTGCACAATACTTGAGTGTAAGGCATGTGAGAATGAGAGAGGCACCTCGCCTATTTATATTTATTAGGTGAGTGACTCAACTAACCAACTAGGTCAGCAAGGTTCCCTAATTAGGGTCGACCTACTTAGGAATATACAAAATACATTTTATATATTACTTTTATGGGTACTATTTCCTTGACTTACCATGGAGGTTTTACCTCATGACTTTTACATGACCAATTACATCAAAGACATCTTCGAATGGAGGAATAACATCTATGAAGGAGAATACAACAAAAGTACAATAGAATATCCTTCGAAGTTACAATATTTCAACAAAAATAGATACACTATCCAAAATATTTCAAAGAGGCTTCAAAACTTTGACATTGAAAACATTAGTATTTTTCAACACCCTCATTAACAATGGATTTCACACTAACTCCATGGTTATGAGACAACTGGGGAAACTCAAGGGAAGTGATATTAGGTTATGATAGGATTGACAAACTGATATATGTATATTATTAATATGGTTTGGATGACAAATTTTTACAAATACTTCACATACATCCTCCTTCAATACTTTGTCTAGTTTTAATACTAAGAAAAAGTAGTAAATAAATCTTTCTTGGTTTCGTTCCAAACACCACTGAACCTTTAAAAATTTCTTATGGAATGACCCTATGGAATTTAAAACATCCTAGTAGACCTTATACACTCAATGATTGAATAAAAAAACTCATTTTGACAAGTTATTCAAGTTTTCACAATTTTGGCTAATTTCAAGCTTTGGACTAGTGAAACCCAAGACGATCCAAATGCACCCAAGTTACTTCAAATTCTGTATGGAAGGATTGAGGGGTCTTAGGACATCCTAATGAATATTATGAATTCTCATACTCTTTCCAAATACTTCTTCATATTGCTTTTGACCCTTGGGAAGGAAGGACAAAAACACTAGGAAAATCGATGTTAAAACCCCCAAGGGTAGATGACACTTTTGTCTCTCTAAATGCAATACAAACCCCCAAAATTTCATAATAGTGAATTGGATTGGTTATGATACATCAATGGACACCAAAATAAAAGATTTATAGGTCCTCCAGCTTTCTATTGCTCCCACAAATTAGTAATTTTGAAACAAGGTTATTACATTGATGGAATTGAGCAAAAGACAATGAAACTTGATATGAAAATTTGAGAAAATGTAAGGTCCACTTTCAGTACATCAATGGCTACCTAAACAACTGAAAAATAACAGAGGAAGACTTATACAAATATGTACAAATCCACTTTAATATTGAGTACCAAATACATAGGGAAAATGACTCTATTACATAAAAGTTTTATCATTTTACAAATAACAATCATTGGAATTTGAGTTTTATTTCACATGTTCAGAAATATACATAACCATATATCATCTACAATATCAATGTCATCCAATATACTCCTTAAATAAAGATCACACACCACTAAGTGTGCCACCGAGATGAACGTTGAGAATTAAGATGAGAAGATGAGAGAGATAGAGTGAATAGGGATGAAAGACCATCTCGAACTATGGGAGGACTTCAACCTACAAACAAACACCTTCATTCAACTCCAATGAGAGGTCTGAGTGGCCTCTCCATCAACTAACTTGGAAAGGGATCTTGCGCCTTCAAAATTGGTTCATACGAAGAGAGAGTAAACACCCACTATGTAATGGACAAACAAAGCTCTCGAAAAATGTCAAAAGAAAAATAAAAATGCCCAAAAGTTGCCCCATTTCAACTTCTTCATCTTTTAATAACCTCCATGGCTTTATTTCCCTCCATTAAACTCGAATTACCTTCTCATTGGTTCATTAACTTGAATTAGTGTTAATTTAGGTCATTACATTAACCCTAGTGACACTTTTCTTGACTTTGTTTGCTCTCCCTTCATGCAATTTGACTTGAAACATTTCATGAAGCTTTGTTGAGCCCCACACACACCTCATGCATCATCTTGGGTATATTTTTAGCTCTTATATGTCATAGAATATGTCATAATTGTAAGATAATCTGTCATAAATGTCATAATATGTCATAGAGTTGTCATAACTGTCATAGTTGTCATAGAATCTTGTTATTGCTTAAATTTAGTCCATGACTTTTCATCCACCACCTTGGAAGTAAGTGATTCCTCCAAATTCAAATTTGAGGATGATGTCATGTGTAAATGATGAATATTCCTTTATGTGGACCTCATACATCCACTTAAGCTTCCCCATGGCCAACTAGGACCCATTGACACTTCATTTTTGAACATTTAATATTTATTCCATTATTTATTGACCAATTTTCCACCTTCCACAAATATGAGTTCGATTTACATGTGAAACTATAGGCCTTAGAATTAAATATCAATAGTTTGATTTTTCCACATAACCCTTAATAATTGGATAGGCCAACTTAACTATTTATTTGAAATTTATTTAATTGAGGACATGACAATGTATTACAAAAAGTTGGTAAACTACACAAAGTTAATACAATGTAATAACTATTATTTATATAATTTCAAATATTTCAGTTTAATTTTTCCACATAACCTTTGGAAATTAAATAGAACAACTTAACTCTTTATTTGTAAATTATTTAATTAAAAACATAACAATCTATTACAAAAAGAATAAAAAGTTAGTCCAATGTAATAACTCCATTTTAATCACGTCGAAACAAATAACTAAGTAGGTATTCTTTCCCTCTATTAAAATGATATCAATTTCCTATAGAAACTATCTCGTAAAAATTAAAATTTTAGATTACAATAATATTAAAGATGAGAACCTCGTAATAAAATTCATCCCTGGTACACACTGCACCATATCGTACACCACTAGTCGCCGTTAAAATTTAAGAATATGAAAACCCTCACGATCAAGTAAGTCAATGTATATAGTGTTTGCCCCATTTTCCCGACAAAGGAAAGAAAACACTTCACACTTCAAAGTTTGTATCGCTCTGCAAAATAAATCAGGGTAAATCAGGTGGGGTATGCTGCTTTTTTGATAAATTCCAAGAGTTGTTGGCGCCCAAAAAAAATTGGGCCTACATTTGTTCTTTGATAATCAGGATCACACTGCTTACAACTTTGCATTGCTGCAGGCGAAAATGGCAGAGATCGTCTGCAATTCTCTCTTGTGTATGTATCTTTAAACTTTAAAGACGCTTTGAATGTCTGAGTAACTTGAATCTGCAGTTTTGAGATCAAAATGAGATTGAAATGTTCAAAGCGATCTGCAGATTATGTTAAGTAAAAAAGGATTGAACGATTGCTAATGCAGTAAAGAAACTCTGACAGTAATGGAGACTCTGAGAGATGCGTATTTGTTGGTATTGTCGGTATTGATGCTCTGTGCCGAATCAACACAGCCGACCCTTGCCTTTTGGGGCGACCCGATCGATGGCGTTCCCCCTAAGAGTTTAGTCGTTCCGTTCAATACGACTATAGTGGTTACAATCGTCGTTCTAACGACGCTACTCACCATAACGTTCCTCATGCTTATGTATGTCAAGCAACGCAGGCTGACTGGAAACAGAGAGCGGCGCCGAGTATTAATCGTTCATCCCGGCCCTGGCCTCCCTCAGCCGGTTCTTTCGCCAGCTATCTTGCCTGCAAGAAGGGACTTGGGCGTCGATCGTTCGGTAATAGACGCGCTCCCCGTCTTCAAATTCGTCTCGCTGCAAGGCATGAAAGAGGGATTGGAATGTGCGGTTTGTTTGAGCAGATTCGAAGGTCCGGAGGTCCTGCGATTGCTGCCCAAGTGCCGACATGCGTTTCATGTCGACTGCGTGGATATGTGGCTCGAATCTAACTCCACCTGCCCCTTGTGTCGACAAAGGGTCGAGGCGGATGACGTTTTTACGGTCTACCGACACGAGGATGTCGAAGAAGACAAGGGACGACTCGACGACAGGGCGTCTCAGCTACTGCAAGCCTTCGTGCAGAGAGAAAATATTGATAGCGTGGAAAGAAGTACCTCCGAGTCTTCAAGAATTACAATGCCAGGCAGCTTCAGACAGCCGAACGAGCTGTTGGAAGCGGCGGGATCATTTGGGTGTTTTGGCAGCGGAAGAAAGAAAGGGTTGCTGATCTCAGAGGCCGACGAGGAGTCGAAGGCGCTTCAATTCTCTCGTCGCTTTGCTCATCGTATTGTCGTGTCGGATGTCATGTCTCAACGTCGATGGAGCGATCTCAACCATTCTGATTTATTGTTTCTGAGTTCCCAAATGATCACTACCCATAGCGGACGCATGGCTTTCACAGAGCTAAACCCGACAGACGAAATGGAAACGAAACGCAAAATGACGGAAACAAAAAGATTGGATGAATCTTCTGCTCGATTTGGGAAGAAAAGATGCATGTCTGAGATCATCGGCTTCAACAGATTCCAGTCTTGCAGAAGAAACAACAACACACTGCTTCCAGTTACCAAGTGCGGAGGGAGAGATGAGCAAAAATGGTTTTCTATTGCCCAGAAGACTGTGGAAGTGCTGGCCAGCAATGGTGATGCAAATGACCAAAATATTTAAAATAGGTAAGTTTATAACCACAAACAAGTTTCCCATAGAAATTTGTATCTATTAAAGGACTTGGATCTATATCTCTACCTGATCATATAACCACTTGTGGTCAAACCATACAACTTTCAAAATATAGTAAAATGTTCTTCACATACTTGAGCCTTATCCTTGGGCCTTGGGCCTTTCACTTGTATGTACTGAATTTGTTATCGTTTATGTAAGTAATATCGAGTGCTGAGTAATCAAATTTCGAGTATTGAGGAATCAAAATTTTAAAAGTGTGAGTAGAAATGTTGAGGAGATGTGTAATTCAATGTTTATAGTTTTATTTTATAATATATATATAATTTAAATTTAATCATGGATGACCATTGAAAAAGTTACATATTTTTTTTTACTAGAGATAAAGATTTAAATACAATAAAAAATATTTATATTTTTAATGTGAGAATTGTTTATGGTTTTTGGTGAACACAAATAGATTTATGTTGGTGTATTGTTTTTATATTTATACATGTTTAAGTTTATAAATTCACATTGTTTAATTTGTTTAAATTTTAAATTAGTTAGTATTAGAATTTATGGTATATTTTATGTTGTAAATTAAGATGGGTATATCAATGTATTATATGGTTAAAATATCTAAAAAGGGAACCATCCATAGCTTTAACCAATGCAATGATATATTAATTACAAAAAGAGAATATTTTATATAAGATTTTTTATATTAGTTATAAACAAAGACCCTCCATGCTCTTTAAATAGAGATCAAGGGCCAATTGAGTACTAAGTTGTGGTCAATATAACCATTACTATAAGGAAAAGATGAAGGTCATCGCATCATTTTATGTGTAGAATATATTGTAACTACTGGATTACATTAGTGGGTGAGTGCAAGAAGATGATGGACCTTTTTGGCGCGTTAGATGCAATAGAAACCTGAAAAATCAGGCATCCCTCAACTTACTTGGATTTTTTGAGANGTACAAATGCATACTAAATAAATCACTATATATAAAGACACATTATATACCAAGTTGATTTTAACTAGCTCCTAAGTTTCTAAAGATCCTAACATCCCTACTTAAGAACAATTTGGGGTAGGATTAAAGGTGGATTGAAGGATTTACAAAGGTGACACAAAAGGAGAATGAATGACGCATTAGAGTGTATCTCCTTTCAATGACAATTTCTTGAACTCCTAACATAGAATGAAGTTTGCAAAATTTCACTTCTATAAGAGGCTTTGTGAAAATGTTTGCCACTTTCATTTGTAGGGAAAAAGAGCACTTCGAGAACATGATCATGAATAAGTTTTTCAATGAAGTCATGCGTATCTCAATGTGTTTGTTGCGCTAATGTTCAACTCGATCTTTGGCAGGCTTGATGGTACTCTGATTGTCACGCTATAGGGTAATTGGATGATGTTGTTGCAATACAAACTCTTAGAGTTGTCAAATTCGTAAGACTTCTTGACTTGCATTAACTATGACTTGATATTCTTCTTTTTTGAAGAAAAATCAAGAGCATGTTGCTTCTTACAAGCCCAAGTACAAGTTTAGAACCAAGACTAAAATATAGCCTTCAATAGGCTTCTCATCATCAAGGTCGCCAACCTATTAAGAATCAATGAAACTAATTAATAAATGAATCCTCCTTGAATTGTAATGTATCCCAAACTGAACTATACCCCATATATACCAAAGTATATTTTTAGTTTCTTTCCATTGGATTTCATGGGGTGTTTGCATATATCAAAAACCAAGACGAACATCAAAGGAAATATCAATACAAGTATGAGTCAAATAACAGAGGATAAAAAGTAGCCGATGGTACAAAGTCACAACTACTTCAAGTGTAGTGTAAGAGGCAACAAGTTTAAATCCATACTAGAAGGGAGATGGGGCTATTCTACAATATTCCATGTGAAATTGATGAAAAATGACACATGCATACTTCGATCAAGGAAGGAAAATTCTTACCTTGGTTTGCAAGACTTGGAGGCCAATAAAACAATGTATACGTCCTAAGTCTATCTTTTCAAATTTCTTCTTAAGGTTAGATTTCACATGGGTTAAAAGTGTGGGGTCACTACTAGTGATAATAAGGTCATCGACATAAATAAAAAAATATTATGAGATGGTTACCTACTTTTTTGGTATAGATTTTGTGGTCAAAATGACATCTAGACAACTTGTGTAAAGAAGAAAGCTATAGATTCTAGCATACCAATCCCAAGGATCTTTCTTAGTACCATAAATATATTTCTTGAGGTGACAAACATTGTTTCATTCCAAACATAGTGAAGAGGTTGTTCCTTGTAAATTTGTTCTTGCAAATATCCAAGAAGGAAGGCAAACTTAACATCCATTTGATGAACCTACCATCTATATGAATCGGCAAGGGCTAGCACAAGGTGGATGAAATTACTCTTGGCTATGGTGGAAAAGGTTTCACTATAGTCAATCTCTTCGACTTATGAAAATCTTTTCGCAACTAATCATACATACTCCATCTTATGCATAATTAGTCTTATATACCCATTTACGTATGGTAAGTTTTCTTTTTTTTGAAAGAGGTACAATATCACAAGTATTGTCCACCATTAAGGAATGTTATTTTTGATTCAATGTTGTATCCAAACAATCTATATGGTAGTAAGATTCTACAATTTTCTTAGGATCATAGAATTTGAAACTTGAGCCAAAAGAGAGAAATCTCACTACAACTATGAACATGTGTACGACACTAATATGTAGGATGACAAACAAGATCACCAACCAATTCTCATGTTGTCTAGACCCATCTAAGAAGTGGTGGTGTTGGTGTATTTTCATGTTCAATTGACCCAACTAGAGAAAGGTTAGCATGCCAACGTGGATTTTTATCCTCATTGTGGTCATCTAAGGAAGAAATCATATTTAAGGATAACTAGTAGAAAAGTTGGGAATAGAAGATGGCACAATCATCGAATATGAATTTTAAGTTGAAGATAAAATAAACATCAATATAGACCCATGGCTTGAGATGTTTTCATCAAATTTAACCCCTCTCATAATAATGATTTCATTAGAATGAGGTTGAAGAAGTCTATAACATTTTACAAATTTAGAATATCAAATAAAAATTCAATTCTCACTCTTAGTTCGTAATGATTTCATTTTCTCATCATGAATGTGGGTCCATGCTTCATTATCAAAAACATGAAAGTGGCTTACATGTGCTTTAATTTTAGTCCATGCTTCTTCCAGTGTTATATTTTAAAGCCTTTGCGGGAGAGTGATTAGCTATGCAATTGGCATAATTAATGGATTCCGCCCAAAAATGAGAATTTAATCACTTAGACTTGATCATACAATTTTTCATTTACTCTAATGTGTGATTATTTCTCTCAACGACAACATTTTGTTGTGGTGTGTATGGAAAAGTATGTTGCATCCAAATACACTATGTAGTGTAGTAAGTTGTAATTTTTTTGTTAACATAATTGCCTCTATTGTATGTTATTAGCTTTTGAATTTGATGTCTATATTATTTTCCTGCAAGGACTTGTAGGCCAAAAACATGTCAAAAATTCTTTATTAAGTTTTAAGAAAGAAACCCAATTACAATTGAAGAATTCTTCAATAAAAAACAAGAAGTACTTCAACCTATAGAAAGAAGAAGAGTGAAGCAAGCCACACAAATCATTATGAACAATCTGCAAGGGGGATGAAGCATGCTAGGAGGCATGAACTATCCTTATGACGATTGTTAAGAACACAATTGGGAAAACCACCATATCTACAAGAAATGAGAGGAAGATCAATCATCATTTTCTGATTACATAGTTGTTACAATGTGCAATATTTTAGATGACTAAATCACTCATGCCAAAGTTCTCTGAAGCCATCACTATGAGCAAATAAAACTGATGGAAAATATGATGATCCAAAGTTGTTAAATTTATACAACCTAGTCATATCATTAACAATTCTAGTTTCTATGGCATGCCTAGGATCTTTTAAATTCTTAATTTCATTGATTGAAGAGGTGGAAACTCTATTGTTTTCCTTAGACTAAATAGGTGATCTGATATACTCGTAGAAGATTGTAGGAAAGACTTGGAACATATAATATATCATTGCAATTACCATCATCTAGTTGAACTATTCCAAACCCTACAACACTAAGAGATTTATTATCACCAACAAATACGTTTGGTGCTACGTTCATTAAGAGATTTTTTTTTATCCTTATACATATGATAAGATGCCCCAGAATCAATAAGCCACTCCTTAGAAGAAGACATAGATGTTGCATTGAAGGAAAAAACAGAAGAAGTGTATGTCTATGAGAAAAAGAGTTAGAAGAAGAATAGTCAAGGTTGATGTTGTGTTCTTTTATTGTTGCTTCTAAGGCTCCCATTTTCTTGAAACACTTAAAATTTAGATTACAGAATTTGACCATTGAACCAAGATTTGTATCACGACTATGGAATCACCCAAGTTGCAGAGTCTAAAGAGAATAATCAAAGATACGAAAGGTGAAAATGTAAACCTATATAACTTATTGTGAATTCCAATCAATCAATTGATACAACCTTAAAAAAGTGAAGGTTGAAGAGATACAAATACAATGCTTGCTAGGGTAAGATTTGGGAAAGAAGGCCATCCGATGGCATGCCATGGATATTACATGAAACAAAGAGAAAACCAACAATGAAGTGAAACTTAACTATTGCATGTGCATTAAAGTGCTAAATTTAGATTGAAGTAAACTAAAGCAAATGACTATCTAGTCATGAAATAACAAGAGTGATGTATGCTAGCAAGGTGCATGCATTATGTGCACCAACATAGATGAACATCTCACCCACAAAATTACAATGTTTTTTAGTATTTTTACCTTTTAATTTGGTGGCTTTGACACTATTGGGAGTAGGAGTTGGTTGATAAGGTTTGAAACTTTTGTGTTGTTTTTTGTTATGATATGTTGCTTCTTTGAATGGTTGAATTTATCCTTCTATTGTGCCACTAAGGCTTTGATAGATGTACCTACATTGTTTATCCCTCCAAGGCGCAAGAGATTATTTGTTTCTCAAATCAAATAATCACAAAATATTCAAAAATGGTTGGTTTGTAAACAACCCCTATAGCTTCTTCGATGGAGTAAAAAACAGATACAAAAATAGAGTAGGAAGTACCAAGTCTATCAAGAATATCATAAATATATCGATGACCATTCTTTGATATCATACATTATTCAAGTAATAGTTTAAGTGTTTTAAAATTAGATAGACGACCTTCAATAAAAAAATAAATCACGAAAATTTAAAGCAATGAATTGGTTATCAAACTAGTGAGCTTGAATCTCATTTTGTGTCCCAAATACAATTTCTAACTTTGTCCAAGCTTCATCTTGTTTGTCACCTCCTTGAAGGTGAAACCTTAAACCATTAGAGATGGACATTCTAATTAATCTAGATGCTTTATCATTTGTATTATACCATTTTTATTTGTTTGAGGCAATAGTGGGGGAGATTTTATTTCCCAATAGATTCATTAAAGTCATTTACATCATAGTGCATCTTCCATATGAGATTTCCACGAGAATTAGTCAATAGTAGTATAAAGGATATCTCTTAAACTAACCATATTATAAAATGCATATAATATGACTTCAAAAACAAAAATTGATGACCTCTATAGTGGAAATCTCTAAACAATATAGGTAATTGAAAAAAATGACACTAAAAATGGACTTAAGAAGTCAAAGTTATGCCATTTTAAAAAAATGCATAAAAAATAACCAAAGGAACATGAAGTAGGTAGAGGTTGTCCCATTAGCTTAAAGTTATGTGAAACTTAAAGTTACATTAACTTACTAAAAAATCAACTTAATGAAAATAAATACTCGAACTCAAGGCCTCTTACTTAATAAAGTAATTTTTAACCAACTGAGTTAATTCAAAATATTTGACAAATTCTAAGAAGGACGAGGTTTTAAAAAAGAAAATTACACTCTTTGTCTCTGAGTGCATGCTTCGCCCAAAAACCCTTATTTTTTCTTGCAAAACACTCTAACAGAGTGGCACACAAAAACAAGTGAAATATCAAATCTAAATTTGTTTAAGCTTGAGGTTAGCTCTTGATTAGATTACCTATAGATGAAAGTTTTCTCTATGTTTATGATTTGTCGAGTTTGCACAAGGCGCACGAAGAATAGCATATGCAAAAAAAGAAAATACTTTTCACTATATTTCTGATTTTCTAAGTTCGCACAAAGTGCATGACAAAGAGAATACACAAACTAGAAAAGGGAGCAACCCAAGAATTTAAACAAAAAAACCGAACTAAAATATTTAAACAGTATGAGAAAGATTTAAATATCACAATGAAAATAGTATACCTCGGGATCTGATAAAATGGTCTTACATTGGGGAAAACTAAAACCTTTTCGGGTGTAACAAAAAGTGTCTCCAATAGAAAGTGGTTATGTTTCAGATGAAATGGAATGGCTCTCCCAGCCTTGCATAAATGCACAAAAATAATAGAACAAAAAATCCTTTGATACATGTAGTGACATAGGTTCTACATGTAGCGACATAAGTTCTAGATATAGATCAGCAATAGAAGTAGATGTTCATAAGGGATCTATTACCATGTTTGACAAAAGGGAGTATTTCCACACAAGATAAAAAAAACTTAAGCAACTAATCACTTAAATAAATCATATTAGCATACAAACATATTATGTGGTTAAAACCCTTCAAAAGGAAAACATACCATGACCACAACTAATGTGGCCAATTGAGGTAATACATTAATACAAAAAAAATTTGTCTATGATTTTCTCATAATTGATCATCAACAAATCACCCTTCAGACTCTTTTAATAGAGACCACGAGCCACTTGGATGATAATCCGTGGATCGATATAATTGTTAGTATGAAGGATAAGTTGAGCTAGACGATCATTTCTTGTTTAAAACTTATCATGACCATAGAACTACAAAAATACAAATATAGTACAAATGTATGCTAACAAAGCACATTTATCTTAAAAACGCATTAAACCAACTTAATCTTAACTAACTCCTAATCATTTTAATAACTAAAAGACCACTAGCTTTTACATAAGGCCTTTCATGAATCTTAAATTCCCTTTTCCATATAATATTGTAGATATGTTGATCCATCTATTATCAAAATTAATTGAAAAAAATAATCACTATAATATAAGCTTGGGCATTTTTTTTGCATCACTCACCTTTGTTTTTTCCTTATATGAGATGGAAAAAGGGGCTCTCCATGTGGCGTATTATCTCATGTCAAGGTTGCATCTTCTCGGCAATCTCTATGTATTGATCATGCATCCCATTCCTCATGCACCTAAATGGTATATTTTCACGTCCTTTTGTTGTGTCTATGACAGTTCATATTCTTTTTTTTTGTGTCTCACATGGTTCCTTTTCACATGGTTCCTTTTGAGTCTCCTTGTATCACATTTTGAAGCTCAAACCTTCTTATTAGTCCCTGCCCCGGCTAGCAGGGACTCTTTGAAAGGGCTTGCCGCCATTTTGAATTACTCTTCACTTCAACCAAAGCCCATCCAGACTCAAATTAAAACTATAACCTATGTTTTAAGGGACTCTATTTTCTTTTCAATTACTTTTTCTAAAAATTAATGCATTTTCTCATATTAGTCCCTGCCCCGCCCCGGCTAGCAGGGACTCTTTGAAAGGGCTTGCCGCCATTTTGAATTACTCTTCACTTCAACCAAAGCCCATCCAGACTCAAATTAAAACTATAACCTATGTTTTAAGGGACTCTATTTTCTTTTCAATTACTTTTTCTAAAAATTAATGCATTTTCTCATCGAAATGTGAAACAACCTCTACTTAAACCAATCAAATGATTTGAGGCCTTATTTGGCCTCAAATCGAGGCAACTCTTATTCATCTTAGGCCACTTCTATATATATTTCGTATGCAAATCCGTAATGGAACTCATAATAGAATTAATGTTAGTTTTAGTTAACATTACTTTTGCAACATTTTATGTTATAATTATTAGTCATGTTATAATTATTAGTCATGAAATTATGTGTGTGCATGCTATGATACGATGGCAATGTGCATGCTGGACACCAGTCAACACCAGGAAGCCCTTACTTTGTATACCTGTACAACACTCAACATGAACGACCTGGTTTCAAAACATCAAATTAGTCCTTGTCTAGTTGCTTTGTTTTCTGCCTGGCTCTTTTGTTCTGGAACCAAATGGTTATTTTCCTTGAGTGCAGTCCCAGAGCTCATGCCAGCATCTCTTTCCTTTAGGTTTCTAGCCTTTAGGTTTCTAGCGTATCTCCCAACTGAAAACACTTCTGCAACTCCGTTACCTGTCCCACAGTGAGTCTCCTGCCTTTCTTCATCGCATGGTAGTTATGGACGCCCTCTGAATAAGAAATTTGTTATGAATCTTGTGCTGCGCTAATGTCAAAAGGAGAATAAAAATTAACAACCTTCTCCATCATATGAGATGAGAGCTTACCTTGCTTGCTTCATTCAGATCACCGTTAATTAGACTCTCGGGAATCAGCATCTCCTAGCTGGGAATGACCGATTCTTGGATCGACTGGATTACACAACTTGAATTTTCAATCCACCATGTGAACCATGGAGCTTTCCAATTGAGGACCAACCTCTGTATAACCAAGAAGAAAGGCCAGTATCTTCTCCTCCGCTTGTTTGGAGTGTACATTCTTCTGAGGAACCGTCTCGGGAAATAGGAGGTGACGTCTCTTTTATTTTTCTATTTTCTGTAAAAAATTCAATATTTAGCAGTGTAAAATTAACATTCTACTCTCTTATTATTCTATTTTTGCAAAACATTGATATGATTGCAACGAGAATCGAACCCGGGTCTGTAATGTTCTTTGTATTCTCTTTTCTGCAAAACATTAAAAAATTACAGTGTAAAATTAACATCCTACTCTCTTACTATTCTATTTTGTGCAAAACATTTATAGGATTGCAATAAGAATCGAACCAGGGTCTGTACTGTGTCACATCCTACTCTCTTATTATTGCAACAAGATTCGAACCTGCATCTCTACAGTGGCAGGGTACAGAAACACATTGTCAAAGTAAAGGCAAAAATGCCAAGTAGGATGAATTGATCATATGCTCTGCTCAGAATTGTTTCAATGGGAAACAAGATGACAACCAAATTTCATAGGCTTGCCAACACCCGTAGGGAAGTTAGATACATATGCTGTCCTAGAAAAAATAGGATGTGTTATTTCACAGGGGATTGTAAAGAAAATGAAAATATCAAACCCAGTCTTCCTATAGACATTCACAAAGGACACTTTGCAGTATATGTTGGGAGCGAGCACAATCGGTTTATTAACAATGAATCGATAAAGAATGAAAGAAGAATAAGTGCAATAAATAAATGGAAAACTGAAATAAGTTTTTCTATGTCAAAGACTGGAAACGCTCTCAATTTTGTATAATACACAGCTATATTAATGACAAAACAAGGCAGATATCACGAGAAAATTTCAGAGTTCCATACATAGAAAATTAACGGTACTCCGGGGAATATCGCTACCGAGGGAGGTTTATATGCCACCAAAATTGCTCCAATGATTGCTACCTCAAGCATGGTTTGCTAATGTCAAGATCCCAGCAATATCTTCATTGCCAGCCATCTACCATGAAATTTCAAGGAAAGGGAAGTGTCTTGTTTGTTATTTTATTCTATTCCAGTTTTGAAATAATTCTTTTATTTTTAATGTGAGAATTCGGCTGGAGATTCATCTATTCTATTTTATTATTTGACAGAATCACCGGCTCTGTTTCTGAATCACATTTGAAGTTTACTAAATTAGCGCTTGGTTTCTACCTAGTCGCGAAAATAGTCTATAATGGCTAATGCTGAATTTTTTAAATTGAGATTTTTAAGGTTTTTCATATCTATCATCACATCTTTGATTGTATTTTCATTGCCCGTTTTAACATGTTAAAGTAGTGCATATGGAAGATGGGCAGAGAATCTGCCACGATTTCATCAAGGGAAAACCTCTCCGGTAAAAATCAATGCATGGAGGCTCGTGAATGAAAATGTCATCACCATATTGTTGAGACTAGGAAGGAGATTGCTATGCAGACTCGGCATATAAGCCAGAGATAAAGCGCTGAAATTATTTCCGAGAAGATAACTCAATGAAAAGTACAACAATTTGTGGAAGCAGCTGGAACACAAAGAGTCCTCACTGTGTATATAAACAAAATGAATTTGACTGCTACTACTGGATGCACTCCATGAACTTGTAGAAACTCCTTTTCCAAAGTTATGTTTTGTCTCTTTTTTAATAATCAAAGGATTTAAAACACTGAATAGGCTGGGAGGGTTAAATATAGTTGATGTTTACTCTCAGAAGTTCTGGAATTCTTTTTGAAGTCTACATGTTGGGTCAATTACAATTTCTATGGTATTATATGAATTGTGTTCAGTTTGTAAAATCCTCTCTTTCTTTCTTTCTGTTTAAAGTTTACAATTAATGTGCTTATAAAAGACAACATAAAATTATTCTATTCCCATTTATAGAAAGATAGAACAAAGAGCATCTTACAGTATCACTGAGTGCAGAGAAGATGGTAGTTCCCTAGATATACAATATTGTATCTATCCATCTTTGCTTTTTCAGAGCCCAATGGCTTAACCAGTGCTCCTCACAAGATTTCTACACCTGCAAGAATAACACAGGGAAAAAAAAAAACACAAACACTGTTTATAATCCAATGACGGTGGGTCACGCATCCCCTTCCTCCCGTGTTAGTACTCTGTCATCTCCATCTAAATTGAGAAGCAAACAAAGCAGTTTCACTGCGCAACTTGTTTAACATTCAAATTCAAGGATTAGATCCCTGGGCAAAAAAAAATTATAGAGAGATTTTCTCTATTCTCCTGTTGTAAGCAGTATATCCAGGCCTAGTCAACCTGCTGAATCGGTGGAAATTTGTCCTTGAAACTTAGCTAAATACTGGAATGACTCCTTGCTTGAAAGGAAGGTTTCCAAATATCCTGAAGGAAAGGGATGGGTTTGAACATCCACTTATATCCATTGTAGAAGCCTGAATGAGCTTGAAGTTCAGAACAAATTCTGCTCCTGCGATCCTAGCCAAAGAGCGGTTGAGCTGCAAAAAGTGTTCCCATTGATATCATTCATGCACTTTGTAATGTCATGAATTACTCATACTTCTTATGCATAGAGGAAAGGAGGCATGGCCAATATATTTGCATCAACGTTATGATGAACGTGAACAGAGATAGGCACATACTGCAACCACACAACTTGAAATGGTGGCAAAGAGTTGATGAGCCAGAGAAATTGTCGAAAGCTCGGTTTAACAAGCCACTTGCAATCCATGCAAATCTGTATATGGCACACATCTTCATGGGCATACTCTATAGGAAAGCGTCTTATGTATTTGTTCCACTCCTAGTCAAGCCATTGTATTTGGATTTGCACCTTTATGAAAAAAAGTTAAAACAACCATATAAACATATCGTTCAACACTTGATGATACTAGGTGGCGAAGGCCAAGACTTAAAGAGTAGAATCAAACTTCAAGCACGTGTAATCTACATGCAGATCATATATACTTTTAAAGCATAAAACAAAATTAATAGTGTACACGTAATCTTTTTACACAGTTTAATTTACATATGACCCATGGATTGTAGTTGTTCATATTGTTTAGGGCCCTTAACTCTTGACATTTGACATTTCACGTAATCTTTTTATAGCCTAAGACATTCCAAGCATTTTAATTGATGTTTGGAATACAACTGCTATGCAGTAAACATGGAATTGATGTTTGGAATACAGCTACTACGCAGTAAACATGGAATATGGCCATGGCATCCTTCTAAAGTTTTCCCAACTCAATAATTTTATATTCATTACAGATTTTTTAATAATTTAATAATAGTTTAATATAAATATTATAGTATAGTTTATAGCCAACACCATTGCAGGCCCCGTCATTTATCCATATGTGAATGCTATCAATCATCGGTGGGTCAAGTCCTTTTTAGTAAAATAATTACATTTATAAGAATTCAAAATGTATTCAATGATTTTTTTATTATTCTTTTTATATAAGAAATTTATTAATTTATTAAATATGATAGTATAGTTTAATATAGTTATTTACAACATCATTAGTTGACAAATAGAGCTCTCTTCTTCTTTGCACATCCATTGACATACCATTGGACTAGATATCGATATGTGTCATCTTCAACGTGTATGGCGCTATCATCTCGTAAATGTCTGTTCAGCTTCTATATTTCATATGATTTCCAAGTGGAGGTGCGGTTGTGCTTTCCCAATGCAAACAGTCACATGACCAAACATGTTGGCCTCGCTTCTAGAACTCGCAAAACCAGACTCGGCAGGGACTGCGCTGCCATGCAGCCCTTGTTTATGCATTAGTGGGTCATGCCTTCTTATTTATGTATTAGTGCACCCATTTATGTGTCTCTTCATTTGTCCTATATCATAGTAAGAATTATGGCCTCTTATTTTGCAACTCAATTAGTTAAATTTGTGTCTTCTTGCATTTTCCTTTCATCTCACTACATCTCTTTTTTTATCTCAATTAGTCTTGGTGTCTTGTTCAACATCCTTATGTACGGATCCTTACATTTGTATTGCATCTCAAACTGTATTTATGTGTCAAACTTTTTGTGTTTACTTTGTGTCCTATTATTTATCTTGTTTTACATCTCTTTGCATCAAAATTACATCATTTGTGTGTCATGTGTCATGGTTATGAGTTGATTTTAGTGTTTTTTGTTTACATCATTTGTGTGTCATGGTTATGAGTTGATTTTAGTGTTTTGTGTTTGTAATGGAGTTGGTATTTTTTTCATATTGTTAAATCATAGATTTTATTTGAATTAAATGATTTTTAATTAATATACTTTTAATTATATTAGGTTGGTTAAATTAGGTTCTATTTTCACTTTCAAATCAATTTCTATACATTTTGTGTCTAATAATTATTATCAATAAAAAATATCATGAATCCAATAAAAAAATTATTAATTGTAGCTATATTATTCTTGGTGTTTCACTAGATCGTATTTTCCTATTGGTCATCTTGATTTGCATCTCTTTGAATCCAGGCCTTTTCATTTGTGTGGCATGGTTGTGTTGAATTTGTGTCTAGTTTTTTGTGTTTTTAATGGTTTTGGCATCTACTTCATGTTTATTTTGTCTATATAGATAATATATTTCATTTGGACACATTAGTGTCTAATTGACATCTATTTAATTAGATCAAGTTAATCATTTTCATTTTCACATTAATTTCTGTTCATTATGCATCCAATAATTATTATCAATTAATTTTCACAAGATAATTGAGGTGGGATGAATTGGGGAAAATCCTCTTTAATCTCAATGCACACTATTTTTAGATTTCTCATGTTCCCTTGGCACTACATCCAATAATGCGGTAGAGGCCCTCACAACATTCAAAGTAATCACTATGGTCTTGGAATACAAGATCCAAGATGCATGACCACATATGGCATTTGTTAGCCCCTTCATTTTTGGAATGTGTGCAATGTTGCAAAGCAAAGATGGTGTAACACTTGGGAAGTTCGTGTTGTGCCACGTGGAACCAAAGAAAAATATGTGGGAGACTGAGGAGATAAAAGGAATCCCTTGTTTTTTAGCTTAGTCCATCTAGTAGTTATGTTGCATATTTATGTAACCATTTAAGTTTGTTAAATTAAGGTTTTGATATAGTCATGGATAACCACTAAGATGAAATGTATAAGTACCCCCTCAAAGCTACAAGTAGTGTTTACCTGCTAAGTTATTTCCTTAATTAATTCGTTGGCTAGTTGGTTGTTAGAGTTGTTCTACTATTATGGATACATTCCATGCCATTAAAAGGTTGTTATTGTTTTGATGAGACCAAATTCCTATTGTGTGTAGTATGATTTAATGGATATGTATATAAGGTTGTTATTGTTTTGATGAGACCAAATTCCTATTGTGTGTAGTATGATTTAATGGATATGTATATTGGAATGGATTAATAGAAGCCCCTCTATTTTCGAAATTATGACTCATGGTTTATATGGATTCTTGATATGTGAGTACACTTATTTACTTTATGGCATAATAGATTTGTTATCAATTACAACGTTCTTTGGATGTAAAAGAATTCTTGATCAATAAAATAGGTTATGTTATGAATGATATTTAAGGAAAGATGGTAAAATATCAACTTGCAGTCTACATCCCCATATTTAGTCTTGACATGTGATTCACATGAGATATTCCCCTCACAAGAATTGAAAATCCAAGCACTAGAATACAACAAACCTTTGTTGGACACTTAAGTGGACCTTGTTCTACAAAATATAGTCAACAAAGAATTAAGTTTTTGGGACCTTATCATTAGAGAGGAAACCTTGTAGCATGAAACAAATATTCTCAAGATCAAACTGAAAAGAGTGATTTTAGCATATATCTAAGGTTTTCATTGTGCAACAAGTAGATTTGTGGAGATGGAATTTTAAGCATTGTAAGAAGATGGTATAGTATTAGGATGCTATTAAGGATTAAAATTGGATCTTCTTGGTAGAGTTTCCACTGAGTCTCTATCAATGGTTGTAATGACTGAGGAGACACTAAAGAACACCCAAATGAAAAATAATACAATGGAATGGATCATCCAAAACTTATTTGTGCTACAATAAGTAGATCATTTGATTACGTGTGTAGTTGATTTATAGGTGAAAACCACAAAGGAAGGGTTTGTTGTGGGAGCATACCCATCATTTTCAAATGAAAAATAAGAGTTTGATGAGGTTGCAATAGGAGAATAATGAAATAAATAATTACTTGGATATTTATATTGTTAGTTAGGGAAGGTATGCTACCATTTGAACCCATTAGCATGGCAGGATAAAAATCAAGCACTATGGTGGTGGTTAGAATGGTGTTGGTGATGTTGATGGATTAGTAGAATATGTACCATGGGAGGATAAAAGAGCATTGAGATATTTGAATGTGTTTTGAGGAGGGAAAAAATTATGGACTGATAGTGGCTTAACCAGATGTACATTGTAGTTAAGAAATGAAGTGAATATTTAAAGAAGAGATTAGTGACTAAGGAAGAAATTCATAAAGGTTGTGAGAATTGAAGATACCAAATATCCAAAAACTTTGAAGGAGAGTGATTTGATTCTAGAATGGAGTCCAATAAGAGGACAAAGTGGTGAAGGGATAGTGAAAACATTTGAAGGAAAAAACTAGAAAGGATTGCAAATGGATTGTGAAGCCTATATCAATAGGGTAGATATGCCTTTAGGAGAAGTTTCATTCCAACCCAATCTTGAAAAAATGGAGAATAGTGAAAATGAAGGAGATGCGCAACTAGAGGATGTGCTCACAGATGTATATCCGTAGTTTGAAGGTGGATAAATACCCTAGAAGAATGTGGTACTATCCAACATTAATGCAAGAGATATATCAAGAATATCCATACCCTAAGTCCCTTTGAAAAATAGCGTACATTTTAAAATATTATGTTGATTCTAGTTTTATTTTTCATATTATTTAGCTAGTGTTGGGAGGGAATACTGGCCAGATAAAGGTGAACATGGTGAAAAGAAACATTGGTTTCTTTGCTAGGATGTATAGAATGTTAAAGGTACCACCCCAAAAACAAAGATAGTATAGTTTTCAAAAAAATCATGAGGTAATTCCTTGGAGTGGCATATGAAATTTGTACATAGTCCACAAGGTGGGGTGACTTTGAGCCCAGACAAGGTAAAACAAATATTTATTTTTGAGTTCCTGAAACTTAAGTCAAAGCAATAATGTATTGAAAAGTTGAAGGATATTAAGAAGAATATGTAATTATATGAGTTAATAGAGTTAGGATTCATCAAATATTAATGGTCCCCTTATGGTGCATTGATCCTCTTCCAAATGAAGAAGGACACCCCATAACTGAGATTGTGCTTGGAGTATAGGGTCTTGAACAAGCAAACAATCAAGAACAAGTATCTCTTTCCCTTAGCCATATATTGTTTTGATAAGTTAAAGGTTTTTCCGAATTGGATTTATGTCAAGGCTATTACCAAGTTATAATTTTAGAAGGGGATGCGACAAAGACAACTTACATGAAAAAGTATGGGAGCTTTGATTTCCTTGTCACATTGTTCAATTTGTGCATTGCCTTGGAAACCTTTAATAGATTGATGATTGAAGTGTTTATGCATTTCTTGGATAAGTTCATGGTCATCTACCTAGATGGCATTGTGATATTCAACAAAAGCATGGATGAGAACAAGGATCACTTGGTCTGGGTACTCAAGTCACTGAGGTAAAATCAATTATACTTGCATAAGTTTATGTGCGCTTCCAGGAATATAAAGGTGTAGTTATTAGGTCATTGGATTGGATAAGGGTGCATTCACATCAGCCCTTAAAAAGTAAGGGTGAATGAAGATTGTGAGGAATCAAATACTGTGAATGTGATAATATGTTTTGAATCTTAGAAAACTATTACCATTAGTCTGTAGAGGGTTATTCCAAGATCTCAATGCCCCTGAGTGAATTTTTGAAGAAGAACCAATCTATGGTGTTAGTCGAAGAAGTGTTAGGAAACCTTTTATGAACTAAAGTGTAGATTAGTGTAGGCACTTGTATTTAAGTTACCCAATTTTGAAAAGGAATTTGAGGTGCTCATGGATGTATCTTGCTTTTCCATTGACAGCTTTTTAATACATGAAGGTCACTCGGTAGCATATGAGAGAAGTAATCTCCAAGAAAAATAATGGAGGTACCCCGTTCATAAAAAAGAGATGACTATCGTGGTGGAATTCCTATAGGGATGGAGACATTACCTATTGGGAAAGTCATTTGTGGTAAAGAAATACAATGCCATGACCAATTGCTTTATGATGCAACCAAATTTGTCACTAAATATTCAAGCTCCTTGACAAGACTTTTTGGTTGAGCTTGACATGACTATTGAGTACTAACCAGGTACACCAAACAACGTTATTGATGCACTAAATCAAAAGGAACAACTTTTACCAGTAGTAGAGGGGTATGAACTTCTACCTATGTCAACATACATTCAAGTGTAATTATTGGTATATTTGCAAGAGAGGATCAAGGAAGGGTTGGAGGTAAAACCTACGTCCTTGAAACTTATGAAACAAGCAAGGAAGGGAAAGATCAAGATATTTTAGGTGAAAGATGTCTCGCTTACATTGGAGGTTGACTTTATGTGTTTAACTGTACTAATATGTGTATGGAGGTGTTAAAGGAGTGCCATGACTCTCTTTGGCCAATTCAAATAGGTATGCGAAGGACCTCTTCCTTGATAGAATGAATTTACTACTGGGAGCGCATGAAGAAGGATGTCAAATTTTTTGTGCATACGAAACCAAGTTGTTGCAAGTCCAATTAATCCCTTACCCATGTTCAAGAGACAGTGAGCAATATTTTCAATGGATTTGATAATTCAATTGCTGGTGAATCAAGCGTACAATGGAATCTTTGTTGTAATAGACAAGTTTTCCAAGTATGCCAAATTTGTACCCATAAAGGTGCCTTGCTCGTAAAAAGGCATTATGAGGATGTTCAAAGATGTTGTGAAGTTGTTGGATTTGCTTTTGAACATTGTAGTGGAAAAAGTCACTAGGTTCATTGGGAAATTATGGAAATAATTGTTCAGGATTACGAGAATGAAGTTTTTGTTGAGATCAATTCATCAACCATAAACCAATGAGCAGATATACTAGATCAATTGTTTGCTGGATAATTGCTTGGGCTATTTTGTGTAGGTTGACCAAATGAACTGGTTGGATTTGTTAGACTCAACACAATTTTTTTATAACTTGCAAAAGAGTTCAACCACTTTCTACAACCCGTTGGAGTTGGCCACTTAGTAGTAGCCAAAGAAACCACATACAATGTTCACAATTTGTATGGGAGCAGTCCATTGATGTTGTATTATGTTAAGGATTGGCATGAATAGCTAGAGAGGGCACACGTTTAGATAAAACAAGGAAACTAGGAAGATGAAGTATTGGGTAGATTAAGGAAGAAGGGATTTGGAGTTTCAATTAGAAATCAAGGTCTTACTTAGGTTGAATAAGGATCAAATCAAACCATCAATAACCATGTTCTATGCTTTGTTGGGAATATATGAAGGACCTTATGAGATACTTGAGAAGGTAGGAGATGTGGTATAGAAGCTAAAGCTTCCTGAATACCTAAGTTCCTTCAACCAAACTTTTCATGTCAGTGAATTGCAAGCTTGCAGACTAGATGAGGAGGATCTTGGTAGAAGAATACCATCCAAATAACCTACCATTTTCACAAACCTACAAAATGGTGAAGTTGACTAAGCGTTGGACCATAGATCGATTAGCATAGGAAGATGAAATGACAAGAGAAATTTGTGCATTAGAAGGATGAAAAAAAACTATGTGGGAGAGGATGTAATGTCCTCACCCTTCAATGAGGCTTGGTATTTATCCCAATCAACATGGCCACGCTTGATAGACTACGACAATGCTACATAGCTACATGGGTGTGACTAGTAAGTTGGATTCATAATGAACAAGTTCAACTGTCAATGTTGGCAAGTGGTTGGAGTGATTGACAAAGGGTGACATGAACAAAAAAAAGTGTGACCAAGAGGAGGACTAAATTGGCACTTGAAATTTTTTATAACCATAAAAAAGATTGGATATATTGTGCACGGTCGTGTGTCCACTTTAAAACCTAAGGGACCTTGATATTTAGGCCATTAAAAAGTGTAACCCCGTACCTTGGATAATGGATCAGGTGAGTCCACTTGGTGGAGCTAGCCAAAGGAATTTGAAAAGTATAAAGAAGGAGGAAATAAAATGCAAATCATCATCCAATGGGATCCAAGTTCAAGGGTTTCAATCTTTGCATTTAGGGGTTGTTGAAGTGACTAGATTTGTTGAAGAATGGGATATGCAAGAGGCAGACCTACAGGGAGTATTAGATATTGTAGAAAGGAAAGATGGAAAGGAGGCCCGGTGAAGGCCCATGCTTATTTTTATATTGTAAATATATCCCCACAAGTACCAATCCTCCTTTGTACCGAGGTCACAACCTTGTTACCAATATCCCCCATTGTATTGCATTTTATAGTTCTTCAATAATAAATCTTGACGACACCTAGCTTCGGTGTTGAATAATGTGTTGTGTATTGTTCTTAGAATGTTCTATGAAGTTGAATGTAAATGGTGTTGGTATAGATTGTTGCAAGGACTTGTATACAACATTGACTATCCTTACTATGGTGGGTGAGTCCTAATTGACATAAATACAATCAATAATCAACATTCCTTTGAGATTTCTAAGCATTTCCAAAGAGTGGAAAGGGAGGGATGAGAGTAAAGAACATCTTGAAGTGTTACACTTGTATTATATCCCCTTACTTGAGCATCCATGGCCTTTATACCTCCCTTAGAATCTTTCTTGTTATTTCCTTACCTCTAGATCTACTTTTATGAACTTGAAAAACTTGAAATCTATCTACCAATCTTGAGTTCAAAACTAGATTCAACACATAAATTCAAACTCAAAATGGGGGGGGTGAATTGATTCATATTATATGCAAATGGATCAATACTTGCAATACTTGAAGGTTCCTTCACTCTCCTTTACATAGATTCACTCTTCTAACATCCATGCCCTTGATGCCCAAAAACCTTTGTAGTAGAAAAGCCTTCCTTAGCCTTAAACTCCTCCAACATGCCTTTACTCTCACTTTTTGTCCTCTATTTCATCCCAAATTACTTTCTTATATAGCATTGGGATTTAAAATCAATTACCAAACATGAATGCGGGACTAAACTTTTTCATAAATTTTTATTATTTTCATAAAAAAAAACTACTTTGCATAGTTTTTAAGGAATTTGACTTAATTTTTTAGGATTTTCAGGACAATTAATACACGTCATGTACTCTTTCCACTGTAGGAGTTGTGGAAACTGGGTTTTGTCCCTTAAGTGGTCATGTACTTGGCCTATTTAAAGCAACCTTTGTCTTCAAATATTTCTTGCTTTGTGGAAGAAGTGGTTAGATGAGAGATTGAATCTCTCAATTGTTCCAAAATTTGGTCTTCATGTTGCAATAGAAATAAAAATATGTTTTCATACCATCACTCTCAAGGGTGTTAATATGATGTTAACAAATGCCCCCTAATGTGTGAGGTTTGACATTATGTTGAGGGCCGAAATACATTGTTTTTATTATGATACTTTTCATACTGATACTATTTGTGTTGATACTCTTTAGTGATCAAGGAAGGATGGTAAATGATTAGTTCATAGGTGCAAGAGTTGGGAAAAAACTTGCAAGTCAAACAAGGAAATTTCCCAAATATAAATATATTCCTTAGGCGGGTATACCCATGCTCAATAGTAAACGAGCATAACCACAGACAATACACAATGGATCCATGTCAAAAGTAAATTCCTCAAAATTTTATATATTCACTTCTAATGAGTGAAAAATATCCAAGTCTTCATGGTACTTTGACATGACAGTCTAATATTACGCAACTTGGGCAGTGCATCGACGAGTGATACAACGATATTTCTCAAGGTATTCAATACAAACAAATGATAGTACAAATCTATATCATGTGAATATATGAGCTAATGTTGACAGTTTTTTACTTCCCTTGAACACATAACACAACGCATAATGGATGCTTGGCAAGCTAAGACTTGAGTAATTAACCATCGTGAAATCTGTTAATGCCATATGCATTAACAAAAGAATCCATAGATGACGATAAGGATAGCCCATAAGTGGAGATCTACTCAAATTACTAGTATAGTTTCCTAAGACAAATGTAAGTGGTGTATTGATAGCGGATACCAAATTATGAGTCGTGTTCAAGGGCAACAAGGATTGACTATTGTCATTTTCTCCATGATGAAATAGGAATAGATTCAGTAACCCTCGTGTTTGGATTTTGTGCTTTTTAATTTTTAGTTCTTTTTCATTTATTAGCTCAGAAAAAAAGAATAAAGAATGTTATAGTACATGGGAGGGAATGAGTGTTGCATGGGCGTACTCTATTTTTCAAGAGAACAAGTTAGGTCGAGGCAAAGAAACATATTGTAAACAAGGGTTGAGATATTTTTGCGCACTCTTACAAATGTTCCCTCCATGGGTTGGATATCTAAAGCAAGATTATGTGTCGACCGATGGTGAAACAGAACCAAGTAACTACAGTTATCTAATCTAGTGCAATGGCCAAGTAGGAAAGAGGCAATGTGGTTTACTTCATGTCAATTCATGTGACAACACCAAAATCATAAATCACCATGAATCATGGTCTATATTAAACTACATAAATCAAATAATTCACACATGTATAGGTCAACTGAATAGAATCAATGGTTTATAGGCGGCATAGAGAAAAAAAAGTGACTGTAAAGGAAAATACGCAACACAAGAAACAAGCACCGAAGCAGTAAGCACAAATGTTCATGTGTATATTTTAACACAAGCTTATGTAAACTGACACAAAATAGGGATCCCATCAGGAAATGGTTAGAACTGTATGGAAGAGAAATATGCAATCTCAAACTCCAAGTCATGATGGGACTAATTGGGCTCCTAGGCCTATGATAATAAATCAACATGGGCACCGATATGGAAATAGGGTGATGACTATAGTGTCCCATGTTCGGTAGTCTCTTATGTCTGAATGGTGGAAAATATAGATATGATGGGATGATCCACCAATTTCCAACATGTTCGACATTTTGGCGAATTTGGGTTTCCAAAGGTTCAAATGCATCATCCCAGAGGGATAGCCTAAACCTTTATGCAAGCTTCAAAATATACCTGATAATATCGAGGAACATGCAAATGATGCTCTTATACTTGGGTAAATTTAAACCAGGAATGCTCTCAATGGCCCAAAAAAAGATGTCCTTAAGTGGGTGCAACCAAATGTTTCTGATTTCGAGGATATGTTCATATGATGATACAATTTATTCCAAGAAACTATGCTAGTTGGGAGAGCTCGTATCCCAAATGGGCCAAGTAACCGAATGATATTCCTCCACCAATGCGAGACTTTGATCCAAATCTTCTGAATCTATTTGAATAGTTTGGTATGACACTTCTACCACATATAGGGATGTACTACTCGTAGATTCACCAAGTTATATAGGATTTATCACCTTTCCTTCAGTAGTTTGGACTAAGGTGTCCTCCTTCACGGTTATGTTTGATGAATAAGAGCCATTCGTTGTGGTGGACTTAGAAAATACTATTAATGGAAAGTAAACCTCTAATGTACTAGAAAAAGATGGATCATTTTGTAGGGTGGATCTTGGTGGTAGGATTATAAATTTTCCCATAAAGGAATCATCTTTGATCAATCCTACCCCCATGTCTTGAAACTCATTTAGAGAATCCCTAATGAAAGGAACATTTGACTAGATAGTAGTTTCAGGCATGCAGTAACCTAATTAGTTGATCGTGACTATATTCCATTGATGACGGAACCAAATCACTCGGGACTCTGAAGATATTATATCCATCATCACATGTATCCAACTACGTCCTAATAGAAAATTGTAATATATAGGGGCATCTACTACCTCAACATCCATTGTGACTGTTTTTCCATCCCATTCAATAGGGTAGGCTATAATGAGTCCGTGAGGAGAGAATGAATGTCCATCAAATGATTTTAGCATAGTATGGGATGGAAATAAGGTGGTTGACCCTCATTATTACCAACATTTAAATGTCATGACACAAATTGAGGCCCCTTCATCAAATATGGTTCAAAAAATGTTCTTTCCATGAGATGTTACTTTAATCTAAAAGGAAACTTCAAAATGGATCCTACATGTTAATCGAAGTGTCATTGGATGAATCAACAACTCTAGTTGAAGACAATAGTTCATCTCTTTGCGCATAAAAATATTACAATACCTCCATGATGGACATGGAACATGGTGCTTGAGCTATTTCCTCAGCAGGATTATCATTATGAGCAGATCGTACGTTAGGATTATGCATTGTTCTACTTAGAACACCTTTGAGGGGTGGGTGGTACTATGTATATGGCTAGTTTCTCCATGATGAGAGAACTACTTCATTGTGATACTGATTGATCCAATGTACTAGGAGGGATATCATAAGAATGGGATATTGTTTAAATGTTCACCCCATGATCACACATGAAGACATTAAGACTGGGATGATTGCCCCCTTGTGGGGGTTTTCCTTGTTTCCCCCTAGCAGAGGTATTAGCACTATAGAACTAATTTGATGATGGTGCTACATAAAGGGTGGTATCAAAATAGAACGTTGTTTTTTCCCACCGTCTTGAACCAAATTTAATTCATCTCCCATCCTAGGGTTAGCATTTTTCTTACTCTTGTATTTCTTCTTCTTTCCTTCAAGGTCTTGTTGGGGCCTGGAAATTCGCAGGTGACAACAGTAAGGGATTCTCCCCAATCAACGTTCCCAACTAGCCCGTTGACTGTTTGGTATAGGGAATCCATCCGATTTTACGGTCCGGCTACCGTAGGTCAAAGTAACAACAAGGGTTTACCGGTTGTGGCCTGGTCCACTGGAATTTGTATTTTTGACTTAAGAATGATATGCAAGAATCTAACTAAACATATAGGGTGGTGAAGGATGTGGGGAGCAGTCACAATGTGATGCGCAGGTTCTTACCTATCATCTTAGGCTCACCAGCACCAGAATCACACATGCATCTATATACTGACCTAGCTATCTGTCTATCTATTTATCTATATCTACCTATCCCCGGGGAGCCAAATTATACTTAATAAATATGAGCAATGCGGGTGTGCACACATGCTAAAAGCAATTACAGATAGCTGACATTTACTTTTACAGGCATGAACAATGAAAGATATTTCCACAACTAGCTAACCAATTGTTTCGTAATAAGCATGCATTACTCATGGTGGTTATTCCATAAAATAAATCAGAAATCATTTAAACAAGACATAGGTCATGAGTTAGAACGATCTCATGATTCACGGATACAATGCTGAAAAACAAAGTAGTTCATCTTTCGACTATCCACGGCAAAACATTTGAAATCCCACCGATCTTCTTTCAACAGGAAAACTGTAATTTTTATTGCAAAAGGAAATAGTTCTTCTTACAACAACCTTCCAGTCTTACTAGGGAAAAAAACCCCTTTCCTCTCTACCTTTCCTACTTTTATACAAAAGGGTAAAAATTGGTTGGGCTGCCCAAAGTGGCCTTTGGGCTTCCCAACCCTTTGTTTTCCCAACGCTTCCTTTTTCCAAAAAGGCTTTTACAAATTATTAAATCAATTACAAAATTGATCGGTCCTCTATGAGGAGGGTCCCACTTGACTTTCTAGGAACTTCTTCCATGCTGTTGCTTCAGTAGCAAGGCCTTCAAAAGCGCATGGCTCCAGGAACTGAACGTTTATGTCAAACTTCTCGACTTGGTTCCTGATGGCATTGATTCTTGCTGGGCTCAGCCGTAGCTGATCTTCTAAAAACTGCAGGCTAACGGTTGCGTGGCTTATTTCATTCTTTAGCACTTGGTCATCAATGGCTTTCACCTGCTGCGTTCTGGCCTCCGCCTCTTGATATCTTTGTTGCAATATTTCCAGAAAGGCTTCATGATCCGGGAACCCCTCCAGCCTATGCTCAACCTCTGTTTGACATCGGTTGTACGTGTTCAGGAGCCTTCTGAAATACTCTGAGCATGCTCCCTGCGTCTTTTTTACAGCTTTCTTAAAGTCTTCCGCAGTACTGATGGAAAACTCTACTAGGCTGTGATCTCTCCTGAGGGTTTGATGATCTTTGGCTGGTAGTTCTCCTGGAGTCTCGGCATCATCTTCTGGTCTTGCCATTCTGGCATTCAAGACCTCAAGAACATCTTGGGACCTGTCTACAAAATAGGAGGAATTTTCTATGATCTCCTCTAACCTGCTGTCCATCTGAAGAACTTTGCATCTTTCTTCTTCCAGAGCAGTCTGCAACTGCATCATTTTATCCTTTTGTGCTAGGATATATTCTTTAAATGGCTGCAGATTGACTTGCTGTTCCTTTGCTATCTCCAGTTCAGCAGTCAGAGAAGCCAGCTGCTCTTTCAGTTCTTTGGTGTATTCAGTATTGGACTCATAGATGATAGTCTGCTGTGCCTCTAGCTCCTCTACCTTCGCCCTCAATTGTTCCTTCTCATTCTTCAGATCTTGAACTTCCTGTTGCGCCTTTTCTAGAGCCTCTTGTGCTGTTCCCTTGGCTTTGATCTCCACCTAAAGGACATGGATTTCACCCATCATGGATTCCATTTCCCTTAGCACGTGTTCATACTTCCTCTTAAGTCTGCTACCCTCTCCTCTTTCTTGTCTCAGTGTGTCTTTTAGCTGAGCAGTGGTCTTTTTAGCTGACTCTAATTCAAACATCACCTTCTTTATGTTATCAGCGGAGGCATCAATTAGTGTAGCCTCGGCTCTTATCGTGAACATAGGGTCTTTGTCTATCCCTAGCATGACTGCTGTATCTGTGACCATTTTCCCTGATAAATCTTTCACCTCCACCTTCTTTTCTGTCCTCCTCATTATTCTTTTAGTGGTCTTGTCATAATATACAGTACTAAAATCAGGGACTTCTTCCCCTTTCTTTTGGATGAAAGGCACTATTTGGAGCATAGTGGTTACAGGAGTGCTAGCAGTAGGTACTTGAAGGATTTGCACCTTAGGGTTTTCCTCTTCCTGACTCTGCCTTGTTGGTGTTTCAGAGGCTGACTGTTGTGTTAACTTTATCTTTTCATCCTCCTGCCCTTGGAGCTCTTCATTTAGTTTTCTCCGTGCTTCTTCGGCTGCTTGCCTGGCTGCCTCTTCTGTTTCTCTGGCTGCTTCTTTTGCTAGTTCAGCTGCTTCCTGGGAAGCTTTCCTTTTCTCTTCTTCTCCCTTCTGCAGCCACTCTGCAGCCTCATTTTCCAGCCTCTGAGCTTCCTCCCTTATCCTTTTGGCTGCTTCTTCAACTCTAGCTTGTTCAGCTTTGGCTTGCTCTGCCCCTTTTCCACCTTTGGTGGGGTTCTTTGGTTTGAATCTTCTGCTGAGTGCCGTCATGTTTGGAGCTCTCTGAAAAACTGATTCATCCTTATCATAATGATGGGAATATTCAAAGAACACTTTATGCTTCTTGCAGTGCTCGGCCACTTTACCAAGAGTGTCATTGCGCCGGAAAGGCATCTCCCCAAAATGGAACTTCCCTAGATCTTCTATGAATTCGGCAGCTTGTTTCACATTGGTGAATCTGCAGCTACCTAACTTGAAAGGTAAAGGGGGATATGCAGCCTTCTTATGCTGGAACAGGAAATAACCAACTCCGTCAATGAACACTTGTCTGACCGCCTCTTTATGGATTATATAATCCGTTGCATACTTTGGCAGTAGATAAGGTGTCTTCGAGCCTCCATACATTCTAAGATACATACCATTGTCTGTCAAGAAATAATCTCCATACTCCTCTATTACCTGCATAGCATCTTCCGACATGTAGTCACATTCCTTCTGGAAGATAAGCTTGTATAGTGGCATAATGAAATGCTCACATACTTCTCTATAATAACTGTGGTACTGATGAGCCCACAGTGGTTTGTAAGCTGCATATACAGGCATTCTCTCCCTGTCCCAGGCACACTTGAGGCTGGGGAAAGGCTGGTTACATAGTATGTAGTCTATCAAAATTGAACTCATCTAGAATTCAGATTTTTTACGGGCTTCTCCTCCTCCCAAGGCTGCAGCTACGCAAGAACATAGACTACTTGATACGAGGCTGGCCCAGTTGAAGATTGTTCCTTGGTCGCCACATGGAACATAATGGGGACCCATTCAAATTTGAAGAGTCTGCCACTAGCTCTACCAAAGATCTTGTTTAGCATCAGAGCTACAAATCTATAAGGAGCTCTTAAGCTCGTTGTATCATAATCCTCGGTTGCTCTCTGTCGATAGAGATTTCCTGGAAAGAGCATTCTCTTCAGGGTTTCCACCAAATCCATCCTGAGGTTATCCAACCAATCATTTGACAGGAATATTTGAGGCTCTGGCAGGTGGTAAGCCAGCGCCACATATCCTGGGCTAAATGCAGCATAGCCCTGACCTTCGACATTTCCTATAAGCATTGTGTTGCTGTTTGTGTGGGGCAGAATCCATCTCATAACATCAGAGCATGGGAACAGCTCTGGTCTGGTAGCCACTTTCATGATGGCGGATTTCTCTATGTTGGCATAAATGGGCTCCTCTTCGAGACCCATGTCCGGGACTTCCCTGCGGGAAATCAATCTGTATACCTCATCCCATTTATACTCAGGCTCAACAACCGAGACACATTGGGTGTCCTCATATATATATTCTGTCTTTGTGACGACCTCTATTGCTGATTGTTCTTCGACCATAGGGGCCTTCTTTTTCTGCCTTTTGGACATGGTAAGTTCTTCCTGCCATGTATAACATTATGACATTAAGCAATTCGAATTTGCGAACATTGTGCAGCAGTTTATTCATTCTCAAGTGTATTATGACTGTAATGAAATTAAGACATAAGCCCTTCAGGCTGAAGAATTGAACTAGCATGCAATATTATGCAATGTGCTATTATCCTATGTCTAGTATGATAATGATTTATGCAACAAACACATGCATTGCACAGCTCTATAAGGCCTTGAGACTAGGGTGCAATATTTCATGACTTGATTTATGTGAAGCATACACAGTTCTGAACAATCTACCACTACTGCATAATATCAAGCTTATCAACTATCTTTGAGACAGCATTAAATCTACACCATTATGTGACATGCCATTTTCCCAAGATAGCAATACATTGAAGCAAAATATGTACATCATATGCAGAGTGCCATTTAAAGTGAAAGCAGGCCTAGAAACCAATGCATGTATGCACAACCAAAGCATGCCCTGATTATCAGAACTACTAGCATTAACAGACTCAGTCCTGGGCAATATAATGAGCAATGTCCTTCTGCTGTATGATACTAAAACTTGATCAATCATCATTGGGCTGTCATTAAATCTACATTATTTCACAGTACGCCACTTCTCTCATGAAAATAACTCATAAAGCACAAGTATGAATCTTAAACGCAAGGTGCAAATGTAATTGTTCACAATTCAAATATTTCGACGACATGGCTTTATCAAGGATACAGACTACAATAGCCTATGCGGCTCGCGGAAAAGTAGTTACATCGGTGCGGCTAGATACTGCGGGCATCAATAACAATTTTTTTGCACACGGCGCTCCCACCAGTGCCAACATCCATGCTACCTCCAAATCGTAAACAATATAGCGGCACAGCCCTAGGGTTTTAAACAGCTAAAAGACGACGGACTGCGCGGGATGGCGTGGGCAGAGGTTGGGGTTCGAAACCTGGTAAACGGGAAAATCAACAGCGGAGGAAACATTCGATCACAAGAAAACCACCGTAAAACCTCTCCATGGGCCTCATTATTACAAAGGAAAAACCAGGTGCAGGCGGCACAACGGCCGCCTGCACCGCGTCTTCATCCACTGTGCGCAGGGCGAACCAAAACGGCCGAGGTCAAAAGATACTACGCGGGCTCTATAAAGAAAAAAGACTCCCCCCCCTCTAACCGCAAACTGCTATCCCAACCGGAAATTTTCAAAATGTAGGCACACCATGCAAGGGGAAATGACTATGGCAACCCTAGTCGCGGGTGAAAACTCCGTGTGAGCGAAAAAGGGACTACGGGGACATAATCCTAGCAATACCCCAACCACAGCAAAAAATCACCCAATCAAAACCTTGAAAAGCACGAGGCAGGGCGGTAAAGATCCTACCTGGCAGTGATGCGCAGCTGATGAGGTGACAACAGTTGAGCTTCCAACCAACACCTGGATGCGGGTACAAGCACGGAGCTCCACAAGGTTCACAGGTTCGACAGCGCGGCGAGGATAGCGACAGCTCGGGCGCAAAACAACAATAAAAAATCCAAAACCCCTGCCCCCGCATATATAAAAGAGCCGCACATGCGAGAGCTCTAAGTCGGCCGCGAAACCAAACCGGAGTCGGACGGCTAGAACCCCGGACCCTCCGCAACGGCGGACAGTCCCCAGCATCAATTCACCCGCAATGGCGAATAGAGCGTGTAAACAAAAGATCGGGCATCGGCAGGGACCTATATCAGAAGCCAAGAGCCCGGACTCCTCCGCAACGACGGGCATGCATAACAAGCAACGGGCGTAACTCGCATCGGCCACCTAGAGACTCTACATCGGAAGATCGAAACTCAGACACGCCCGCAATGGCGGAGGGAAAAGAAGCTAAAAAGCTCCGATACACACGGATCGGCGAGAAAACGGAAACTCAGAACCCCAAATGGCCCGCAACGACGGAGACCAAAACAATAACCCGCCTGCAACGGCGGCCAAAGAGACACTCATCCTCTTCCGACTCAGAACAAAAGTCCACCCGCAACAGTGAAGAATCATCAACCACCCGCAACGGTGAAATACAAAGCAGGAAACCTCCGCAACGGCGGGAAGAACAAACGACTCAACTCCCGATGTAAAATGACTTCACAGATATGCAAAAAGCAACGATGAGCTTGATAATGAAAGGGATCATTTTAAAGCATTAAAGGAGCAAAACAGATCGATTACTATCAATTCAAAGTGCTGTAAAACATTCCAAAAATCCATAGACCAAAAGTCACTAGACTGAAACAGGAAGAAAACCAACTTATTCAAAGTAAAGGAGGGTCCTAAAATTTTTAGAATTTTGGGAAATTGTTGCAGGTGCAACAGGTCCATAGATTTAACTATAGGGATTTCAAAAGAATGGGAAGCATTATCATGTTGTTGCATTTCCTGACCAACTATAGGTTGCAAAGTATGAATAGACATTTGTCCCATTTGATGGGTAAATTGGTCAAAGTTGGTTGATGGAATCCATCATACCATCAGCATGAGGTCCCTGTGGTGGCATAGATGGATCAAAGGCATGTCTTGCGAGTTGGTTCCAAAAATATTGGTTACTCTCTGGTACCTCACTACTCCATTGTGGAATGGGGTCCATGGGTAGATTTCCCCCTTGTGAGGTTAGACTCAAAGGAGATTGGATATTTCCTAGAATCTGACCACGCCATTGATGAATGGGTGGATTTCCCCCTTGCGGGGTTAGACTCCAACGATATTGGTTATTTCCTAGAATATGACCTATCGATTAATGCATCCCTTGGGAATAATTAACATTCCAAGGTGGGTTTCCCCCTTGCAGAGACTCCCCCCAAGAATATTGGGTACTTCATGGAACATGACCAATAGGTGGATTTCACCCTTGTGGAGGTTGGTCCCCATAGGATTGGTTACTTCTTGGATCCTGACCACACCAGGATAATTGTCCTTTGGCTTGAAAATAATTCCAAGGTAGTTTTCCTCCTTGTAGAGATTAGCTCCAAAAATATTGATTACTTCCTGAAACCTAACCACTCCATTGTAGAGTGGGGTTGATAGGTGGATTTTCCCTAGGCATTGTGCTAGGATAAATCATAGGATGACCCCCCAAGGCACTTCCTCCCTGTTACCAATCATATTTTATCCCTGGTTGTGGGAGGATAAATACAAGGTAACCAAAAAACCAATATTTAGGAGGAAAGTTGGATTCTTTCCTAACAAAGAGGTATCTCTCAATAGATAAACAGAAAGGCCAGATATATTTAAAAAGAAACAAGTTTTAATGGTAATAATGGCTGAAACAGGTGGTCATTGGGCATGGAGTCAAATACAAATAATAATTAATGAAAGTGATTTGGAATGGAATTCTTAACAGAGGCTGGAAAGTCACTCTTTTACAATCAAAATGTTAATTTTCTGGTGATAAGAATGAATAAGAAACAGTCCATTAACATGGAAATCAAAAGATGAATCCAGTGTCAACTTTAGAGGAAAATCTAGTGAATGCTTGAAATTAGTAAACCATAGCATAAGCATATGAATTATGATTCAATATACACTTATTCAAGCATGAAAATATAACAAAATAGAAAAGGTAAACATGAAACACATTCACATAAAGTAAAGATAGTGCATACTGTAAAATGAATAACACAAGAATCTATGGTAGAAAACCTGCTTGGCTCTGCAATCTTTTCTATTAATCTCGAATCTCTTTCTTACAAAATTAGTTCTTTCTCATGGGTTTCAACCCTCATTACATTTCAAAATGGTGCTTAAATGCATCAAAAACTACTCCTTGAGCTGTTAACTACCTGCATGCTAAAAATAGGTGAATGTAATTGCCTTATTACATTTGTCACTTGACTCCTAACAAACTAATCCTTAAAAATCTATTACATTATTCAAAACAAAACTTGTCTTCAAATTGGCTCGAGCCTTACAATGAACTCTTCACTGATGTAGTTTATATTTTTTACTACCAAAATTTTCTATTATTTTCCATTGATCTACACATGTTTCATGTTTGGTCCTTTGTGTTTAGATGTTTCATATTCGGTCCTTTGTCTACCAATTCTCCTTCATATTTGGTCCTTTGTCTTTTAGATGTTTCTGAATTTTCTTCTTCTTCTGTCTCCATGGCCTCTAAATGAGTTCTTTTACCTACCATTTCTACTTTGCTTTGGGTGGGAATTATTATTGTTGTTGATTTCATTATAGCCAATGGATTTTTCTGTAAAGCCTCTGCATCCTTCAGTTGTGTTTGATACTCCATCCAATTAGATTTTTCAGATAATCCTTCAACTGCATGATGCTCAAATTCCTTGTTCTTGTTTAGTTTCCTCCTTTGTGAAATACTATGGTGTGGATCATAATTGATTGAGGTAGCTTTCTTAAAATTCATCTTCTGTAGCAAAATTCAACTACAGGGAGTGCAACTTTATTCTTGATAATGAATGGCCCAACTACCTATGGAAACTTAATCTCAGAAGCCTTCTTAAAACTGATAAAATTCTCATTCTCCACAATTAGCTTATGTCTTATAAATTCCAAGGAAAAACTCTAGGGATCAGGAATTCTGGTAAGATATGTGGTTCATGGACAAAACCATACATCTTGATTATAGTATGCCCTTTTAACACAAACCAATCCCCCATTCTTCTATTAGGAGAAAACTGCACAACATCCTCCATCTCTGGAAGTACTCTAAGAAATCTATTCTGAAAGAATACTTTATACACTTCTTCCAACAAAATTTCATGTAGTTGAAAAAATCATTACCGATTTCTGTTGTAAGTACCATCTCTTGGAGTTGCATCTTTTCCTTATTAAAAAATAGAAACATTCTAACCATGTAGTATGACTGAAACCTGAAATGTCTAGTAGAATGGAAAGTCACTAGCTGAGAATGGATGGTCTCAGCTAGGAATTCGTCATACTTAAAGGAAAGGGGGTTGATGGGATTAGGAATCTGACTGAATCACACTTGTTTTGAACAAAATACTCATTAACAACTCAGGGACAAATATGTCTATGTCTAAACCTAAAAATTGACTCAGCATTGAAATGATCAGTTTGGACTCTTCATTACACAAGTTGATGTCCAAGGGGAAAGGATGGTTAGTAAGGGATACCTCAGTCCTAAAGAATTTAGAGAAAAAGTGTTGTTTTTCTTCAATGGTAGCATTCCTAAATAATTGAATTAGGTATTCTTCCACAAACTCTTCTCGGCTCAGGGTGAATGAGGGCGGAACTGCAAGACAATCTTGGACAGCAAGGGTGTTTACAGGGCAGAGGATTTTGGTATTTGCAGCGTTTATTATTACTCTCTCATAGGAAGAGTAATTTGATGTACACCAGTCGATAAAATATGGGAAATTCATGGTTTGGTCAGGGCAGAAATGGTAGAAATGGGACTGGAAGACACCATGTCGATGCCTTGGTATTTTAACGATTCTAACTTGGTTTTTAGCTCGTAGACTAGGCCAAAGGAAAGAATAGTGTCAAAAATTCTTCCATCTCTATCTTCTAAAACCTCCTCCAGTTTCAGAAATTCTAATGCTTGTGTCTCAACTTTCCTTCCGCTATCCATTTTCAAATATTGCTAAGCGGGTGAAATCGTGGCCTACCTAACAAATGGATAGTTGGAAAGATAGTTATCTGAGTTGGCTTCATCCATACAAATATGATTTTTCTTCCAATGCACAAAATGCCAAATGAACTTCAAAACATGTGCCCCTTTTATTTTATAATATTCTTGAAATGGTGGTTTCAGAATCAAGAGAAGTGGTTTTCCCCTACCATTTTATTTTAGCGGAACTCTCCTCTATCTTCCATGTGGAAGGTGGTATTTTTTCCACTGGGGGGAATTTTTTTTAACCTCTACGCATGTCTTGATAGTGCAGCTCCTCCTAACCATAGATCTAATCCATCTCTCACCTAAACCATTGATCTAAATTCCCCTTCAATTTTAACTTTTTCCTTCTGTTGCATGACAACCCGCTTATCGGTCGTGCATTTTCCCCAACGAATTATCTATTCGTTGTAGATTTACTTAATATTCATTACGAGCGGTTGATTGCATCCATCCTTTAACCGTCACTTTTCACCTAATAGTCATTGATCTCATCCACGTGTTATTCTCATCGTCGATCAAAGATGGTCTCTAATAATTCCACTAATATTCAATTTATCATTGAACGCGCAAGTTCTCCCAATGGATCCCATCTCCGTCATTGATCTTATACTCCTTCCATACTCACCATTGATTAAGGTGATCTTTTAAACTTCCAACCAATCTCTAATCTGTCTTTTACCATTGATCTACTCACAATGGATTTCATATCCATTGTCGATCCCGTTTTCTTTTTGCCTTTGCCGTAGATCTAAATGGTCTGTTAATCCTTTCCGTCGATCACCAATTTTAAATTTTTCCTTACAACTTTTGATAGCATATCTCTTGCTCACCGTAGATCGTTCTACCCGAATATCCTGATTGTCAAAGTTTAAAAACATTTATCACAAGCACCTTTGATTCCTTTAGTATCCATTATATCACTCACAGTCATATTAGCAAGGTTTCCAAAATTTTAAACCCCTTATTGAAATTTAGACCCTTCTTCTTACCTACAAGCTAAAATAGTGCTAACACTCCCATTTGTGAAGGGTAGATCCAATTGGCATTTATGTTACAGGATGCATTATTTCTGTCAATAATATTGACATTCCATGGTAAAGGGTTTCCCCTAGAAGTAGAACCTAGATAACTATTGTGTATACCATGAGGATTTTGATAACCTCCCATAGCCATTTGAGGTTAAATTTATTTGGTCCCTTGAACTCTAAAAGAGCTCGAAGGGTCAACTGGTATGTTTTGCATTTTGTCCAAACTTTTGAATAGTGGATTGATGTTTATCCAATGATTCACTCACTATGAGTAAAATTGGGTTTGATATATTTAAAGGTGGATTTACGGGATTAACTGTGTGGTTTTCTAATGTTTCAATTTCAAATGGAGAAAGATTATCAATTATTTCTGTAAATTTTTTAGTATTAGGTTGATCTTGTTCTTCTCTATTAATGTCAATTTAATTTAAAAGCAGTTCTATCTCAAAGTCACCAGGGTTTGATTTTTTTATTTGTCTCCATGTTTTAATGGGCCCTTCAATTTTTTGTGACTTACCTCATTGCCGCCTTGACTGGTGGATCGAGAGAGAAGTCACTTTGATGTTTGAGTGTTTGGAAGTTGTTTATTAATTGAAATATGTGGCAAATATAATTAAACAATCCTAAAAAAATCTATACTTCAACAAAAATAAAAGTGCCCACTGCAGTAAAAATGTCCTAAGAAAACAACAATAAAACTTATTCTGAAAAACTCGGAGTTTAGTGAAAAGTTGGATTTAGATGGCCATCCAAAACTAGTAGCTCCCAAGGGATCACAAGCCTCAGTAATAACTAAATAGTGAAGGTATGAGAAATAGTTACATTGTTCTTCAATCACCAAAGGTGCAAGTGTTAGGTCTTGGATACTCAGGTATCCAAGGTTCAAGTTACATTCTGTATGTTTCAGGTATTGCAAGCATTCCACACTTACAACAGCCTATGTGATGCCCTAGGAATAAAAAATAAAGGTACCACTTCACAAATTGAGACCGGACAAGACAATTGTCATTCTAGGATAACTCACATATACAAGTTATTCCAAAAAAGTGATGTCACCCCGAGGACTTGTCAATTAAATGGAACACTATGATTTTCTCATATCCCACTATACAAGCAAGAAGGGGGGGTATCATCCCTACTTTTTCATATTGACCTCGTGCTTAATGCATGTGTTAGAAGCACCTTCTCAGAAACCTTTTGTTATTATTGAATTTAAATCTCTTTAATCAATGCTAGTTTTGAAATTATGTGGCCTTGGAGTGTTAACTCACAATCTTAATCCAAATCCCTAAACTAATATTGCTGGTGATATGAAAATAAGTTCTGATCAGTTTTAAGATTAAGCGCTCATTTGAAAGGTAGTTTGTTTAGTTTCAAAGGAGTGGTGGTGAAACTTATGGTGTTTTTTACTCAAATTATTGAACCAATCCAATGCAAAAATGATCTTAAATCTTTCCTTCAATTCGATTAATTTCTTACACTAAAGTAGAGTAAGAGGTTCTGCGATATTTTCTTTGCAAAAACATGCATTTATTGCAATCCTTTTAAGCAAATTTTCAAAGCAAGGGTTCAAGAGATGTGTTCAAACAAGCTTTCTTTTGAAAATAAAACTGTGTGAATTTGATTCAATGATTTCTGGATTTCAAAAGATTTCTCAAACTAATATCCAAGCTTATAAGGTTCAACGTTTGGTTTGCAATATGCACAAAAATGTTCTTTCCAGTTCGATGAGTTGGTATCCCAAATTAGAAAAGTCTCATGAATTTCGTGTCTTTGTACAAAGTAATTCTCTTTGGTAACCCATGATATCTCACAATATATTTAAAGAATAATACAGAAATGCCTATCATGTCACTTGTCTTCTGACACAAAATAAAGTGAGCATCTTGTAAAATATGTCGACTACCAAAAATATTGATCCATTCCCTTTCCGTGTCTTGGGAAATATAAGCATGAAATCCATGTTGATATATTCCCATGGTATTGTCGGTACTGGAAATGGCATATACAACCTTGTATTCTGGCTTCTTCCCTTGGCATGTTGGCATACTTGACACTGTCGGATGCATTTTCTCACATCCATCATCATTCACGGCTAGTAATACTTTTCTTCGACCAATGCTTTGGTCTTGTCGATGCCAAAGTGCCCTCCTACTCCTCCACTGTGCAACTACCTTATTATATTCTCTCGCATTGATTCTCTAGGGATGCATAACTTATGACATTTGAATATGTACCCTTCATGGTTAAAGTAATCCAAGTATGGAGTCATGTCGACTCCCCATGGATCCTCCGGTGCTTTACACACATTGGAAAATTCCTTATCTACTTCATAGTCGACCTTTATTGACTCTAACCCCATCGACTTCACAACAGGAATCCCCAACAATGTGACTCTTTGACTTAAGGCATCGTCTACCCTATTAGTCTTTCTCAACTTGTGATTCAATAAAAAGGTATAAATTTGGATGAACTCAACCCACTTCATTTTCCTTTGGTTCAACTTAGTCTAAACATTCAAATACCTCAAGGCTTGATGGTCGGTATACATCACAAACTCCTTTAGCAACAAATAGTGCCTCCACTTCTTCAACGCTTGAATGATGACATAAAGTTCCTAGTCATATACTGAATATTTTTGCTTGGATTCATCTATATTCTCACTAAATAATGTAATTAGTCAACCCTTATGGCTCAACAAAGCTCCATTTTCCATTCCACTTGCATCGCACTCGACTTGGAATACCATTCCAAATACTAGAAGAGCCAACACTGAGCCCTCTATCACTTTATCCTTCAACTCCTCAAAATATCATCAGGTTGATCTCGTCCACTTGAAATTTCATTTCTTCATTCACGTCTTCAATGGTGCACATACTCGACTAAAATATATGATGAACTTTTGGTAAAAGATGGAAAGTCCATGAAAAATTCTCACCTCGATGGCACTCGTCGGCTCAAGCCACTCTAAGATTACTCTAATCTTTTTTGGGTTCATCCTCATACCTTGTGTGAAAATCGCAAATCCCAGATATACNCCCCTCGATGGCACTCGTCGGCTCAAGCCACTCTAAGATTACTCTAATCTTTTTTGGGTTCATCCTCATACCTTGTGTGAAAATCGCAAATCCCAGATATACCAACTCCTTCTACATGAAGGAACACTTCTACAGGTTTACCAACATCTTCTCCCAGCTCAGCCTTTGTAGGACTTGTTGAATGTGTGACAAGTGTTATTCTCTTGTCCGACTAAAGATCGGTATGTAGTCGAGGTATATAATGACAAAATTTCCCATAAATAGTTTCAGTACCTCATTCATTAGCCTCATGAATGTACTTTGTGCGTTGGTCAACCCAAATGGCATAACCAACCACTCATACAACCCTTCCTTCATCTTGAAGGTTGTCATCCATTCATCACCATATCTTATCTGGATTTGGTGTTATCCACTCAAACAGTCTATCAAGTCATGCATCCTTGATAATAGAAATCTATACTTGGTGGTGATATTATTTATATCCCTTGAGTTGGTACACATTATCCATTCTCCTCCTTTCTTCAGTACTAGCACAACTGGTACTGCACATAGACTCAATATTTTAGCTGGTACTACACACAGACTCATCCTTTATGGTTTATTTCATCCCATTAACACATCTCACAACTACTTCCTCTCCTTCATCGATCTGTCTTGACCTAATTGACAGTCAGTAGAATTCCTTTACGGTCATCTCCTTTTGTCTTAGGTTTTGCAGCTTCCAAAACACTGATATCATGTAGATGGTGGGAAGGAACTTATATTTCAGCTTGGCGACCAATCTATCCCACATCCTTATCTTCTCTTTAATTTTATTGGCTCTATTGTCTTGTACATTTTCCCACCACAACGAGGAATTACCTTTCAACTTTAGACAGGAATCCTTTACCCTTTTTGCATCTTCAACCTGCTCCATGTCGAAGTATTTCTCCATCTCTCTGACCCATTCTATCAACTCTTTTGGGTCCACACTTCTTGAGTAGGTAGGCACATCCATCTAATCCTTACCGCTAATATTTGACACAACTTTTAACAGTATTTCTTTTGGTTCCTCTTGCTCCTCTTCTTATTGAGCCTCTCTATCACTGACCTTATCACCACAGTGGTTGAGAGTTTCGATGGCATATCCTCGTCATTAGGCCTCCTTCATGGTCATTAACTCATTTTTTCATGGCCTCATCATTTGGACATATTCTTCAAATGTCTCATGGTCGATAGTGACCCATGCACTTTCGTGTTTCCTTCTACCATGGACACTAACACCTCTTTCATCCATTTCTCTACTCAAACAACCAGATCTACACTTTCACAACTCTACCAAACCAAAACTGGAGTTGCTTCACTAATCCAATCACAACTAGACCTTTCATGCGGGATAAATTCCTACTCTGATACCAACTGATACATGCATGCACTAGGTTGTCAACAGCATATCAATACACGACGAAAACACAAAAACAAACACAGATGGCATGAATTCTTCCAAGAATTATGGATTTCAATTAAATGATAATAATCTCTTTTTACAAGAGGTATTTGTAAATGTGAGTCTCTGCTCGACTAGTCGGAATGAACATCAACCCAAAAATACAACAACAAGAGGGAATGTTACGCCCTCCACACTCAACACACATGGTGTTCACTCGTTGACCCCTTTTAGCACAGAAAGGGATGAAACTTCTCTCTGGACTATGGCTTTCACAACAACTGAAATGAACGAAACCTAACCTCTTCATTCTGAATGTTCACTAGTATTTATAGTTGCGCCTCAATGCACAGTACTTGGATTCCCTTCTAGAAGTTCACCTAGTCCTAGGCATCACTATGAATGCTTCAATTACATCCCTTGACTGAACTCAGCTACCTATGTCCTTCCATCCTCTTGCAAAAACCACCTTAACCATTCTGCAACTGTTCTCAGACTTTGGAAAATAGTCAGTCCTTTACCTACTACAATTAGTTGGCTTTTCTTCTCGAGTCATTCTTTGGTTTTAGTTGGAATTTTTCCGTCAACCACTTAACATCCTTTTCGACGGTCATCAACCACTCATGGTTAGAGCTACCGCACTTATTCTCCCTTTCTCTCTCTTTTCGACCTTTCCTCCATCGACTCTTTTCTCTCATCAACATTTCTGCCCATTTTGTTGGAGGTCGTCGGTTGTCCTCCAAGTGTCTTTCATAGATTAACTTCGATCGTTTCCTTTGGGCCTAGATTCCCCTACATCAATATACTTACATGACATTGTGATGATCTTCAATGAAAGCATGGAGAAACAAAAGGTGAACTTGGTGTAGGCCTTCAAGGAACTGAGGGAAATAAATTATACTTGAATAATTTTAAGTTTTTTTTAGGTATATGGAGGTGTGAGTCTTGGGCCACTAGATTGGAAAGGGGTAAATTTACATGGACCCCAAGAAATTAAGGGTGGATAAATATTAGGAGAACCAAAGATTGTGCATGAGGAAATAAGTTTTATTGTCTTAGAGAACCACTACCATCAGTTTGTAGAGGGTTATTCTCAGATCTCAATGCCTCTAAGCAACTTGTTGAAAAATAACTAACTTTTGGTGTTTGTTGGAGAAGTGTCAGACAACATTTTGCAAACTGAAGCACGGATTTGTGTCAGCACTTGTATTGAAGAAATAAAATTTTGAGAAGGAGTTTGAGGTGTAGATTAATGCCTTTGAATTTTCCATTGGTGGGGTTCTAATTCAAAAATGTCACTTAGTGGCATATGAGAGCATGAAGCTCTAAGACAAAGAATAGATATACCTCATTATATCTATATATATATATATATATATTCTCATGGTTCACTACCTACAACCATGGAGACATTACCTATTGGGTAGGTTATTTTTGGTAAATGTAGACATCATCGCGACTAGTTACTTTGCGATGTGGCCAATGTTATCACTGAAGAAGGCTCATTGGCAAGACTTTTTGGTCAAGTTTTTCATGATGATCAAGTATTCACTAGCTAGGATGAATAAATTTGAAATGCTCTCAAATGGAAGCCACAAATTTCCACAGTACTAGAGGAGGACAAACCTTTCCCAATGTTGATAGAAATTCAAGTGCAAGTATTGGCATATTTTGAATAGAGGATCAAGGTAGGGTTGAAGGTTGATCCCACTGGCTTCAACATTATGAATCATGCAAGGTAGGGAAAGACAAACAATTTTTGGGTGAATGATGGACTGGTTTACTTTGGTGGTTGGTTTTATGTGCCTACATGTACTAATATGTATAGGGAGTTGTTAAAGAAGTTCCATGACTCTTTTTGGGATAGACGCCTAGGTATGAAAATGATCGTTTCCCTGCAAGAATGATGTTACTGCTAGGAGGACATGAAGAAGGGTTTAAGTTCTTGCAAGCTTGCCTCAAGATCGAAACAAAGATGCTGGAAGGTCCACTTCATCCCTTTCCCATGTTGTAGATACTATGGGAGAGCATCTAAATGGATTTTCGAGCTTGGAAGTATAGGATCTCCCTGGTCTTGGAAGAAAATGAGTTGGACTCTTACATCAGTGAATAGATTCCAGTTCTAGAGGGAGATGAGGCTAAGGCCTTACACAAGAAGAAATTGGTCATGGCTAAGAGGATTATTGCTGATTCAATCAAAGATCACCTCATACCTCAAGTTTCATCCCTAAATACACCTAAAGAGATGTTTGATGCCATGACCAAGTTATTTGAAGGGAAGAACATAAATTAGAAGATGAATCTGAGAAATCAATTGAAGAATGTAAAGATACATAATGCGAAGACTATACAGTCTTACTTTACGAGGGTATCTCAGATCAAGGAACAACTTGCAGCAGTAGATGAAGAGGTAGAGAATGCAAAAATTGTGATGACCACCTTGAATGATCTCCCTAGGGCATGGGACTCTTTCATTCAAGGTATCTGTGCTAGAAAGAAGCTAGTCAATTTTAGCAGACTGTGGGAAGAATGCTCACAAGAAGAAGCTCAAATTTTAGCTCGAGAAGAAAAGATGGGAAGTGAAGATCAAGCTCTCACAATACAATCCAAGAAAAACATAACAGACTATCACAAAGGTAAGCACACTCGGCGGAGAAATAACTCTATAAAATATAACAAAGATTTGTCTAAGTTCATATGCTTTACATGTGATGAAAGAGGACACTCTGCAAGATATTGTCCTAGAAACAAAGATAAATCTAACAAGAAGAAGGGAAATAAGAAAAGACATCATGCTCATGTTGTAGAGGATGATGAGCCTTCCAAGAAGAGAATCAAACAAGACAATGATGATTCTTCAAGTGATGAAGAATATGTTTTGATCTCTTCCCTCATGGGAGCTATCACACATGGAAGTAATTATTGATTATTGACACTGGGGCTTCCAAGCACATGACTGGATTCAAGGAATCCTTTGTGGAACTATCTGAACATGAATCACCCCACAAGGTGAAACTTGGGGATGACTACCAGTATCCTATAAAAGGTAGTGGTGAATCCTCCTACAAACTAGACTTTGGAAAGTCTATGAAAATGAAGGATTTCCTATTTGTACCAGGACTAAAGAATAAACTTCTCTCCATCTATGCATTAGATGCAAAATGCATGAGGGTTGCATTTATAGATGACCAAGTTCTCATGTGTCCAAAAGGAAAGACTATTGACGATGTAGTAGTAATTAGAGAGCAAGAGGGAGGTCTATACAAATTGAAGGGCTAACCAGAACAAGCTTTGGTCCATGACTTGATAGAGCCAAATGAACTTTGGCACAAAAGACTTGCACAGGTGCACTACCACTTGCAAGCAAAGTTGTTGAAGGTCTTCCAGAAATGCAAGCAAAACATGAAGGAGTTTGCAAGGGATATGCAAAAGGAAAGAACACAAAGAAGACATTTCCAAGTAGTGAAAGCAAGGCTAAAGGAATCTTGGAAATCATTCACTACGATGTATGCGGTCCAATGTCATCTAGTTCATTAGGCAGGTATGTGTACTATGTTTCTTTCATTGATTATTTTTCTAGGAAGACATGGATATACTTCATGAATAACAAGGATGAAGTATTCAACAAGTTCAAGGAATTCAAAGCCTTGATCGAGAACCACACACAGAAGAAGATCAATATTTTCTGATCAGACAATGGCGGAGAATTCACATCAAATGAATTCAAGGAATTATGCAGAGATTCAGGGATCAAGAGGGAGTTGACCACTCCATATAATCCACAACAGAATGGGGTTGGAGAAAGGAAGAATAGAATGATCATGGAAGCAGCAAAGGAAATACTTCATGATCAAGATCTTCCTATGCATCTATGGGCAGAAGCTGCCAAGACAGCTGTGTATGTACAGAACCGTACTCCACACAAACTACTCGAGAACAAGACACCTAAAGAAGTATTTTCCGGCAAGAACCACAAGTCAATCATCTCAGAATATTTGGCTATCCAGTATACATACACATTCCTAAAGAAAAGAAGACAAAGTTAGATCCTTTAGGAAAGAAGGGCATATTTGTGGGATATTCTCAAAGCTCGAAGGCTTACAGAATATACTTCCCAATATTCAAGAAGATTGACATCAGCAGAGACGTGACATTTGATGAAGACACAGCTTACAACAAATCTAGGAAGACACTAGTTGAAGATCCTCAAGAAACATAAATACCCAAGATCCGAGATACAACCATGGATGAAGCAATTCTAGAAGAAGATCAAGAAATGGAAGAACCCCAGGAACCTGTAGATCCACCTCAGGAGAAAAATCCTCACAAGAGGAATCCTGCATGGGTACGAGAGGCTATCCAAGGTGCAGAGAAATATGGGGCTCCAGAAGAAATGCACAGAGAAAGGAAGAGAACTAGGTCCTACTCCAGATATGTAGCCCTATTATGTGACATCATTGATAAAGAACCTTCCAACTATGAAGAAGCAACAGAGAAGAAATAATGGAAGGATGCTATGATCGAGGAGTATCAGTCGATCATGAAGAATGATGTATGGGATGTTGTTCCAGGACCAGAGGGGAAGTCTGTTGTGAGTTCCAAGTGGATCTACAAGATCAAGCATGCTGCAAATGGTAGCATAGAGAAATATAAAGCAAGATTTGTGGCTCGTGGCTTCTCCCATAAAGAAGGGATAGATTATGAAGATACTTTTACACTTGTAGCCAGATACACTTCCATCATAGGCAATACTTGCTTTAGCTGCAGTAATGAAATGGAAGGTATACCAGATGGATGTCAAGACTTGTTTCTTGAATGGTGTAGTAGAATAGGAAGTGCATGTGGAACATCCACTTGGTTTTGAGACACATGACAAGGAGACTCATGTGTGTAAATTGAAGAAAGCCCTGTACAATTTAAAATACGCACCCAGGACATGGTATGACAGAATTGACAACTTCTTGACTAGTTTGGGCTTTACCAAGAGTAAAGCAGATTCCAACCTTTACTACAAGGTTGAAGAAGAGAACCTAGTGATGCTCCTACTAAATGTAGATGACATGTTTCTAACAGATGCAGATGGGTTGATTGCAGACACAAAGAGGAAGCTGGCTGTTGAGTTCGAGATGAAGGACTTGGGGATGATGCATTACTTTCTAGGCATGGAAGTGTGCCAGAATGCAGATGGTGTCTCCCTGGGACAAGGGAAGTATGCGGTAGAGATCCTGAAGAGGTTCGAGATGATGGACTACAATACCATGACCACACCTATGGCATCAAATATGAAGCTATTGAGTGATGCTTCATCAAAGTCGGTCGATGCTACAATGTATCATAATATGATTGGGTCCTTGATGTACCTAACGAATACGAGACTAGACATTTTCTTTGTTGTGAACACATTGAGCCAGTTCTTGACAGATCCGAGACATGTTCACCTAATTGCTGCAAAGCATATTCTAAGGTACCTGAAGGGTACAATTGATTATGGGCTCAAGTATGAAGTGAATCAGAATATTAATCTAGAAGGTTATGTGGATTCAGATTGGGTAGGCAGTGCCATTGATGGGAAGAGCACTTCAGGGTGCTGCTTCAGTATGGGATCAGGTGTGATATCTTGGTTTAGCAGGAATCAATCCTGTGTGGCACCGAGTACAGTTGAAGCAGAGTATGTTGCAGCTTGTTCGGCTAGTTGTGAGGTAGTGTGGCTGAGGAAGCTACTATCTGATTTGTTTGATCTCCAGTTGGATGCTACTTGCATATATTGCGACAACTAGAGTTGTGTGAAGTTGTCAGAGAATATTGTGTTCCATGACAAGTCAAAGCATATCGAGATCAAATATTACTATATCAAGGATATGGTGCAGAGAGGAGCAGTGAAGCTCCAATATGTTGCGACGGACGAGCAGACAATTGATGTGTTGACCAAACCATTAGCTATAGTGAAGTTTGAGTACTTTAGGGAGAAATTTGGTGTTCTCCAGATTGAGGTTCCCTCCAAAGGGAAGTGATGAGTCCGAGAGCCTTTCTAACATGGCAGGATTGGTTCCTCCCATGGCCAAATGTAAGTGCAGAGCCTTTCTGACATGGTGGCAGGTTGGGCCTCCCATGGTTAGATGTAAGTGCAGAGCATTTCTGACATGGTGGCAGGCTGGGCCTCCCATGGTTAGGTGTAAGTGCATAGCCTTTCTGACAAGGTGGGAGGTTGGGCCTCCCATGATCGGATGTAAGTGCTGAGCCTTTATGACATGATGAGGTTAGATCTGAGTCCTGGGCCTTTTTGACATGATGTGGTCAGATGTGAGTGTTGGACGAGCCTTTCTGACATGATGAGGTCAGATGTGAGTGTTAGGCCTTTCTGACATGATGAGGTCAGATGTGAGTGTTGGGCGTGCCATTCTGACATGGTGGCAAGTTAGGCCTCCCATGGTTAGATATAAGTGCTGAGCGGGCCTTTCTGACATGGTGGTAGGATGGGCCTCCCATGGTTGGATGTAAGCGCTGAAGAAGAAGAAGACCTACATGGAGGCTAGGCATACAACCAGCATGAAAAAGGGCTGGCTCTGAAGAACTTCCTGTGACTAGTAGAATTGAGAGATAGCACCATTTGTCTGAGATAGCGAAAGTAGTGATGATCCAGACTTGATGATGATCCAGACTTGATGATGGTGGACTTGATGATGATCCAGTGACAAAGACTTGTGCTGATGAATTGTGTCGAGAGAATACCTTCCTAGTTAAGAGGGAGTGTTGATGTATTTATAACTTCGGAATGTATTCACTTGTATGTATTATATATTGTACCTTGATGCTCCTATCGGGAGTATCAGTAATGTAATCAATTTATGCCATACCTCGATGTTCCTATCGAGAGAATCAATAATGTAATCAATTCATGTAAAGTCATAGAGGGTAACCCTCCTTATTGTTCAAGGGTTAAAGTCCTCGCAATTGTGGGGCACTAGGGTTGTTAGAATCTCCTAGAGAAGTCGGCCCTAGTGAGTTAATGTCAAGTTGAAAACTAGTATAAATAGAGAGTGAGCCTCTATATTTATCACACAGTCACACACACTCAGTTCTGAGCGCATAAATGAGAGAGAGAAGAAGTTGGGACAAGAGAGATGGAGACAACTGTTGTCGAGAGATCATCTTTGTATTTTTGGGTTTTACTTTTGGTGCTCACTCTAAGGAATATGCGGGGTTTTCTCCTTTATGGTTTCCCCGAGGAAAATCTTTGTGGTCATTGTCTCTTTTGATTGATTGTTGTGCTTGTTATTCTCTCAGATAAAATCCTAAGATCATATAGCTTAAATGACAAAAATCTAACATTTGTTATGACTTGCAGAAGAGTTCAACCACTGACTATAGTATGTTTGAGTTATCCACTAGGTAGGAACCAATGACGTTGCACAAGATGTCAACAAGCTTGTATGGGAACAACCCATTAACCTTACAATTTGTTAAGGATTGGTAGACTAGAGAGGGTGCATGTTTAGCGAAACAAGGAAGCATAGAAGATAAAGTATTGGATGGATAGGGAAGAAGGGATGTACAATTTCAAGTAAGCGACATGATCTTGCTCGAGCTGAGTAAGAATCAATTCAAAGCACTAGCAAGAATGTACTATGATTTGTTGTGAAGGTATGAAGTACACTTTGAGATACTTGAGAAGATAAGGATTGTGGCATACAAGTTGAAGTTTCCCAAACACCTAAACACCTTCCACCCAATTTTTCACATCAATCAATTATGACTTTGTAGACTAGATGAGGAGGACCTTGGTAAAACATTACCATCCAGATCACCTGCCATTATCACAGACCATCTAGAACATGAAGTGGGAAAGGTGTTGACCCACAGATTGATCATGCATGGGATTACAACATAATAGGAGTAATTCATGCATGGGAAGGATGCACCAGATGAAGAAGATAATTGGGAGAGAAAAGAGTCTTTATGGAAATATAAAAACAAGGTCTAGGAATTTGAGTAGTAGAATCTTGATGTTCTCATATGAGTGTTGATTGAGTGTTGGAGAGATGGAAACAAGTTGAGTGGGGGAGGATGTAACATCCTCACTTGTTATCATTCCTAGACACCTTAACTAATTGACATGGGAACGATAGGTAGACTAGAGTGAAAACACTATAGGACTAGACGAGAATGACCATTTAATCAAATTCACAACAAAGGATGTCAGTTGGCAAGTCCGATGAGTGTTTGAAGTGATCAACCAAGGGTGGCATGAAGAACAAGAGGTGCGACCAAGAGGAGGATTGAATCAACACTTGCCAATTTTTTTATAACCATCAACTCAATTAGCTAGATCATGCACAAAATTGTGTGTCCACCTTTCAACTGAAGGGGCCTCGAAAATTAGGCCATTACAAAGTGTGTCCACATTACTTTGGATGATGGAGTAGGTGCGTCCACTTGGTTGAGTTGACAAGAGGGCTTCAAAAAGTATAAACATGGAGGTGAACAAGGGAAAAGGACCATCCAACATGAGCCAAATTCAAGGGTTTCAAGATCTATGTTGAGGGGTTGCTAAAGTGCCTAGAGCTATTGCAGAATAGGATTTACTGGTGACAAACCTACTTGCATTGATCGCCATTGGTTGTATGTAGCAAAGGTGGAAAGGGGGCTAGTTAAAACCCGTGCTTGTTTGTCTATTGTAAATGGATCCCAGTAGAATTTCATATCCTCCTTTATACTAAGGTCATGGCCTTGTGCTCAATCTTCCCCTTTGTATTGTATTTTAATAAAAAAAATATTGATGACACCTAGCTTGGGTGTCAAAACTCGTGTTGTGTATTGTGCTTGTCATGTTTTATTAAGTTGAATGTAAACAACTAAGTATAACAAGACATAAGCTAACACAATTTGCATTAAGCCCATGATTGGGCATGGGTAGTTCGATAGGCACCAATTGTAGGTCTAGCAAGGTTGTAGCCTAGAGTGAAGGTATGGGCAACCCCGAGACAAAAAGGCATAGTCTTTCAACAAGTAGTCTCAGATAGCAAAGCTTCTATGACGAAAAATTAGGCAGTATCACATAATCATTTAAAAGAAATATTAATTAATTATGTTTTATACACAAAGCTTTGGCTATGAAAAAAACACTCATACTTAAGCCTTTTGCTTATATAATAAGTATAACATAATTATGCATATGTAATAAAAATAATTAAATACTGATAATATATATATATATATATATTTTTATTTACATTAATAAAATATTTTATACCTTTAAATTTTTTTTTTCAGATGGAAAGATCCACGGGAAACCAGCTATACTTCTCCACATTAGTGGATGATAGAGGTGGTAAGCCGCCGGCTATCCTTGCAGAAGGCCTAACCCCAAAGGACTCAAGGCTCGAACCCATAACCTCTCCTCGAACCGAAAGAGCTTGCGCATGTCTTACCAATTGAGCTAACCCTTGGGGCTTTTTTATACCTTTAATTTGAAAAAGAGTTTATGACACAAGCCCACCATACCTTTAATTTGAAAAAGGTTTATGGCACACGCCGACCATGATTGGATTTATGTTATTATATTGCGTCATATATCTATGTGTGCTCATAAATTTATAAATTCATATTGCATTTGGTTATGTATTTATGTGTGTTTTAATGCATCTCTTTTGTACCTTAATTAATGTTTGTGTTTGTTATGTATATTATCATTTTAGTTGTGTTATAGTTATATTTGTGTGTTTGATTTTGTATTTCATTTAGTTAGATCTACATTACTTTAGTTCTAATTTTGTATTTTTATGATTTTTCACATGTTTTAATAGGTTTACATTTTTCATATTTCTATGCCGTAGGCATTTTTCTATCTGAGATTTGGTTTGTAAACACTGTTCATTAGTTGTCCCTTCGACGAATGAAAAGCTGCCACCTGTTTCGTAAAAAAACCTAATTATGTGCTTTCGCGTGTTTGTGTCCTCGCGTGCCCTTCATACCGCCAACATGTGCCATCTATACGGGGATTTGAAATCTCGGTTAACTTGGGCGAACAATACTCTACATGCAGTAGAGCATTTAATGCGACGGCGGTTGCACTGTCCGCCGTCGAATCCGTTCTTTGGAGCAATCCGACGGCGGACAGTGCGATCGCCGTTGCATTAAATACTCTACTACATGTAGAGTATTGCTCACCGTTAACTTGACCCTGCAAGGGTATGATGTTTGCAGCAAAGAAGATTGTACCTCTGAAGGCAATAACGATGGCCGGAAAGACAGAGGGGCGGCGGAAATAAAAATGTTGAGATGCGGCTCCAGACGAAGACAGCACCGAAGATGGAGCCATCTATGGGATTGAGGAGGAGGTGCCACCTTTTAATTTTTAATTGAAGGGCTTGCACCACGCGGAGGCCATCGGCGGGTTCGACCCCGATGCTCGGTGCCTGTTGATTTCCAGAATGTAGGTCACGTTAACTAGGCATGCCATGCAGATCCACTTCACGTTGTGGCTATTTGGATGTAAGTTTTGGGTCCGGTGGCATCAAAATTGATCAAGCTGTCCACACTCACATCTGCCATGGATTTCAATTTTTCTTTCTCAATGTGTTGGATCGTATCTGGCAGTAGAGGTGAGTAGGAACCCTAAATTAGGGTTTCTGTTATTCTTTTTCCTGGCTGAAATGTAGGCAACGGGTTCTTTTAAGGTTTAACGAGTTATTTAATTGCTTGGTTCTCGGCTTTGTTGATGATTGGTGTGTTTCTTTAATTCAGTCATTTGTAGATTCATTTGGGTTTCTGCATTGTTTGCTAACTGACGTGAATCTCTAAAATGGAAAACCAAAGAGAAATTTAATATTGATGATTTTGAATGCCCATTCTTGGCATTCTGTTTTCAAAGTTCATGATAAGGTAATTTTCTCTAAGGTAGCTTGTTTGATTTCTCCTTAATGGCTAGATTTATAGGACGGAATTGATACCATAGAAAGACTATAATTTGTTATTTTCTCCTTCTGTAATATGTTGGGATGAAACCTCCTTATTATACAAAATCATTAGTTGTTTTTGGGTCTTTTTCCCCACTGGGTTGTGCTATTACTCCTGGGCCCATTTTAGTGATTCGAAACCTTCCAAACATGGAGATTTGTTCTCCCAGATTTTATTTTTAATTATTATACTAAAGTTAAGAACAATAAAATCCTATTTAGTTGGGGTTTTTGTATTATCTACTTTTGTTGTAAAATTGTAATACTTGGATTATTAGCTCTCCTTTGATTGTAAGGAGGAAAAATGAAGTGCTCTTCAAGTGATTGATTGGATGGAACAGGTGGCTATGCACTTCTACATATACCGCGAATGCTAAAAGTGAACGTTATTCCCTTTTCTAGGGTTTACCCTTTGCACTTTTCATTCATTTTCACCTGTCAATTTTGTTCCCTTCCTTTTAACTTGCCCCACACTTTCACTTGTATTTATCCATTTTATCTAGCTGGGTCGTTGATCCGTTCTCTTGATAAATCGCGGACAGTTACATTTGTTTTATCCTATTTTATGTACAAACCCTTGTGGGGTTCATGAAGAAGGGCTTACTGCATCAGTGAAGTTTGTTTATCTCATCCACCAGGACAGAGCAGGCCAGTGAAATTTGTTTTTTTTCCTGTTTATTACCCTCAACTGAGTATGCCAGGGAAAATGTGTTTATGTTTTTCCTGTTTTTCCTGTTTTTCCTGTTTATGGGTCGGGTCGATGAATTATTTTTTCTCATTACGATTAACTGGGTTTTGAGAAAAGTTTACATTCTCCAGAATAAGTCATGACATGTTTTAAAATGAGTTTTTGGTCCTGCCTTTGCCTTGATACATTATTGTTTTATTTTTTGTTATTCTTCACCATGGCCAACTGGGTGGTTGGTGAAAAGGGTTTATTGTTTTGCCTCATCAGGAGTGAAAAGTTTTCCCCACTAGGATAAGTAATGATATGTTTGAAAATTGGTTTTTTTAAGTCATGATATGTTTGAAGATTGGCTTTTGTTAAGTCATCATATGTTTGGAAATGGCTTTTTGTCAAGTTATGATTTTTGTTACCCTCATTAAGATAAGGGATGACTTGTTTGTGAATTGTGGGTTTTGCTTTTAATATTACCCAACCAGGTTTCATGAAAATGAGTTTTTGTTAAGTTATGATTGTTATTTCATGAAAATGGGTTTTTGTTAAGTTATGATTGTTATTTCATGAAAATGAATTTTTGTTAAGTTATGAATGTTATTACCCTCATCAAGATGTGTAATGACCTGTTTGTGCATTGTGGGTTTTGTTATTAATATTATCCCACCAGATTGCTTGAAAATCGGTTTTGTTATTGTCTTCACTAAAATATGTGAATACATGTTTGTGTCGAATAATTTTTAGAGAAGATATGTATGTGCCTGATGAGTTTTTTCTTATTGCCATATCAAAATAATAACATGTTTCATCCTTGTGAGTTCTATCTTGTTATTGTCCCATCAAGATCAGTGATATATTTGCTTTATGGATTCGTAACATGCTTGTGCCTTGTGAGTTCTTGTTATTGTCCCGAAAGTGATGACATGTTTACCCATTATGGGTCACCACTTCTTCCATCGATCTATTATTTGGTAATATTTGGTTATCAACTAATTTCATTTTATCTTACTTCAATCTGGGTGGGGTTCACCATCAAGGTTAACTAGGTCATGTGCAGGTGTTTTGTCCACAAAGGCAGTCAACATTGACAAATCTGTTTTAGTTTTTATATTTATATCCTGGGTTGGGTTTGTCAACCAAGATCTTGCAGGGTTTGTGATAATGGGATTTTATTATTGTGTCCACTTCGTAATAGATGCAACGCCACCTATTGATAAAAGGTAACTTGGGTGGGGATATCTTTGTATGTGATCTGTTTTTTTTAGTTTTAAAATTATAACCATAATGCTGTTATTTTGATATTTCTTATAGCTTTAAGTTTGATATAATATATTGTTCTATATTATTCTTGGTTTTGCAATTTATATTTTCAAGTATAACTTGGATGGATTGTGTGTACTGCACGTTGGGAATGTAGCACGAGATAACAAGAAAAACAGGATTGTGCCTTGACGGAGCGTCCTATATACTGGACAGACTTTCCCTCGGGAGGGGAGCCTGTCCAGTGCACATCCAACGGTGTGCACTGGACAGGCTCCCCTCCCGAAGAAAAGTCTGTCCAGTATATAGCCATCGCCATGCCTTGACATATCCAACTAGCTATTAGAAACGATGAAGAGCTCAGCAAATTACTAGGTTCTGTCACTATTGCCAATGGTGGTGTGTTGTCGAATATTCATGGTGTTTTGCTACCCAGGAAGATTGGAAAAGGAAAGGGGGCCGAGATAGGTAGCGCTTCTCATGAGTTTTAGATGATGATAAGATGGACTGTTAAGTGTTGTTTACATTTAAGGGGATTATAATGACGTCACCAATCATTGCCCACCTTGATTTCCAGATTCTGGTAGAGAAAATCTTGAGGCGATTTTAGTTGTTAACGTTCCATTAGATTATACAGTATTAGGTGGACAAATTTTTTATATTTATACCAATAGAGTACACTGTGTTTTTAGCTTTCAGAACATCTTATAGATATATATATTCTTGGCAGAAGATTGCGATTGTCATTATCATTGTCAGAGGAGGAATGTTCAATGTTAAATTTGCCTCTGAAATGTGTATACTTAAATGGCAATTTTGGTGTTTGAATACATTAAACCTACCTATACACTTTAGTAGCTTTCTGTCTTTTCAACGAATTCTCTTGAGCTGTGATTTTAAATATTGAGTATTTTGTATCTGAGAAATACCTTCTGAAGGGTGTTTGAGTAAGAGCAAGACTGTAATTGCCATGCACGCCTTTTCCAAAGCACGCTGTAAGAAAATGTTAATATTATAAACATTAGTATTGTTTTACAAAAAATAAAATTACCTTAATAAATATTAATTTATGTATGGTATAGAATAAGTTTGCATAATACCTTACTTCCCAATTTTTGGCTAAATCATTTAGATGAATATGTTTAAATAAATCTATTAAAAGTTAATAAAAATGTAATATTATTTTTAAAAAAATAATAAATATTTATTAATTTTAATAATATAAATATTTTGCTTAAGTTGTGCAAATAATAATTTTTGGTTGATATAAATATACCATATCTCTTTTCCATCTCAAAAGGTTGAGTGAATAAATGAATGATGCCCATGTTGTTTGCAGGGACAATTTGGGTTGATGGTCCTATGTTGTTTTTTAATGTTGTTGGAATGAAATTGGTCCATTCTGAAATTTTTAGGAAGTTCTAAGGGAATAATAAGAAAATATAAGTAAATACTAGGAGGGTAAATATAAGTAAATACCAAATCAAGTCTCTCCACATAATCTAAAGGAAACACAAGACCAAGCCTGAAATCCTATCCAAAGGAAGCACAAGAGAGGGAAGTGGATACCCCTTGACAAAAGGCAACCAAGTTTGCTAAAAATAGCTCAGACCAGTGAGTGAGATAGGAATGAGTAAGGCTTTTAAATAAATATTTCAAAAAAATATATAATCCCCCATCAAACTATTGCAACTGCAACATTTTCCCAAAATTCAAAAATTCTGGGACCCTCCTTTTGCTTATATTGGTTTGATTTTCTTTTTTTTTATTTGATCTAATGATTCTTCAGAAAGACCTTTCTAATGCTTGAAACGATCCACTGTTTGTTTAAGCTTTATCATTGCCTTTGAATGTGTTTTCAGTGTGTTTGAATCGGAAGTTCATTTGCTTGCGCTCCCGCCGTTGCAGAGAAATAACAAGTTTTAGCTTCGACATTTTTCCCCAATGCGTTTGTCTTAATCGGCTGACCTTTGGTTTCGCGTCGGAACATCTTGTTTCTACGTTCTCCACAGTTGTGGAAGGAAGATTGTGAAATCTCCCGTTTATTAGTTGGCTTTTCAAGCTTCGCTTTGTTGTTTCGCCGCTCCCTAAGTCTTAGGCTTCCGCCGTGGCGGCTTCCAAAAGCACTAGCCTTCCGGTCATTTAGTTGATTTCTCCTTCGATGATGACTTTACCTATTGCGGAATGTTTGTCCTTTTCTCTTCTGCCGTTGCGGCTCCCAAATCAGCTAAGCACCCGACGTGAAAAGCACTCCGCCCGCCGATGCGTGTCGCATGTCTGTAACTCTTTTTCTTCTGCCGTTGCAGTTGCACAAAGAACTTGGCTGCCGATGTCGTTGTTCTTCCGATTTCCGATCGGAAGTTTTCCCACCACAGCTTAGGTCTTAACTCTTCCGACTGCGATGTGCTTAAGTGTTTTTGCAGTACCCATTGGCATGTTAAGACCTGCTTATGCGGCTGTGAATAGGTCTACCCTACCGATGTTAGCATTTTGAGCCGCCGACGAGTTCTTTGTTTCTTGTCGTTGGTTTTCTTTCAAACCCATAGGTAGACAAGATAGTGGCGCCGACGTTTGTTAAACTTTATGACAGTCATGCACATGATCTTTCTTGTTGAGTAGCCGTTTTTGGTCGATATAATTTGACGTTTTGTTCTAGAATGCAATCCCAATGAATGATGCACATTGATTAATTGCAGGTGGACTCAAGGGGCTGTTGAGATTAACACGACGCGAAGGTATAGCTGGGCAGTTTTGACAAAGATCGAACCGAAACCGGCAGGATCGCAAGAAGGGCAAATGAAGGAGAAGACAAAATGAATAGCAACAAAGGCGCAGACCTGAAAGGTTTGTCAGTTACTCAACGGATCATGAGTGCGCGCAGAAAAAATAAAATAGAGATATGAAGCGTTTTGGAGGGACCGAAAGGTCACACGTGTGGGGGCAACCCAAGCGGTCTACTATTTTAGTTTAAATATTGGAAAGTTAGAACGGAGAGGGGCTTTTTCCCAGTTAGACATGTAAAGAGATATTGTAAGAAGAACTTTTTTTTTTTTGCAATAAAGAATTATTGTTTGCCTGTCGGAGAAAGTTTGGTGGGACGTTCAAATGCTATGCTATGGATTGGTGAAAGATGAACTATTTCGTTTTTCCAGTTTTTGTCCATTAACTGTGAGATCGTTCTAACTCTTAGAGCCTATGTTCTTGTTTGAATGATTTCTGGTTTATTCTGTGAAATTACCACCATGAGTAATGCATGCTGTTCATAAACAATTGGCTATCTGATTGTCTAAATATCTTTAATCGTTCATGTGTTGTAGGAAGGAATATCAGCTATCTGTAATTTCTCTTTATAATGCATGCACAATACACATTACTCATAAATAAGTTACAATTTGGCTCCCTGGGGATAGATAGATAGATAGATAGTTTTACTTTTTTGCTGCATATGTGATTTAGATGCTTGTGAGTTCTAAGACGAGAGGTAAGAACCTGTGCATCACGTTGTGACTACTCCTTGAGTCCTTTATCACCCTGCATGGTTAATTAGGCACGTGTATATCATACTTTAAGTCAAAAAATACACACGGTGGACCGGGCCGCAACTGGTAAAACCTTTATTTTTATTACTTGACCTACGGTAGCCGGACCGCAAACGGGATGGATTCCCTATACCAAACAGTCACGGGCTAGCTGGGAACGTTGACTGGGGAGAATACCTTGCTGTTGTTTTCTGCGAATTTCCAGGCCTCAACAGTTTCTAGCGCTAGAAGGAGGGCCTCCAGTGCATGGCTGGCCGTGGAAACATATTTTCCCAAGATTACCCCACCAGCAGATATTTGGAAGCTTTTGGCTTAACCCAAGAACTTACAGTCTTTGTTTCTGCCCCTGAAGCAAGTAAGCCCGGTTTCACCTTACGTGAATTCTTACTTAGACTCCGTTTCTTTCACCTTCGCTCATGGATGGTATAAATGTGAATCAGCCCAACCCACTGCCGGCTTGGAGAGCTAGATCACCTTTGAACCTAACACCTCCATTGCATAACCTACCTCAAGCTTTTGAGAAGATGCTGCCTAAGTTTGATCCCGATGAAAACACTGCTGTAGATGACCACTTGCAAAGTTTCTATTTAGCAATAGAAGGTTTAAGGGCTGGGGAACACAAGGATGTGGTATGTAGATTATTCCTGCATACCCTTAAAGGGGCAGCAACATCTTGGTATTTCAGTTTTCCTGCAAACTCTATTCCTGATTGGGATACCTTTGAAAGGATTTTCAGGAGTAAATACGCAGCCCAAAAGACACATGCCTCACTAATGAAAGGCCTTGTTTAAAAAAAAAAGAGAAATATGAGAAGGTGCACCATTTTACTCAAAGGTTTTCAACATACCTAAATAACTTTTTCTGAAACTGACAGACCCTTAGACAAAGTCTTAATTGAATATTATACCTCAGCCCTAGGACCTGAGCTGGCCATGTTTGCCAAAATGAAAGCTCAACCTATGTTGGCAGAGACTTATGAAGAAGCAGAAAGGGTAGAGGCTGAAAACGAAAGTATAGAAGACTATCCCAAGCAACCTGAGGAAAAAACTATCGGGAGGAGAACCTTATTGCTGTCTAAACCTAAAGAGGAACAATCACAGGATTTTGAGGGAATGCTGAAAATGATTCAGAAACTATCCAACCGAATAATAGATCTAGAGAAAGAAAGGGAAGTTTAGAAAACTTACAAACCCTACTACCAAAAAATGGAGGATAACAACCAATTGAAGATCCCTTCACCCAATTTAGCATCAGTGAATATAACAGAGGTAGGGGTGATAATTTCTGCACTTTCCACCAACAACCTCATTCTGAAAAGAAGTGTCCTCAATGGTTAAATTCAATGACATTGGTTATGAATCAGCTGCTAGGCTCTAAATTAACTAAGGACAGTGGTAAAGAGGAAAAGAAAAACAAGACCATAGAGAAACAAGAAGATGCTACCATGTTCTTATGGGATGATGTCTCGCTTTTCGACACAAAAGAGAGTGCGTTTAAGTCTGAATACACACCTACAGCAACAAAGGACATGGGTTTGATAATTAAAGACAATGCAACAATTTCAAAGATTAAGAGGTTGCAAATGAACGTCAAGAGACAGATAAATGCCAATATTGAAGATAAAAACACCCGAAGTCACTACTGTCAATCAGGAAACAAAGCCAATCAATGAGCCTGTCAGACCTGTGAAAGGACATGTAGATGTTGATGAAGGAAACACTAAAAAAATTAAGGAGATTAAAAAAGATGTACCCACTTAAAATCAACCGAGAGAAGAAGATATAGAACCAAGTTGGGAAGAAAAAGCTAAAACCTCGCCTTTTCTTTTGACTCTAGAAATGTTGAATCATAATGTGCATAATTGTTTGGTAGATTCTGGGTCATCGGTAAATGTTATGCCACTTGAAGTTTGCAAAAGGATTAATGGGCAGCCAAAGCCCACAGCCTGGGAAGTAGTGCAACTAGATAGAATGGGTGTCAAAGTAGTGGGAGAAATGAAGAATGTTTTCACACGCTTATCTGCAAATAACAAGATATGTCAATTTATTGACATTATGGTGGCTGACGTACCGGATGGATATGGGCTTATTCTGAACTGAGATTGGTCTGCCAGGTTAAAAGGTTATTTTGCTTCAGACTGGTCTCATTTATGGTTACCTCTTAAGGGTACCCCGAATCAGATTAAAATTTTGAGAGAACCTTACATGAAACATACTGTCACTAAGCTGGGGGAAGGTAATGAATCTGCTAATTCTGTCCTGGGAAATTATCTAACAAAGCTTAGACTAAGATATCATACCTCAGGAAAGGCTGGTTCTGTGATTGACACTCAGCCTGAGCTCCTTCAACTTCCTCAGGCTGATAAGGATGACTATAGACTACTAGACATGGTTTCGATTTCAAAAATAGCACAACTAGACCACGGTTAGGTATCTCATGTCTACAATCCAGCCCACCCCTTGACTCACCAGGTTAAAGGATTTTTAGGAGTGGGCACTTTTTCGTTTCTGTTGTTTTAATGACTCTGTACATAAATAATTTGATGCTGTTTTCTTTTTGTTTATTGATTTGATATTGTTTTTCTTTAATGCTTTGTTGCTAGTTCTTTTGGTTTTGAATAAAGAGGCGAACTTTTGGTTGCAACGGAAACATCAGGGTTCTTAATTAACTAAAATCTTGAGCAAAAGACTGCGCTTTTAAAACATAGAATGTCTTCTAGTAGCAGTGTTCCTAATTGGCCATGTATTCATTGAAGTCCTACTTAACCCCTGTAAATAGCTCAGAATTAAGAAGTCTGGAATACTATTTCGAGGTTCCATCCATTTCACATCTAAAATGTCCAAGGGAGTGGCAGCAAAGGACCCACAGAAAGGAAGCAAGGTAAACAGTATATCATATATAAATAATCCCATGCCATGATTTTAGAAAAGCTAAAAGCTATCAAGAGTCAAAACTCCTTAAAGAAACAATACATATCAAAGCAAAGTATTAAAAGCATGAACTTCAAATTGCCAAAAGTTCCTCTCTGTCCGTGAGATGAAAAGTAAATTATTCTCTCACGCAAAAGGACACTATGGATAGAGGAGCACTAAATAAAATTCAGAAAGAAAGGCAGATGGAGGACTCAAAAGAACTAAAGTTCAAATGGCACAAAAGTGCAGTTGGCATGGGAATGAGGAACAAAGGGATAGTGTTGTTTACTATATGTTACAATCTTGTGGTGTCCAAGCTAGAAACTACCTAAGGACGAGTAAAATAAATCTCACTTATTAGGCCTAAAAAGAGTTATTCAGACTTGCAAATATTTCTGATGTCACATTTTCCCAATGAATGAACTGCTTCTCAATGATTTAAATGTATGGGTTGGCCAGCTTAGGAATACAAATATCTAGAAGATTTCAATTTTGAGCTAGACAGTCTTTTATTGAGGAGGAGTTAAATCAGAAATCTGGGGTTCACTAGGTAGTCGCCAATTGTTGCAGCTGCAACATTTTCCCAAAATTCAAAAATTTTGGGACCCTCCTTTTGCTTATATCGGTTTGATTTTCTTTTTTTTTATTTGACCTAATGATTCTTTAGAAAGAACTTTCTAATGATTGAAACGATCCACTGTTTGTTTAAGCTTTATCATTGCCTTTGAATGCATTTTCAGTGTGTTTGAATCGAAAGTTCATTTGCTTACGCTCCCGCCGTTGCGGAGAAATAACAAGTTTTAGCTTTGACATTTTTCCCCAATGCATTCGTCTTAATCGGCTGACCTTTGGTTTCACGTCGAAACATCTTGTTTCTACGTTCTCCATAGTTGCGAAATGTCCCGTTTATTAGTTGGATTTTCAAGCTTCACTTTGTTGTTTCGCCGCTCCCTAAGTCTTGGGCTTCCATCATGGCGGCTTCCAAAAGCACTAGCCTTCCAGTCATTTAGTTGATTTCTCCTCCGATGACGACTTTACCTATTGCGGAATGTTTGTCCTTTTCTCTTCTGCCATTGCGGCTCCCAAATCAGCTAAGCACCCGACATGGAAAGCGCTCCGCCCGTCGATGCATGTCGCATGTCTGTAACTCTTTTTCTTCCGCCGTTGCAGCCGCACAAAGAACTTGGCTGCCGATGTCGTTGCCCTTCCGATTTTCAATCGAAAGTTTTCCCGCCACAGCTTAGGTCTTAACTCTTTCGACTCTGATGTGCTTAAGTGTTTTCACAGTACCCATTGCATGTTAAGACACGCTTATGTGGCTGTGAATAGGTCTACCCTGCCGATGTTAGCGTTTTGAGCCACCGACGAGTTCTTTGTTTCTTGTCGTTGGTTTTCTTTCCAACCCATAGGTAGACGAGATAGTGGTGCCGACGTTTGTTAAACTTTATGACAGTCATGCACATGATCTTTCTTGTTGAGTAGTCATTTTGTTCTAGAATGCAATCCCAATGAACGATGCACATTGATTAATTGCAGGTGGACTCAAGGGACTGTTGAGATTAACACGGCACGAAGGTATAAATGGGCAGTTTTGACAAAGATCGAACTGAAACCGGCAGGATCGCAAGAAGGGAAAACGAAGGAGAAGATAAAATGAATAGCAACAAAGGCACAGACCTGAAAGGTTTGTTAGTTACTCAGCAGATCATGAGTGCGCACAGAAAAGATAAAATAGAGACATGAAGTGTTTTGGAGGGACGGAAAGGTCACACGTGTGGGGGCAGCCCAAGCGGTCTACTGTTTTAGTTTAAATATTGGAAAGTTAGAACAGAGAGGGGCTTTTTCCCAGTTAGACATGTAAAGAGATATTGTAAGAACTATTTTTTTTTGCAATAAAGAATTATTGTTTGCCTATCGGAGAAATTTTGGTGGGATGTTCAAATGCTATGCTATGGATTGGTGAAATATGAACTATTTCATTTTTCCAGTTTTTGTCCATTAACTGTGAGATCATTCTAACTCTTAGAGCCTATGTTCTTGTTTGAATGATTTCTGGTTTATTCTATGAAATTACCACCATGAGTAATGCATCCTATTCATAAACAATTGGCTATCTGATTGTCTAAATATCTTTAATCGTTCATGTGTTGTAGGAAGGAATATCAGCTATCTGTAATATCTCTTTATAATGCATGCACAATACACATTACTCATAAATAAGTTACAATTTGGCTCCCTGGGGATAGATAGATAGATAGATAGATAGTTTTACTTTATTGCTGCATATGTGATTTAGATGCTTGTGAGTTCTAAGATGAGAGGTAAGAACCTGCGCATCATGTTGTGACTACTCCTTGTGTCCTTTATCACCCTGCATGGTTAATTAGGCACGTGCATATCATACTTTAAGTCAAAAAATACAAAAAATACACACGGGGGACCGGGCCGCAACCGGTAAAACCTTTATTTTTTGTTACTTGACCTACGGTAGCTGGACCGCAAATTGGACGGATTCCCTATACCAAACAATCACGGGCTAGTTGGGAACGTTGACTGGGGAGAATCCCTTGCTATTGTTGCCTGTGAATTTCTAGGACTCAACACAAACAAAAAATAATCAAAGTAACTTTACATAACCAGATCCAATCTCTTCTCCTTCCAAGAACTCAGTATAGGAGAGATTCCCCATACCCATGTCAAATGCTTCCTTTGATAGGCCATCAATAATCTCATTGTGCTCCCTATAAATATGTTGAAAGCTTAAGGAGAGAAAAGAAGTCTGGACAGTTCTGATGTGATCACCAATGCTTCAGGGAAGTCACCTCAAAACAGGCCTTCTGGTTTGCCCAGCTTATCCCCTGTGAATCCCCAAAGACCAAAGGGTAGGGATGCCCATATACGCAACAAAAGATAGGAGAGTCTATAGAGCAAGTAATTCAACTCTTGTATTAGTAATTTACCATAGCCAATCTCAGCATGAAAGAAATGAGAAGAACTAATAAGGAGAACAATCCTAACTCCTCTAATGTTTGTTGGTGTTACACCATCAAAGTACCCTGTGGGGTAAGTGTTTACAAGAACCAGTCCAATAACCCTGCGAGTCATCAATGCCTCCACAAATGGATGAGTATGGAAAATATTTAGTAGTCTGTAGCAGACAGTTCCTACCAAAGGTTCTATATCATCAAAGATACAGAGATTATAGGCCTTCCAAATACACCAGCTGTAGAGAAAAGACAAATAGAGCAGCGAGTGTGCATTCTCTGTCCAATGATTTAAGTTTTCCAGGCTCTGTCCGTGTTTGTTGGGGAGAGAATTTAAAATTCATTTTAGCCCATAAATCCGATCTCTATCCTCCAAGTTTGCCTCCAAATCACTGTAAAATTTGAGCTCAATCCTCCCATTCACCCAGAGTTTCTGGGAAATTCAAGGTCGGTACTACCATTCACCCAGAGTTTTTGGAATAGTTATTATTTGGGGACTAAATTTCATGGATTCACCCCATTTCATGGTATGAATATTTTCTGAGCATTGTTTTGCCAACATTTCATGGAAGTGGGGGGTTATGGGGAATGATTTTGTTCCTATTTAAGGTAAGTGGCAACATAGTGGATCCATTTTTTTATCATCTAAAATTTGGTCAGTTTACTCAGTGTCGAGCAAGTGCAACCTTGATTTAGCGTTCTGTGTTTTTTCATTTGGCTTCTTTGCACCTCTAATTCGGTGAGTATTATTTTCATTCTCTAATTAGGTTCTCTGTAACTACACATGGATTTGTTCGGCCCAAAATAATTTAACCTTCCCTCTAATTGGGTTTGGTGCAACTCTTTTAGTTTATGAGCAATATGTACATTTGGGTTCTCTCCAACTCCATTACACATGTCTCCTCCAGCTACCCACGGCTTTGAACAATTGATATCAAAATTGGTTTTTTATTTTCCGACACATTCCTCAGCCCTTGTATGCTTCCAAATCAAATATATGTTATTTAATGATCTCAGCAAGTGGATTCAAGTCTTTTAAAGTCTATAAGCTTGGATTCTTCATCCCTGAGATTAAGTTACAGGAAGTTTATACAGAAGAGTGATTACAAGACTGTGAGTTGCATCTTTGTCTAAAAAATATACTAGAACTTAGTCTTTTCATGTGTTTCACTAATTGCATTCAAATATTTGAGGTTAACTTCATTCAAGTATTTGAGGTTAACTTACTTTGTTCACGAGGATTACTAGTGTCATTCAAAATTAATTCTGCATGGAGAAAATGGAAACACATTTTGTAGGCTTAGTAGGTGATGCATAGTTATTCAATCTCAAATATGAGAAATTTAGAGATGTAAATATGAAATTTGTAATCTACATATGCATACTCTTTCTATGTCAAAGGATTTTATATATGGATATCTGCTCTTGTATCTATATATATCAAGTGCATATGAGAGGAAGTAGTTAAATATGTTTATGTGAATATCTTTATATCTATATCAAGGTGCAAGATAAATATATCATGAAAGGCCAGTTTAGATGAGCCTATGATATTGTCTTTATATGTATATAAAAATGCATATGAGAGATAAGTATGTGCCAATATCTTCATAGATATTGATCAGATGCATATGTTTCTCTGTGTCTTTACATATGTGCAATATTTATAACCACCCACGTCACCATGAAGAAATAATCAAAGAGATCCTCAATGCTAAGGAAACCCTACACATTACTGAGAAGCATTTACATAAACTGGATAGGAGAAGGGCATATTCACACAGGCGAGAAATTTTCATCTTTGGTTCAATCCCAATGAAGTTTTCCACAAAATGAGTTTTTTTATGGACTCTAACTTACATCATGTAAGCCTAGTTTTTGAGTAAAAATATTCATAGTTGTTGCTTGCATTGCAACTTTAAGACGACTTTCCATGTTGTTCTATATAAGTTCTATTTGGATGATATTGCAATCTAGAAGTATAGAAGAATAATTTCGTTTACATATCCATTGAGGCCACTTTGGGTGTATGTGAGATGCCTCCTCCTAGGCTACTGAAAATAGAAAATACAAGTTAAATTGTAGATACCAACCATTTGTTGCTAAAGTATCCAAGTTTATTCTGAGTAGATTCCTTGATTTAGAGTCTACATTCTTAGCTATGTTCTCTAATTCTGTAATTTAAACTGGAACACGAGGTCTAAATAGCCTAGAAAGGAGAAGAATAAAGTAGATCCAGAAAAACTGTTTGGTATAAAACAACTGCAAGGACCATGAACACTATCAAGATTGTTCTCTTGCTACATGATTTTAATTAACTAAAGTTCTGAATATCTAAGTCCAATCTCTGTTTATTGTGGCATTAAGTGCTTTTGTATGTGAATAATTTTGTTCTAGTCTCCATTTATTTTGGCAATGGGTGCTTTTGTATGTGTATGATTTGAAAACAGTGTTTTCAATCCCTTTGGTGAAGTAATAGAACCACATAGAGTCCAAAATCCTATGATTTGAAAACAATGTTTTCAATCCCTTTGGTGAAGTAATAGAACCACATAGAGTCCAAAATCCCAAGATTTCATCAAATTGGGGTTAAGATCATTGATTTCCTTATTGATATTCATAGTTGAAATATGTAAACATTGTCCATGACATGCTTAAGCAATGGAATTTTGGTCCTTCTGTAAAGACAAAGATGGTGACAAATTTTGTTTAGACTATTATTACATATTTTTCTAGAGTAGGCAGGACACACAAATATTTTAAAAAAAATTCTTGTTAAAAACATAGTTGAAGATAAGTCTGTAGTGTTTGAAAGGGCACCAAGTGCATTTGTGAAATCAAAATTTGTATATTTAGTGGAATTTTAGTGTATTTGTGATCAAAATTTGTATTTGTAGGTAGAACCATAAACTTATGGCAGGGATGCTAAAATCTATGAAGCTTTATAAAGATATATCAAACTTAAACTTATAGGGTAGTTGAAACTTCTTTATATTTATATCAGAATATATGTGTTAAGGAGTTTGTACTTTGAACATATCCTGATATTTTTCTCTCGAGGCTCTCATGAGAGAGGCTCTCATATCTCATGATATTTCTTTAATTGTATGTTATTACCTGACCGACCTTGAAACATGACACTATTTTGTGTATTCCAAATTCTTGCTTAATGTATGAAGAGGATATAAGAATTATAGTTGTTTCGTATACACAAAGTGCTGTTGACTGTAAGATGAGTGCAAGTTAATGATGATTTTCTATGTGTATAATTTTGATCCAATAATTATTTTTTGTTGTGGTATTAAGTAATTTTATGTGTGTGTATTTTTTAAATCAATGTTTTTAATGAATTTGGTGAAGTAATTAAACCACGGAGTCCAAATTCCCAAGACTTCATCAAAATTGGATTGAGATCATTACTTTTATTATTGTTCTTTATAGTTCAAATTTGTAAATTTGTCCATGATGCGCTTGGGAAATGAAATTTTGGTTTTTTTGTAAAGAAAATACTGGTGACAATTGCTCTTTTAACTATTATAACCTTTATCTAGAGTAGGCAAAACACACATAAATAGACTATTATGAGTAGATGCCCTACTTTAGAGCCTACATGCTTGTCTACATTCTCTAATTTCAACTAGAACGGGGACTCTAACTAGACAAGAAAGGAGAGGTATGAAGTGGATTCAAATATACTATTTGGTATAAATTAACTGCATGGACCGTGAACACTATCAAGATGGTTCTCAAGCTACATCATTTTAATTACATAAAGTCTTAATATCCAAGTCCAATCTATGTTTATTGTTGCATTAAAAGCTTTTGTATGTGTATAATATTGATCCAATCTCTATTTATTTTAGCTTTGAGAGATTTTGTATGTGTGTGATTTTGAAATCAGTGTTTCAATGCATTTGGTGAAGCAACTGAATCAGATAGAGTCCAAATTCCAAAGACTTCATAAAAATTGGCTTGAGATCATTTGGTTTCCTTATTGTTCTTCATAGTTGAAATTTGTAAAAATTTTCCGTGTTGCATTCAAGCAATGAAATTTTGGTCCTTTTGTAAAGATAAAGCTGGTGACAATTTTATTTTAACTATTATATATTCATCTTTAACTAGAGTAGGAAAAACACACATAAATAGACAAAAAAATCTTATTCAAGAGATAGTTGAAGGTAAGTCTGTATTGTGCTGGAGGGTGTGGAATGTTTTTGTGAAATCAAAATTTGTATATTTACTGGGTTTTTAGTGTATTTGAAATCTAAATATGTAATTGCAGGTATATCCATAAACCTATGGAAAAGATATTTAAATATATTAAGCTTTTGAAAGACAAAGCTCACTTAAACATATGGAAGAGTTGGAAATTCTTTATATAAGAGTATATGATTTGGTGAGTTTGTGCTTTGAAAAAATTTGGATATTTTTCTCTCAAGGCTCTCACATCTTATGATGTTTCTTTAGTTGCATGTTGTTATGCAACCTTGCTTCAAACATGAAACAATTTTTGGGTATGTCAAATTTATGTTTAAAGTATGAAGAGGATGGAAGAATTATAGTTGTTTCCTGTATACAAAGTGTTGTTCCCTGTAAGATGAGTGTAAGTTAATGATGCTTTTGTATATGCATAATTTTGATACAATCTCTATTTAGTGTGGCATTGGATTCTTTTGTATGTGTGTAATTTTGAAATCGGTGTTTTTCATGCATTTGGTGAAGTAGTTGAATCACATAAGTCCAAATTCCTAATGCTTCATCAAAAGAGATAGCCCACTGGTTGTTCCAAAGAAAATTCACCCAAGTGCAGCAGTTTCCAATTAAAGGTGTAGATCTCGAGTATCTGATTTAATGCTTTCTCACTTACAAAGAAAATCGAGGGAGGGGGCATAGTATGGGGTTTCTTAGTATCTAGATCGAAAGGAAGCAACTGCTACTTAACTTAAATCCATAAAGATCTATAGCCACATTAGACCAACCAGTGGCCCTGACATCTCATATCCTTGGTTCCCCGTTGTTCTAAATAGATGAAATTTGTAAAATTTGTCCATGATTCATTCAGGCAATTAAATGCTAGTCCTTTTGTAAAGACAAGGATGGTAATAATTTCTATTCTAACTATTATACATTCATCTATATCTAGAGTAGGAAAAACACACATAAATAGATTATTATAATTTATGAGTAGATGCTTCGCTTTATTTTGAGTATATTTCATAACTTTTTCCTCTCGAGTTGTGAGCAAGTGAGGCTTCCTTGTTAGTGTTTCTGATAATGCTTCTCCCTCAATGCCCAATTTATTTTTAGCAAATGTGAAATTTTAGATTTCAACCTCCACTCACATAGCTTAGAAATCCTTGATTGGTTTGAACTACTTTGGAGATATCTTCTTCCTTTGTAAAAGTCCTTAGGAAGCTCATCTTAGAGTTTAGGTGTCTTTTCAGATATATAAGAGGAAGCTCATCTTAGATTTTAGGTGTCTTGTCAGGTATATAAAAGAAAAGGTTGGGGTTACAAAGGACTACCTTTTGAATATGGGTAAGGGTGGTGGTAAAGCCACAACCATTTAACAACTTGATAACCTCTTCCACATTCTAGATTGGTTTTTATTTTGTGATTTGTGTATGTTAAACTAAGCTTGTTGAGTAGAAAATATGTGACAACTCCCTTGTCTAGAGTTGTCATCGGGACTGTTGTTCCTGTGCAGAAATTGGTGATTTTTTTGTGGGGTTTTGGATAAATTTAATAGGGGGAATCATGGATAAGGGAAGGAATGATAACATGATTTTGATGGTATTTAGTTGTTTCCACATTGATTGGATATACATCATCAATGAAATAATAGATTGTGGAAGAGACAATTTCTGGATGACCGCACTAAATAAGGCTGGGAGATGGTTGGAAAGACAAGGTTAAGGAAAATAATATTGTTGAGGAGTCGATCGGTGGATGGACTCACTGAATCAGGTTGGAAGATGGTCAGAAGGCTAGAATTTTCCACTTGTACTTCTTGTTAAGTGGAAATGTGAATATTTGTTGTGATCTTCAGAACCTTCTTCATGCCTCCAACTAAATGAAAGCCATCGACCACCCCTTCAAATCCACTACACATCAAGCTAGAACAATTTGTCTCAACAAACAGATAACTCTACTATGCTAGCAACTCTCTGTTGTTGAATGCACCTTAATTCAACTGACCTTAGTTGACTCACCATCGAAAACTGGTTATTTATTTGTGATGTGAATATTCATGTAACTATTTATTTTATCGTGATACACCTTACAATTGGCCTTTCATTTCCGTTCCCTGCAAAACTTGCTTCTTAAAGTTGGCCCTTCATTTCCATTCCCTGCAAAAATTGCTTCTTACAGTTGGCCCTTCATTTTCCTTTCGTGCAAAAATTGTAGTCGATTTTCTCAAGGTGCACTGCCAGGTTTGTACAAAATCTTTTTTTAGTTTCTTTTTTTTTCCATCTTTTCTTCCTCTCCAACAACAACCTATCGGCGTATTATTGCACCTTCCTGGGGCAATTGCTAGTAATATGTTTATAATTAAAACACCTATATAGTTTGTGGTTGGATCAAGTCGATAAAGATTAAATCGTTGAGAAATAGTTATGGAATGGAATACAATTTGGAAATATTTTTTTATTCCTCGTATTCTTCTAGTTAAATGGGTTTAACTGTGATTTATCCATGCCTAGCTACATATTATCACCGACTTATCCATTTATCAACTATCACTGGTTTTTTATATTCATTTTATTTTTTATCTCAGATTCTTCTAATTATTTGCCGTGAATTGTTGGTTATATATTACTCGACTATGGATTATCCATGTAATGCTATCACTTATCCATTCATTAGCTAGCTACCAGTTATTTTTATATTCATTTTCTTATAATTGTTTATTTAAAATTTTGAACGACTCTTATAGAATCAATCTTTACAGTACACTTGTTTCATCCTCGTCCATAAATGAAAAAGCATAGGCCATAATCCACCCCAAATCTCAAATAAAAACGTCGATTAACATATTTATATCTGTTTTGGTGTGTTTTCATTCTTAATGGGTTATGCATTCTATTTTACATCTCAATCTTGTTGTGCATTAGTTATGTGTTTTTTTGTGTCTACTTCTATTCCATTATCTAGACTCATGTTTCGTGTTTGTTTTGTGTACAAGTCTCATCATGAGTGTGTCATAATTGTGATAGTTTCGTGTCTTTTTTAGTTTATTTATTTATTTATGTTGTTGACATCTATTTTGAGTTTTTTTTGCATAATATTAAATAATAAATTTAATTTGGTATAATTGATTCTAATTAACATCTATTAATTAGATTAAGCTAGTTAAATTAAATTTCATTAGCCATAAATATGTATTTCACTTTTTGGCAAGTGAAGAGAGAAAAAAGTGTTTCACTTTTTAGCAAGTGAAGCCTAGAGAAAAAGATTCGAGTGGACCTTCAATCAAGGTCTCTTTTCTATCCCATAATCGAGGTCTCAATACTTTGATCAATGCTTAAAACCGTGCACTCAATCGAGGTTCTATTGCAGATCCATGAACAAAACCTTGATCAAGCATTTATCGTGGACTAAATAGATAGTTTATCGATAATTAAGCTAACCCTTGTCGTGGACTAAATATGTAGTTTATCGATAGTTAAGCTAACCTTTGATCAGGTTCAGACAAAACACCTTGATTTCTATTGGTGGATGTCGTGACCTGCGACAGTGTTTGAAAGTTTATATACACCTCCAAAGGTTCCCGATAAGCTCATTTATTCTCTCCACAGCTTAACTCGTTGAAGCCCTCAATCCAAGAACATTCATCGATTAATATTCAAACTATGACCACGTTACTACATCAATATTGCGATGTCTACATAGAAAGATATTTTTTTAACAAATTGTAAAATATAATTTGATTTAATTTTTTTATAATATGTATAACTAGAAACAATCATATTTACACTGATAGACATTTTATTTGTGATTTAGGGTGGACTTCGACCTATTCTTTTTCATATATGGACGAGGATGAGAAAGTGTACTTTCGAGATTGATTATATGGTAGTCGTTCAAAATTATAAATCAACAATTCTAAAAAAAGAATATAAAAAATAATTGGTAGCTAGCTAATAAATGGATAACTAGTAACAATGCATCAATAACTCATTTGATGAATGGATAACCAACATTTCATGGCATATAACTAGAGGAATGTGAGATAAAAAGAAAAAGAATATAAAAAATAACTGATAGTTGATAAATGGATAACTGGAAGAATGTTGATGATAACATGTAGCTACCCATGGATAATTCACATTTGAACCTGTTTAACTAGAAGAACATGAGAAATAAAAAAATAGTTCCAAATTGTCTTCCATTCCACAACTATCTCTCAACCATTTGATCCCTATCGACGTGATCCAGCCACAAACTATGTGTGTGTGTGCTAGTAACAATATTAATATGTTTGGAAAATGTCATTTGACACATTGATAATGTTTTTCAGTAATATGTTCACTTGTTGTCTATGGGTGTTCACTGATTGTTCTCATGATACTATGATGCCAAAGGGGCGGTACATGTTTTCACTACAATGAAGGTCAACTTCTAAAGCTAAGAGAAGGAGTCACAAGAGTACAAGTGTAATTTCATCTAATAGTTTTTTATTACCACATCCACATTCATCTAAATTTAATTTAATAGTTGTATCACAATTGGAGTTAACCTAATAGTTATCCAATATAACTGTGATTAGAGTTGAAGTTAAGATAATAGCTGTAGAATCATTGGAGTTAAGCTAATAGTTAATCTAAAAGTTAATATATCAACAATTGCACTTAAAGTAAAAGTTCCAATTGGAGTTGAAGTTAAGCTAATAGTTGTATCATCAATGGAGTTAAGCTCATAGTTGTATCTAATAATCGAATAGTTGAAGTTGAAGTTTAATTTTTCCAACTATCACGAACTATACTTATCGGATGTTAACTAAGATATTTTTATTTTTTAAAATTATTAATTTCAAATTTTGGGCAACGCTCATAGAATCAATTTGAATAGTACAATTGTCTCATTCTTGTCCATATATGAAAAAGCATAAATGGTAGTCCATCCCAAAATTCTAAGATGTATACACCTATCAACGTAACTAGGAAAAGAACCCTAGTCGCCTCCTAATTCAACATCAATACGACTCTCAAAACCTTCTCTCGTTGTTGCAAAATGTTGGAATCAAAAGATGAAAATTTACTTGAACAATCCTTTTCATACAATGTTGGAATCAAAAGATGGAAAATTCTTTCAACAATCCTTTTCAATGTTAAAGTGAAAAGTTTGTTGTTTTGTTTTTTTTCTTGTTTACTTTTTTCTTGTTGGTTATCAATAGTAATTTATGTACATATTTGCTTGTATTGGAAGGAATGAAAGGATGGTATTTAATCTTTCTACAATCCTTTTCAATCTTAAAGTGTTTGTATTGGAAGGAATGAAAGGATGGTATTTAATCTTTCTACAACCCTTTTCAATCTTAAAGTGAAAAGTTTTTTCCCATAAGAAACATAGTAGTTCCTTGATATTCAATAGTGAATCAAAGGTAACGGTTACATAATTGTGATATCAAGATATCACTCCAAATATAAGATCAGAAAAATATAGAGCAGGCGCTAAAGGAAAACAACCAAAACAAATATATGGATTTATCACCAACTTTTCACCAGGAAGACCCTCCAAGCATGTCCAAAGGGATAACAAAAATAACCCAGTCAGTTTATCCAAGGAGGCGCTCGGGGATAACTAAAAGACTTTCCATCTCAGAGGAGCACAGAGTGTCATCCTCTATCATTCACGATGATCAACCAAAGGCTCAACAAGCCCATACTAAAAAGGAACATAATCGTAAGGTTAATGAGTATGCAACACAATAAACATCGTTTTAAAAGAGTTGTAGCTTACCTCCCCTAATAACAACTTCTTCATAATATTCTATGAAGGAAAATAGGCTCGAAGCCATGGGGAGTGCCTCCTTGGATAAATGATCTTTCCTCTTATTGTATTCCCTATAGACATGTTGAAAGTTTAGTGAGAGAAGGGAGGTTTTCAAATTTGTGATGTTGTCACACCAATACTCTAGATACATCGCAGAGAGAGCTGCCTTTTCATTTTCCCAATTGATGGTCGTAGAAGAGCACCACACACATGGAGTGTGGGAAGACCAATAGCAGCCGCAAAATACAACAAAGCCCAAAGAGCAAGCAATTCCGCTCTTGTATTGGTGTTATTCCCACATCCCATTTTGAGACAAAATGTATGGGACTGGCTAATCGCAAGAAAGATACCCGCTCCTCCAATCTTCTTTGCAGCAGCCCCATCAAAAAAACTAGAAGGGTACTTTAAATCCGGAGCATGACTACCAGGCTTGGATTTTCTTCTTTTACATACCACAGGAAATGATATAATATGATCCTTTATCTTGTTGTAGAGAGAAACAATGTTTGAAGGCTTATCTTCAAATAAGAAATTGTTGCGCATCGATATATTCCAAATAAAAAACATGGGAAAATGAAAGAATTTGAAACCAAATCTCTAAATTATCCAAGAGGCTTGTGCAATTCCATTGAAGTAGCAACTTGAAGTTCCTACACAATACATCTATAATAACCCATAAAAAGGGACACTTTTTTTTATTTAATTTGTCCCAAGTATTTATACGATTCTCCAATCAAAGCCATATGAAACATTTGAATTTTAATAGCAAATTATGGTACCAAAGCCGAGAATGGGTTGTTAATTTTTAATGGTAAATTGAACGAACAAATATGAAGCAAAAGTTTGTTGTTTTGTCTTTTCAATCTGAAAGTGAAAAGTTTGTTGTTTTGTTTTTATCTTGATCAATAGTAAATTTATGTACATATTTGTTGGTTACAAGTTGTCATTTAAACATTTATTTGAAGTGACTTATTATGTCAAAGACCATTCAAAAAGCGTTTACGTTACAATAAATTTTTTAAATTCTTATATATGTATGGTATTCGTGATAGTGATTTACAAAACTCTAGGAGAACAAAAAGAATTTAACCATGATAGGTTTGGGAAAAACTTTGGTGGTAGTAAGTACATATCGAACAATGATGCCAGACACATTTTATTAGATAAAGTGTTAAACGGGGAGATGGCGAATGTTGTTATGATATTAATATTTCAATGATAGATGCCATATTTTATTAAATAAAGTATTAAACATGGAGATGGTGAATGTTGTTATGATATTATTATTTAATTATATATAAAAATATAGCTTTTAGAGTTAGTTTAATTGGTAAAATATGTGTATATTCTCTTGGTTTAGTGGAGGGTCAATTAGTGGAGGGTCAAGAGTTTCAATCTTGAATTTTTCAGGGTTAGGTTTTCTGCTAAGATGGTTGATGGTTTACCATCCTTACCATCCATGAAATATGGTGAAGTATTAGTGGATTTCCTGGTCAAGACTCCTTTGAAAAAAAATGAGTTTAATATACCACTTGTAAGAATAGAATTCGAGTGTAGAGGATAACACTCAAATGACATTAAGTGTAGCTATATATAAAATTTTGTTAATATATTTGGAAAAACCACTATGAAAATGAGATTTGAATTTAAGTGGGAAAGATAACAAGTTTTTTCCATAACCACTTAAACTACACTCAATTGAGTACACACAAACAACCTTCAAATCCTTTAAAGATGATACCTAGTAAGAATATTATGTGGAACTCACAATATTAAAAAAAGTGGTAAACTTAGAAACTTACTCTGTAACTTGAAAAAACTAGCCTAGAGACTTACCTTGTGATTTGACTTCATAATTATAATGCACATAAATTAATGATTTAAAATAATCCATCAAACTAACTATATTAATTTTTATCATTGATAATAAATATTTAATATAACATTATTAAATATTACATTCTTCGTAAATATGATTATCCACTTCTATATTTAAAATATGGTATGTAACTTGTTTTGTTTCCACTTCTATATTTAAAATCTCATATGCAACATGTCATGTTTAGGATCACACTCATAACTATCAAATGGTTGAAATATAATAATAGAAAGGAAGACAATTTGGAATTTATTCATTCAATTATGAGTTATCCATGCCTAACTACATATTGTCACCAACATTCTTCCTATTATCTATTTATCAACTATCAGTTATATATATATATGAGTTATATATATATATGAAGATAAACTGATATGGACGAAAAAATTGAACATTGGGCAATACACAGCAAAATTAGGATATCAGGCGGCATCCGAAGAACAAGTAGAATCAAGAGAAAAACAGTGGTGGTGGAAAAAGTCGTGGCAGGTTCAATGCCCTAAAAAAAATTTAATCACGAAGTGGCTGGCTCTGTCCAATAAACTCCTTACATAGGAAATGATCTAAAAACGCGGTTTTGAAGGACCAGGACTATTTTTTTATGTAGAACCAACGAAGAAACGAGCTCACAATTTTTTGCTTCCTGTTCATATGCAGGAACTGTGTGGAATGGAGTGGTTAATAAATCAAATGGAACATTAGAAGAAAAAACAAAAGCTTGGTGGAATGATGAAAAGGTAGATGTTTTTGAAGCTTTTCCAATTCTGTATGTATATAGTATATGGGAAGCCAGGAATAAAGGCATCTTCAACAATACGTGGGTTCCCCGTGATATTGGCATCACTCTATTATTGAATAAAATACAAGAACATAAGAAGGAGCCAATCAAACACAAAACAAGATTGAGTCAAGGAGCCTGAAATAAACAAAGAAATGCCTTGGGCCTTCTTGACGGAGCAAGTCATCGGGACCCTCCTTTAGGAGGAGCTGGGGCAGTTATTTTCTTTTCTACAACAAAGAAAAAGAAGATAAAATATGCAATGGGACATGCCTCAAATAATAAAGCGGAACTTTCAGCTTTGTGGGCTACCTTAAGGGTGGCACAAAACTCTCAAATTCAAGAAATCCAGGTATTTGGAGACTCGAAAGTGGTGATTGACTGGGAAAATGAACAGAACAATATAAGAGCACCCCAATTTGCTAACAGAAATTCAGTCTTTGAAAAGTTGTTTTAGAAGGATTTCTTTTGGTCATGTATACCACGAATTGAACATGGAAGCAAACTCCCTTTCTAAATAGGCCTTAGCCTATCAGCCTAGGCTTTTAGAGACAAAAGAGGTGGAAGAAGGCACGTTAGCCTTCCATTATGAGACAATTTGAAAGTATACAGACGGAAATGCAGAAATGCTAGGATACAACAGACAATAATGTGTTTTTTTTGTAACAATCAATCCTACAAACCAAGGATGATTCTGTGATGTAACACGAACTAGAAGTTCGATATGATGTAAGCTTGAAAAAACAATTCATGTTTTATTCGATGAATAAAATGATTTTTTTTTTAGGAAATATATATATATATATATATATATATATATATCGAATTTTGAACGATGTCATAAAATCAATCTCCAGAGTACACGTATATCATCTTCATTCCTAGATGAAAAAACATAGGTAGTAATCCACCACATATCTGAAATAGAAACACCTATGAAAGTAATTATACAACATGACTTTGCTTTAATATCATCTAATCTAAATCACCGTACATAAAGTAATATTTTGTTGCATTGCATTTTAATTTATTCTGATATAATATTATATTAATAATCTTTATTTTCAAAAGTTTAATGTTTCAATTTTTTTAAGTTTTTATGAAATTAAGTTAATTTATATTATATTACTAAAAAAATTTCATAAAAATAAATTAACTTAATGATATATTTATACAACAATTTTCCATAAAATATCTCATCATTTAAAATTTAAAATTTTAACAATATATTTAGTTTTTATAATTCTATATTTCAATTATTATATTTATTATTAAATTTTGATATCTTTATAAAACTAATATATATATCTTAGTGGAAATTTGAACTTTTCAATTGTATATTTTAATTATTATTAATTTTTAATATCCTTACCAAACAATTATAATAATATATAAAATACTTCTCAAGATTTGAATTTTTAATTTTCTAGAAGAAATACATATTCTTACAACCTATACTAAAATTATATATTAAAAAACATTAAAATTTTATATCATCAATTATAAAAATTTAAGTCGAGTGATTAATATCAACTACTAACTCCTATTTATATAATTTCAAATCTTTCAATTTTAATGACATCGAACCGATATTTTATATTAATTTGACTTAAGAAAATTTAAAAATACACTGATTATCCTCCTCTAACTATTTTATATTATATTGAACCAATAATTTTTTTTTAAATACATTAATTATCCTACGGCTCTAATTAAACGATATGAATGTCCTATAAATATCTCATATTAAAATTATATATATATATACTCTCACACCATAACCTAGCCGACAAAAACCCTAACATTTAAGGAGGCATCCCTAACATTCAAGAAGTCAATGCATGTCGTGTTTGCGCCAGTTTCCGGACAAATGGAAAATACACATCAAACCTTAAATTTTGTATCTCTCTGCGATAGAAATTCATCCCTGCAAATATTTTTATTGAGAATAGAAGGTGGGGTATACAAAGAGTGTTTGCCGACCAAAAAGCAGTGGGCCTACATTTCGTTCTATGATAATCCCGAACACCCTGCTTCCAAACTTTGCATTGCCGCGGGCGAAAATGGCAGAACTCGTCCGTAATTCTCTCTCGTGTATGCATTTTTAAAGAACCTGCGTATGTTTGCTTTGAATCTCTGAGAAACTTGAATCTGCATTAAAATGATATTGAGGTATTCAAAGCGACCTGCAAATTATGTCCAGTAAAAAGGGATTGAGCAGTTGCCATTAAGGTGCAGTAATGGACACGCTGAGAAAATTTGCGTATTTGTTGGTATTGTCGGCATGGATGGTGTGTGTCGGATCAGCACAGTCGACCGATCCCGGCTGGAACGACCCGACCAATAGCGTTCTGAATAAGAGTTTAGTCATTCCGTTCCATACGAGTATAGTAGTTATAATCATCGTTCTAACGGCTATAATCACCATAACGTTCCTCCTGTTTGTATATGCCAAGCACCGCAGGGTGACCCAGGACAGAGCGCGGCGCAGAGCATTAATCGTCCATCCCGGCCCCGGCCACGCACAGCCGGTTCTTTCGCCAGGTATCTTGCCAGGAAGGGACTCGGGCGTCGAGCGTTCGGTAATAGACGCACTCCCGGTCTTCAAATTCGCCTCGCTGCAAGGCTTGAAAGATGGATTAGAATGCGCGGTTTGTTTAAGCAAATTCGAAGATTCAGAGATCATGCGATTGCTGCCCAAGTGCCGGCATGCATTTCATGCCAATTGCGTTGATACATGGCTTGAATCTAACTCCAGCTGCCCCTTGTGTCGACAGAAGGTCGAGGCCGACGACGTGTTTATGGTATACCGACATGAGGATCATGTCGAAGAAGCCAAGGGACTCGACGACCGGGCGCCTCAGCTACTGCAAGCCTTCGTGCAGAGAGAAAATGTCGATAGCGTGGAAAGAGCCTCCGAGTCTTCCAGATTTACAGTGCCAGGTAGCTTCGACAGAGAGCCGAACGAGCTGTCAGAAACCGTAGGATCGATTGGGTGTTTTGGCAGCGGGAGAAAGAAAGGGTTGCTGATCTCAGAGGTCGACGAGGAGTCGAAGGCGCTTCAATTCTCTCGTCGCTTTGCTCATCGTATTGTCGCGTCGGATGTCATGTCTCAACGTCGATGGAGCGATCTCAACCATTCTGATTTATTGTTTCTGAGTTCCCAAATGATCACTACCCATAGCGGACGCATGGCTTTCACAGAGCTAAACCCGACAGACGAAATGGAAACGAAACGCAAAACGACAGAGACAAAAAGGTTAGTTGAATCTTCTGCTCAGATTGACCAGACGAGATCCATGTCTGAGATCATTGGCTTCAATAGATTTCAGTCTTGCAGCAGGAACAACGATAGACTGCTCCCAGTTACCACGTATGGAGAGAAAGATGAGCCAAAATGGTTTTCTATTGCCGAGAAAACTGTTCAACGGTTGGCCAGAAATGGTAATGCAAATGACAAAGGGATGGAGCAAGCAGTTGAATAAATTAGGGTTTTCAATATCCACCTAGAAGGCAGGTCATCATTTAATGTTTCAGTTACTGTTGAGTTTAATTAACTTTGCAGCTTAGTATTTAATGCTCTAGGTAATAGTGAATTTGATCCATTTCACAGCTTAACATTAATGATGTGGATATATGTATATCAATAATAGCTGGATTTGATCCAATTCTCAGTTAAATTATTTGTATTTTATCAACTACAATAATAAATACTACTTTAGCAGATAAATATTTATCACATAATTTTGAACTCATCATAATTGATATAAGGATATCAACAACAATTGGATTTGCTCCAACACTTAATTAGATTATTGATATTCTCTCAACTAGAATGTTAAATACTACCTTATCACATTCATCACATAATTTTGAACTCGCTGTCATAAAAGAACTTTCTGCTCATTTCTCATTTATTGACTACCAACATGTTTATAGATAATATAATAAGAAGGAAGAAATGCTAAAAATGGCAACATGCCTACTATTCTTCACTGAAAATTATGAAGAACTAGTTATTGCGGAAGATTCAATACAACTATTTTAGATGAGCTTATGCTCCTTTTGGCCTACTCCACAAACCTCTTTGGTTTCTTTGAGTATGGTCTTTGTTTTTTGTATGGTGTAACTTATAGATACCTATCACTGACACCTCTGTGTGCTTTGACTTTAGTCACTTCCCCGAGCCCTTCCTTAGATCAAATTTCCAGGCTCTAATTATCATCTCTTTGGACAACTTTGGATAGTCAGCCCTCTTCTTGAAGGGACAGATAGAAGAATGACTCTTTCCCCTAAAATGACTCCTATGTACCCACGGATTTTGTGTTTGACTGCTTTTGTTAGTTTCTGAATTGTTTTTGGACTCTGTTTATAAATAATATTTATATCATGTTGATGTAACTAGTTATCTTTGATTCACTATAAATAACAAAAAAAACAACTATCTTTCTTCTGGAAAATTTTTGAACTCACCATCCAAACTGATTATAAAAATTGTAATTTAAATAATTGCTTATAAAAATTTGTAAACTGAAGTGCTGTTGCAGTCTTATTTAACTGTAAACGTTGTAAGTTAATTAATCTATCAGAGACAAGTTGCTTCTAAGAATTCGTAAATTGAATTGCTTTTGCAGTCTTACTATTTAATTGTCTAATGCTTTAAATATTTCGGTTAATGGATCCTACTTAAATAACAGGTTTGATCTATTCAAGTGTTATGGTGGTCAACGGTTGACTTTGTTACTCTGTTTTATGTTTTTGGATAGTGGAATCTATAATATAATTTTATACCTATGGTATTTTACTAAATTAATTTTATGATATTTTTAATAATTCATGAAAAAAATCCAAATAGAAAGATGTGAATGGTCATTGATTTTTATTTTTAATCTTTAGAGCTGTCCTGTTGTGAAGTGGATGTGTTACCAGAAATCTTTTTAATTTTTATAATTTAAATGACTTGATAGTGTCATGATATCATGTCTTTTTAATTCGTTTTTAGTGAAGTAGGCTACATGATAAGTTTGTTGAGTATAGCTAATTCATAACTGCAGCTTTGGAGTATTTCTATGCACCATTCTTGGTAGTTGTTTTTCTTAAAAGAAGTTTAGAAAAAGATGATATGGGTGGCTTTCTATTTTGTGTCATAGTGACATCTTTTTGTAAAAGTATTGTTCGTGTATCCCATGTATTAATAATCATTATTTGTATTCAAGTTTAATTTTTTTTAATATTGAATTTGTATTTTTTTTAATTTGTAGGTTTAAGTAAATTAATGTTTTTATCTTTTGATATTTAATTTTAATAGAAATTTAGAAAAAAAAAAATTATCTTAATATAATACAGAATGATGAAATAATAAAAAAATGTTTCATAAATATATAATTTTTATTTATGAGAAAGTAATATATTTAAGAAAAAACAATGCTTTTTAACAATAATATATTAGTTTTCTTGTAAAATACAATGCATGTGGGTGACTGCACAAAGTTGAGGGACCTTTTAGATGCAATGGTATATTCAAGAAAATGATTCAAGATTTATAAAAGAGATGATCCCAAGTAATGTCAATCCTACCATGCCTAGTCCCAAGCCTACCAAGGTGATTACAACTAGGATAGTTAACAAAAACACAAGCATGTTATGTTTCTCTAAAACATGCAAGTGTTCAGTGTTCTCCAAAATGCGCAGACATTCTATAAAATATGATTTATGCCCAAAACAGGTCATGCCCGTCATTTTCTCCGTAACAACCAATTGCAACGATTATGGTCTGACCAAAGCATGCAAGAGTGAACATGATTTGAGTTAGAAGGGCATACAATTTCCACATTGGGGATCAATCTCTTCATTCTCAAGTATTTACACCAAATGCCTTCCAACTACTTTCACTATTTTCAATAATTTGTATGCCCTAATATAAATTGAAACCATAATTTTTTTAATTTCTATGCCCTAAAAGAAATGTGGATGCCCAATGGAAACCAAAACCCCAATTTACTCAAACAAAACAAATCAATTACTCTATGTGCATATATATTCACGAGCATCCTTGTGAACCCAAACCAATATTCACAAATATGCAAAGTTTCTCAAGCATATAGCAAGGTTGCATACAACTAAAAAAAATTCCAGTAGAATTCATATTTTCCCCAAAATACATAAATAAAGATGCTAAAAGACACTAAATGGCCTATAGAGTGCAAAAAAATTCATGCCACAATAAATAATGACAAAACCAAATCCTTGCCAATATTGGGAATTTATTCATCATTAGCACTACTTACCCTCCTTTAGGCTCTATCCCTTACCTCTACTTGGAATATCAAATATGGTCCTCCAAGGACATTAATAAACACCTTATAGTTTTGGTGAAACTTCCTAATCCAAGTGTTAAAATAAGGTATAGAAGCTTCCCATGCTTAATAAATGTTCTCACTTGAGTGAAGAGTACATTTTGGTTAAGGTCAAGACAACGGAATTCAACAATAGGCTCTACCAACATTAAGATACATAGGGAGGTTGATATGTGTTTGATTACATGCCAATCACGTACTATCATACATGATAGAATCCAGTGGAAACCTTGCAACCCTAAAATCTTGAAAAATGTTAATTATGTTAAATTCTAGTTCCCAAACCACTATACACAAATATGCAAAGTTTCTCACGGGAATATAGAAAGAGTGCATACAACTAAAATAAAATCAAGTGGAATCCATACATGCCCCAAATTACATATAAAAAATTATGCTAAATGAAATATAGAGTCCAAAAAAAATCATGCTACAACAAATAATTACATATATCAAAATCCTTGCCTATATTGAGATTTTATTCATCAATAGCACCTTGTGACCCCTCCTTTAGGCTCTAGCCCTTGCCTCTACCCAGAATCTCATAGTTGGTCCTCCAAAGGCATTAGTCTACACCCCGTAGTTTCGATGAAACTTCATAATCCAAGCCTTAAAATAAGGTAGAGAAGCTTCCCAATCAACAAGGACATTTAATGTATACATCTAGCAGTTGAAATTAATACACATATAGGACATAAATTAAGATGGAAAAATGTTAAATCTTTATTCTTAACTGTAAAATTTGTTCAATTTTAAATTATAAATAGTTCAAGTTGGTATTTGTCGTACACTAGTTTTAGATTTTTCATTGCTTAGATATGTCATTATACCATGTGTATTTTTCTAATGATATTTTTATTTTTTTTATGATTGCAGTGGCTGTTATGGACCATAACATAGATATTTTGAGACTGATTGGTCATTTGAGAGATATTGGTGCGGCCTGGAGGGGTGGAGATAAAATTTGTCGCTCCTTTTCAGTACCATTAGAGTCCATTGTAGACACTATCAGCAGATCCAACGATGCGTTGTATAGCATAGAATTTTACAGAGAGAAAACATCAAGAATATGTTGATGGATATAGCTACAATGACATTAAGAAGATGAAAATCACCAAAGTGCAAATATATCACATTTTAGACTGCCTAGGAAAAATGTCATTCCAAAGACTAGCATACCACATATTTCAATTGAGTGGTGCATTTGTCAACCAATCAAACATCACTAGATGGACAAATGGTACATGGTTTTTAACATTTCCCTACATAACAATAGGCTCCAGAAACTTTATTCCTAGTTTGTGTTGGGAAAGCATGTTAACTATTTTGACATGTTGGGGTTCCAAGGCGTTGGTAGGGGGATTTCCCAAAACCGTCCCAATATTAGGCATAGATAAGTCGATCGATAGATACCTCCACCTTGTAGCCAGATACCAAGGCTAGATTCCCCTCCTGCACAAGATATGATTCCCAAGACACAGGAGGCATTTCTTATGCTAGCTCAAATGATTTCCCACAACAACACAACTATTGACCAGGTAGGGCCCTCTCTCTGTGTGGGGTGCAACCAATAGCTTCTGGTGGAAGAGGACCATCTATTGGTGGGGATATACCGACATCCCATGAGCCCCCAAAATTAACCACATGTGTGCACAACATGTAGTCAAGCCTGCTATGGTCATGGACCAACACACGGTACCTCTACGATGATTGTCGGTCAGGTAAGGATATTGTAAAAACTCTAATGTTGTTCAGTTTGTTTTTTCCATATTGTACACATATTCAATATTCTTAATATATATAATTTTTAATCTTGCGGGAGCTTGATGCCTCTACATGGGGTGGTAGTGTACCTGGTGTTGTCGTATCTAAGGCGACAACAACCAACATTGAGGTCATATTTCAACATGTCATTTTGTTAATGGTGTTATTTTTTCAATACATGTTAGTTCATTAATTTGTTAAACGGTCTCATATTTACAATTTTTGAAGCTGTAGGCACTGCATTGTAAATAGGATATGGGAGAAAGTGATTTTAGTGAATCTCCCCCGGGTGGATTCTAGGATTACCTTAGGAATGTAAGTACATGGTTAATGACTTAATCTTGTTCAAATTATTTTTCGCTTATTGTACTCCTTATAGATTGCTAATATTTATAATCTTCAAACTTATAGGTGTTATCTGGCTCTACAGAGGGGAAAGAAATTCCTAGTAGCGATCCCTCCCATGGGGGATATATGTCATAGGAATAGGTAAGTATATTACAACATGTTAGTTTTACAATACACATTATTTCATTTGTTCATTTCCATGTCTAACAATGAAAACAATCTATGACTGCATGCATCAACATAAATCATTGCACCACCATTTTGGTTTGGCTCTCCCCATAGTCCAAACATAGAGAAGGGTTTTGTCTACACCAGACGAACATCTTTTGTAAATAGAGTGGGTGTCCATGATCATGGACCTACTGATTCCAAGGTAATGTACACATAGCCTTTGAAGATAGTTGTTGGTTATTTTTCAATTCACTCCACAACTTGTTTTTCTTAATGTTTTTTTTGCATCTTTACAGCATCAAGAAGGAGAGTCCTCCATGTCAAACCTTAGAGGTATTATTGATGTTGCAGTTAATGTTGCATATACAATGGGGATAAGTCACACATAGGTATCTACTTGAATATTTGTACATGTACAGTTCATTTGTATTGTGTATGCACATGCATGATGTCTAATTATTTTAGCATTCGGTGAATGTAGCCTCACTTTGGTCGATTAGTGCACATGACCAAGGTTTATGTTAAACCTATGGCTCCACTTTCTATTGAAGAAACCCAATATCCTACCCCACAACATATTTTTTTCGGTCATATGTTCATTAATTAAAAATTGGTTAGTTCTTTCTCATGCATACATGTTGATAATTATTGAGATAATTGACATAGTATATTTTATTCGTAGAGCACCATTTTAGAGAGTCTCTCAGTAAGGAGGAGGACACCACAAGCATCTATACCACAAATGGATTCAGTGAGTGTTTGTTTTATGTAATTGAGTCGTAATTTAAATTTTCAAAGCTTGTAAATGCTTCAGTATTTGTTCAGTAACCTAATAAAGAAACATGATCTTTGACTTACAGTCACTAGAGATGCATAGTGGTCATGTAAAGAGGAAACAAGCATCACACAGGAAAAAAAAGAGGAAGCTATATTTTTTATGTGTTAGTACAGGACAGGTCTGTACTTTTATGTACAATAGGAACTTAGTGTTTTGATGTGTGGTCTATGACATATGTACTTGTGTTTGCGTGTACATCATTGATGTTTATTATACATGTACATTGATAGTCCATTTAAGGGTCATCTATTTTTGTATTATAATTTCCATGATATAATATATATGTCATATTGGCTCTTGACAACTTCATAGTCCAGTCTTATGTGCGATCATACATGTGTCGCCAATAAATGTTTCTATGTGTAATGTTCCAAATTTTTGATAGCTTGGATGATTTCATGAAGATATCAGTTATAAATTTGAAAACAATGCACAATTACAACATTGTGTAATGAAAACAATGCACAATTACAACATTGTGTAATGAAAACAATGCACGACAATGTACATTTACAACCTGTTCTTGACCACAATCGAATTATATGAAGTTGCATGTAAAATCATGTGAGTGGTGCACCTAATCCATACAATCTACTATCACACTTAAAACCTACAAAATAAGAAACTAATACAACTAAGTATCAATCAATTTATCATAAGACTCATTCGCAACCCACCAACTATACTCAAACCCTTCTTATCCTAACCCACTAACATTGTTAACCCTAACCACCTATATATCTCGTGTTTCACCTTAGTGACATAAGCACCCAATGTACTCAAGTGACACACATAGGAACAAATCAATCTAGCTAGAATGCACATGAATGCCTAACCTACATATAAGCACCCATTGGACAGGATGCACATAGATGATACACCTATGAAACACACTTATTTATCACGGATAGGTGATACTTATGTTTTACCAGCTTGACCCACGCCACCACCTATAACACTAATCCATATAACTTTAACCCATTTATGAATAACCCACTACCCCCAAAAAACCCAATGCATAACATACTAATGATCCTAACCCTAACTACCTAAGTCACTTTGCAACATACTTAACACACATAAGAACCCAACACACCTAAGAAACTAACCCAACTAAGTGGAACGCATAAGCACCTTACCATGGTCATCTTTCTATGGCACGTTGAAAATCACCTCCTAGAGATTTTCAGGGACATTTGTTGAATTCCTACTTGGGGCATAAAATTATAATCGTGCAACAAAAATGGGTTTTAGGAGGTCCTGCAAGTGTGTTTAGGTAGGCTCCATATGGGAACACTGGGGACAATTCCTTGGTTGATCATTTGCAAAGTTGAACACTATGTACAAAAATTGCACATTCCCTTACTGAGCAAAACCCTCTATTCCAAAATCGACCTAAAAGAGGATCCATGGTCCATGGAACCAGAGGAGAGGGGCACCGCTAAATATATGTTGATGTCCTTAATCCAACAGATTCGATGATTCATCGATATGAGGCACAATCCTCATTCTACGACACGTTGAAGCTCACCTCCTAAAGGCTTTTGGGGACATATTTCAAATCCCTACCCAAGGCATAGAATTCCAATCGTGCAACAAAAATGGGTTTCGGGAGGTCCTGCAAATGTGTTTATGCAATTTCACATGGGAAATCTAGCCACAAGTTATTGGTTGAGGAATTTTAAATTTGACCCCTATTTGCAAAAATCGCACATTCCCTTACTGAGCAAAACCCTAGTTTCCAAAATCAACATAAAAGAGGATTCTTGGGCCATGGAGCCATAGGAGAGGGATACCCGTAGCACTATCATGATGTCATGAATCCAACAGAGTTCACGATTCATCAATCTGATCCAAAATTTTGGTTGTATTTATTTTTGCAAGTAGGTCTCTGTATCCATTAAGTGACACATGCCAAATTGGACATAGGGAAAAGTTGTAAAGGTTTGAATGTTTTATACTAGATATTGGTCAATGGTCATGACATTGAATAAATGATATTAGTTATTTGTAGATGATAGTTAGTGGCTACAAACTAGGGTTTCTAGAATTTTGAAAAAAAACTAAGTTTTAGGCTACAAATTAGAGTTTAGAATTCAAACTAGGGTTTAGGGTAAAACTAGGGTTTTTTGGATTGACTATATGGTTTCTAAGCTAGGATTCTAGGCTAGGCTTGGCTAGGGTTATTAAACATGGGAATATTTGTATACCTTATTTTAAAACTTGCATTAGGAAGTTTTGTGAAAACTTGGGGTGTTTACTAATGTCGTTGGAGGACCAACTTTAAGATTCAAGGTTAGAGGAAAGAGCCATATCCTAGAGGAGGGGGATACAAACTAGGGTTTCTAGGGTTCAGAATGCAAATGAGGGATTCTTGGATTATTTTGCATATTTGTAGCATAATGGTTTAGATACTGAATGGATGCTTATGAATATATATGTACAGTGAAGTTTTTTTGGCATGCATATATAGTTCCAGCATGAACCTTTTCGGATTCTTATGCATATTTTTTCATAATGGTTTGGATTAAAATGAAATTTCATGGTAGGATTTGTGGAATTTGTCCCCCCAATGTAAGAATTTCTAGGGTTTTTATTGTTTATAATAGAAACTAGGGTTTATGCTACACAATATGGTTTCTAGATATTTGGAAGTTAGCCTTGAAATATTTGGTGTGTTTCAAAATAAGGTCTAGTTAACATTTCTCAATGGGGACATTGCATTTGAACTTAACATGATTGATACACCTAGGGATTCTACAAACTAGGGCCTAGCCTACAAACTAAGGTTTAGATTGCAAACTAGGATCTAGTCTACAAGCTAGGGTTTACAAGTACATGCTAGGGATTTTACACGGCCTATGATAACATTGTAAAGTTGTAGATGAGTGAGCATTTGATAGTAGATATTTTTCCGTGTGGAAATTGCATTTGGCATTAGTTTAACACTTTCATTATGAAATGCCATTAGGTTTCAAGGGTTTATAGGGATAGATCAGGTTTCTAGGTTTCTAGATTTGGTTTCTAGGATTATAAATTAGATTTCTTGGGCTCGATTGGGTTTCTAGGGATAGATTGCATGATTCATGTATGTATGAATATAATACAACAAATCCATGATGAAACTTGTGCGATTTATCAAGTTGTAAAATTCTATGCAATTTATCAATCTATTAAGTAGTCAATAGTCAATGAGACCATGAAACAAAATCATGACATGTACATCTACACCACATACTTATAACATAGTACAAAAATACCATCCATACAAAATACATGGATAACTACCTATGATCATTTGACTAAACCATCTGGATCACCTCTAATACCAACAATATCCTTTAACCTCTCATGCTTGGAGTAAGGCAAGAAGTATCGTGACTTTGATGGGTTCTTCATTGGCATTGTTTGTAGTTGGAGGTTTGTGCCAATAACTAAGCTTGTATAATGGTATACAATTTAACCTTGTTTATAATCTTCAAATACATTACATTTTTTCTTTGGTGCATGGGAAACCTGTGTCAAATATTCTTCTTTGATAACCAACGACCCAATAAAAAAATCATTGCCCTCGAATTTTCTTAATGAGACAATGAGGGTTTGATTCCCATCTAAGCAGCATGTTCTCCGATAGTCAGTGCCCCATTCATTGCCTCTCGAGGAAACCGCTATGTATATGTGCCCTGCATAAAATAAAGTGCCAACATAGGAGTAAGATAAATAAACACAACTATTTGTTAAACATTTCAAAATAATCGAGATATTAGTTGAATCTGGTTGTACGAGATTTTATATGTGGTCATAGTCTGGTGAAAAACTTGATTGGTCCTCCTCCAACTAGGATAATTCTGCAGTTATATGTCAAACAACAGGGAGCAATACACGATCCCATGTATCAACCCAATTTATTGATTCACAATTTCTGATTCACCACTGTTACATGGATAACAAACACATGATACTTCCCTTGTCCACATTTCAATTATAGCATTGTCTAACGTTCTAACTAAATGAAATACACGAGTTCCTTGGACGGTCTTGAACTCATATAGGTGTGATCGATCTATATCGAACACCTCCCAAAAATATATATGTACATGTTCTTTTTTATTTGATTGGTATTCTTTCCTTTTTGCTCGCTCCCCCATTACTGAAGAACACCATTCAACAATCGTCTTTACATCTCGGATGAACGAAACTATTGTGAAATTCATTTAGTGGCTAGGTAGTGTAGTATTGATGCACGCACTTGCTCCATCATGTGCCCCTTTTATGTGTCCTCTCTTAGAATAGTTCCAAATATGTGGCACCTTGTGCCTCTTGTGGAGCATACACAACCATTGGAAGACATGGGTATTTTTTAATTTCCCTGCACAACCATCAGACCAAATCCAATGTTGTTCCATCTATATATTGTTATCCTTCAAGTGATTTTAGAATAATTGAAAGTCATGTTGTACAAAAGACAAATCATGACACATGTGTGTGTGTGTGTGTGTGTGAGAGAGAGAGAGAGAGAGTGAATGGGGTGGTGGTGTGTTAAGGAGAGAGAGGAGGATTAATGGGGCTTAGAGGTAGGGAGAGGAAGAGGGGATGTTAGTAAGAGTTAGGGGGAGAGAGGGGGATTAGTATGAGTTAGAGATGGGAGAGAGAGAGAGGGAGAGAGGAGGGGGGTGTTAGTGGTAGTGGGAGACATAGGGATGTGTGTGTGTGAGAGAGAGAGAGAGAGAGAGGAAGGGGGGCGTTAGGGGTTTTGTGAGGGTTAGATTAATGTGGGGGTATTTAGGTGTTGTAGAGGGGATTTAATAGGAGTTTTGGATGGGTAGGAGAATATGTAAGCATAACGCATGCATTTTTTTGTTCATCAAAATGCGAACGTGTTTTTGTTCACTAAACAAATTCACATTTTTGTTCACTAAAACGCATGTGCGATATTTAACATTACAACTATATTGTTTGGTTTGGTGATGATAACAATAAAACATTATAGGGGGGTTAGGGGTTTGAGGAGGATATTAGGGTGATTAGAGAGAAAGGGGAGTATAGGTGTGGAGTGTGGGTGTTTGGGTTAGAGAGAGGGGGATATATATATATATATATATATATATATATATAGAGAGAGAGAGAGAGAGAGAGAGATTGGGGGATGGTAAGGGGTTAGAGGTAGATATAGAGAGGGAGTGTTAAGGGGTTAGAGGTATAAACCGAGGGGAGTGTTAGGATATTGGGTGTAAGTGGAGAAAGGGGGAAAGAGAGTGAGACAATGGGTTAGTAAGGGTTAGGGAGAGGAGCACAAAGTGGGAGAGGGGGCGTCAAGGTTAAGTGTATGTGGAGGAGTAGGGGAGTGAGAGAGAGTAAGAGATCCACTATAGTAGAAGAAAATCATTCTCCTTTGTCAGAGCATGGGAAACAAGAAGAAGATTGGCATTCACAGGAAATAGTTGTGGAATATATACTACATCAAGGTGTCTTTGAAATAATGAAACCAAATAATTAATTGAATAAATCAAACCTGCTGTACAAGGTTGTAATGTAAGGAAATCATCAAAAAGGGTTAAAAATCCCATAGTTGTTCGAGGATTCCTTTCTCTTAGCTTGGCCTAGTTACTCATGGAGGAAGGAAGGATAAACTTTAGAGAACCTTGTTCCCTGATGATATTCCCACCTTCAACTATAAGGGGAATATTCTTGCAAACACTATTAAGTTGTCTGGTCTAGATGTAGTTTTTTTTATGTATGAGGGGAATCGAAAATGATGCCATTCTCATGCTCATGTGACATGTGGTTGATTCCGACAGATGCCACTATAACCGTTAGGTGCGACAAGCTGGGGGCTCAACCTTCACATGTGTTTCGTCGAGACTAAAACTGGTGACCTCAATAATAGCCTGTATGCCTTAACAAAATGTGCAGTTGACAATCGACCTACATCCCTGCCCCATCTGGACCAAATGTATTTACTTGCAGATGAATAATCGAAAAATTGTGCAATGGTGATAACAAGATTTATGACTAGTGATTCTGATACTACATGCAAGAGATGCTCAACAAAATCTTAGATAGAAAGTTCTGTAATTTTAGGATATTGATTCAACCTTCCTAAGAATCTCTCCCTTCACCCCTTACCACCCCCAATGTCTCTCCCTTCACCCCTCTTTCCCTCTTCGTGTCTCTATATTACCCATTAACACCCCCACCCCTTTCTCTACCTCTAACCCCTTACCACCCCCGCCCATTTCTATACCTTTAACGCTATAGCACCCCCCACCCCTTTCTCTACCTCTAACCCCTTACCACCCCCGCCCATTTCTATACCTTTAACGCTATAGCACCCCCCACCCCTTTCTATACCTCTAACCCCTTACCGCTCCTTTCCCCTCTACCTTTAACCCCTTATCAACCCAAATTCTTGTCAATGTTATAATCGGAAAATAATAAAATCAATGTTATAATGGACAAATAATAAAATTAATGTTATAATCATCCAAATAATAAAATCGTAAAATTAAAATTCACGCATGTGATTTGTAAAACTACAACGTGTTCACATTTTGTAAAACTACAACGCATGTGCGTTTTGGTTTGGCGCGAAAAGATATTTGAATTTAAACAAAACGCGTACGCATTTCTTGGCACTATGGTCGAACCTACGCATGTGCCGTCGTGGCATTCTTATGCCTATGTGTTTCCTTCAAAATTTGCTTCAAATTCATCATGCATATGCCTTAGAGTATGATAAGCCATGGCTAATTGAGTGTTACATCTAATTTTTCAATATGCTCGTGTTTAGGCATTGGTTATAATATGCTACACACCATCATTTTTTATGAAATTTTAGCCAGAAATCTGATTTTTTTCTGTAGATTCCAAATATGTAATTTTAACAAGAATATATATATTTTTCTATTTTTATTATTATTTTACTTGTGTCATGACTCCCTGACTCAAAAACAAAAAGATGCCAATGTTTCGTCCATAACTCTTTTGTTTCTCACCATTTTGAAAAACAATGTATGGTGCACTAAAGGACATTAACCTCTACATATTAAAAAAAAAAACCATTTCAAAATAATTGCATTAATACCTTCAAAGGATGCACCCACACTTGAAGTACTGTTTTCAAGGTTTGATCACTTAGGTAATTAAATAAAAAATTTAATTTTTTTTTTTGGAAAAATAGTGGTACAAAATAGTTGTTCTCTATATTTCTACCAGTTTTTGTAAGTTGATTCCATCATTTAGGAACTCAAAGGATGCACCCACAAAAACATATACCTTATAATTTGTGCCAAAAATAAACGGTTCCCATTAAAAAAGATCAAACTTTAGATAGTTAAGAAGATTTTCAATAGAACAAAATTATATATTTGGAAATGTCATTCAATTTCATACTTTTCATCTTTTTTACTCATCGCAAGATTCATTGTGTGTGTGTCTAAAAATATCCATGTAAGTTGAGGGATGCCTATTTTTTTAGTTTTCTATTGCATCTAATGTGTCAAAAGAGGCCCTCATCAGCTTGTACACACCCATGTGTTTGTATAAATGTAGGTAATAATTCTTGTGGGCATTAAAACAAAAATAATTATAGGAATATAGAAAAATGAGCATGGTTTTGTTTATGTAGCTTAAACACTGGGATAGTTAATGTGAAGATGAAATCAAAATAACCAACTCATCCAACACATATAACAAAGGAGACAACCTTTCCTTCCTTTTTTTTGTATTCACAAGAACACACGTGCATTATTAATACTTACATGATTGTTGTACATAAAATATTATTAACACTTACATGATTGTTGTACATAAAATAATATCCATGTAAAACTCCCTTAATAGCACGCTCCAAATGGAAATATTTTAACCGAAACATTGTGTTTTAGGGGAAAATCACATATTTCCCTCTTTCAAGCATATTCAAGGCCCCTAGACCCATCCCCTTTCCGCACAACTTCCTAATGGCTCTTGAATATCACTCGAAAGTGAAAGAGCCCACATAAAGGGCACATATACAACCATGATTGCAGGTCTTATTCATGTCATTAAGACCTAGAAGCTTCAGTTTCCTATGTAAGGTGCATGTTCTCTCTTTTAAATATTTTTAAGACTTTAAACCCATCACCATTGCCCAAAACCAAATAATTCCAACCAAATAACACTTATAGCCCAAAGATCTCGTAGAATGGTCATATGTGGTGTTTTAATGCATCTTTCATGAAACTTGAGCTTGGGAAGATTTGTTAATTGCCCAATTCCTTGTTATTCTTCCTTAACCTTTGTTAAGATCAAGATAACCTGAACAATATCATTAAAAACATCATAATGTCCCCTAGTAAACCACCCATAGTTTAAAGATCTAAAAAGAGGGATTGTTTTATGCATTCTAGGTATTTTTTATGGCATTTAAGCTCAAGAAGTGTCATTTACAACATAATGACCTTATTTTCCTCCCCTGACCTTGATTAGACCTCAAAACCCATTCTTGGTTCACAACTAACCTAGTCATGGGGCCCAAAGCACTCTTAGAGGAAATTGATAACCAACATAGGTCAGATATTGTGGTTTAAGGACTTGTGCATGGTGCTTGAGCCTGAGAATCAATATTTAGAACTGAATTCTATTATTTCCCTCCCCTGATTATAGTCAAATGCTCAAGCCTCATCCATGATGACCAATATCTCATAATGGCTGCTATATTCAACTCGAACACCAAAGACTCCCTAGAGGGCTCATGTCATGGTTTAAGGTCTTGTTCATGGATGTTGAGCTCTATAAGTTTCAATAAGAAATTAAGGTGATTGTCCCCCCTAACCATGTTTATATGGACACACACATTTCTAGACCACAAAACATAGACATGGCACTTATATCCCACTTGGAGGCGAAATCCCTCCTATAAAGATCCTATATGTTGGTTCAAGGACTTGTTTAAATCTCTTCTTCTCAATAATATCTAATAAGATCCAAAGAAATTTATTTCATTCTTTGATGATGGTTAAGACCCCATGATCCATTCATGTTCTTGTGTGGGTGGTCTTAAGACATGTTCATGGTAATTAAGTTAGATTTTAGCTATGTTTAGGGTATGAGGTTATTGTTTCACTCCTCTGACCCTAGTCAAGGCCTTGAGGTTATTGTTTCTCTTCTATGATCAAGATCATGGCCTCAGTGACCCATTTTTGGTGTGCAAAACATATTAATGGTACCCATATCCATAGGCTAAAGATCCCCCTAATGAGGGCCCCCATGAAGATTTCTAAGTGTTGTTCATGACACCTGAGATCGTGTAGACTCAAATAGGGATTACGATCCTTATTTACCCCCTTGACCATATTTAGACATTAAGACCCATTTTTTATGTACAAAATCAATTCAATGTGATTTTATCCTACTTGAAGGCCTCATGTGTTGGTTTGAGTACTCGTTCAAGGATATTGAGCCCATATCCCATGGGTCTTCACTTAGTGAAACTATGCCATAATGCCCTCGTTCATGGGATATTAAAGAATACCCCTAATTTCACTAGATATTGATAAATACTTACCTAAATTATTTTGTTGATCCCCCTCCCAATACATATTTCCAATTAAAAAAACCTTATGTTAACTAGATATTCAATATTTTTACTAGATACCACTTTTTATACCCCCATTTACTATAAACCCATGATACCCTAGTCCCCCTAATACCTACAATATATTGACTTTATTTTTCAAAAATTAAAAAAAAAAACTTATGAATTAACGAGATAATATATTGGCCAACAAAGTGAATTCCATGTGCCATATCCAAAGGTGTTTATTTTATGTCCTCAACCACGATAAAGTGCTTGGAACTCATCCTTGGGGTGAAAAAACTCCTAATGGAATTCATATTCAACTTTGATGCTAAATATCAACTTTAGATACCTATAGTAGGCCAAAGATACCCTACAAGGGTTTCATTGGTGATTCAGGGGTGTGTTTAATGCTCTAACCTGAGAAACTTCATCAATTGTAGGTGTTATTTATGGTGCTTGAGACCAAGAAGTGTCATATAGGGTCAAAGGCCCTTGTTTTCCTTCCCTAACCATGGGTAGACTTCAAGACCCATTCTTGGTCCACAACTAACCTATTAATCCTTCCCATATTCCCCTTGGAGGTGAATAATAACCATTACAGGTCAGAATTGGTGGTTTGAGGACTCGTTCATGGCGCTTGAGCCTAAGAAACAAGTTTAATGTTAAAGAGGATCTTGTTTCCCTCCTCAACTATGGTCAAGGACCTGAGACCCATCCTTGATTCCCATGAACTCATAATGGCGTCCATATTCGATTTGGATGCTAAAGGATTCTTAAACATGGCTCATGTTGTGGTTTCTAGGTATCGTAAGCATAAGAGCTATGTTTAGGGCCTAACATTGTTTTTTCCTTCTCCCAACCATGATTAAGGGCCCTAGGATATTGTTTTCCTACTACAACCATGGTCAAGGTTCTAAGAGCCATTTGCAGAACACAAAACATCTTAATGGAACCCATATACAACTCCTACGCTAAAGACCCCCTAACAAGAGCTTGGGTTACAATTTATTGGTGTGGTTCATGGAGCTTAATCTTGAGAAGATTAAACTATAACATAAGACCCATATTCCATCCTTAACCATGTTTAGACATTAAGTTTCATTTCCCATCCTTCACCATGTTTAGACATTAAGTTTCATTTCCCATCCTTCACCATGTTTAGACATTAAGTTTCAACTCCAATGCACCTTTTAATTAATCAAGCAAAATATCTTATTTTTTAGTTATATGTTTATTTATGATGTTTATCTATTTTAGTTAATAAAATGATTTTACTTACATTTAGTTAAAAAAAAAAAATCAATCCAATTTTTTTCATTAAAATTATATTTTTCAAAGTAATTGATTTTTTTTCTTAATTTGATCTTTTTATCTACTTCTTCTTTTAATATGCATTTTTTATTTGAAAATACTTTCAATATAACTTACTTTATAGTTTTTATGCATCTTTTATTTGAAAATACTTTCAATGTAACTTACTTTATAGTTTTTATTTGAAAATACTTTTAAGATATTTAAAATATCCCTTTTATAAATATCTATTGATTAAATAAATATAATAATTTATTTTTTTAATTATAAATATGAGTTTTTTTTATTTGAAAGTACTTTCAAAACAAGTGAAATAGCAGCAAGGCTGCTTATACCTGCCTCTTAGAAATATTTTATTATGATATTGTATATAGTTCAAAGCTAAAAGTTAAACAAATTATGAAACATTCAAACTTGAAACAATGTATTACTTGTTGCCATGGTACTTATATTTCTATGTGAGATTACTTGTTGTTTATAGGTTGTTGCATTACTTGTTACTTCTTGTAATTGTCATTGTTTAAAAATCATAGTCTAAAGTTTGTGGTAAATGCTTTACACCAAAGTTCAAACTCCTATTCAGAAGCATGCAGTAGAATTTGTATTTTTCCATGATTTGGTCTCTAATATTTTAAAAATTAAAAAAACTTACATTTATTGTTATCGCTCAACAAGGCCTTTCTCAAAGTGTTTCCTGTAACCTTGCCTGCATAAAGATATTGCTAAATGTATAGTGTGATTTTATATGCAATATAAGGTAAATTCGAAGAAGGGGCTACTCACCAATTTGAACAATTCGGTGAAGCTAAGTAATGGTATTTATGAAGATTTCTTTCCACCAAATACATTGAAACTCATTATAATTTGAAATGTGTTTTTTATTGAAATTCAGACGAAATGGACGAGGAAAAATTAAATTGAAGTGGCAATTTGTTTGGAAAATTAAGAATCACTAGATTAACCAATTGACAATGAGTTGATCTACTAACATTGGCATGTCTGCAACCATTGTTAATGGTCTTCGTCATTGGAATCCTGATGTATCTGGGGCGCGCATGGGGTCCTTATGCCACAACAGTATATGCGTTTTGTCACTTCGACAACATTATAAGTCCTCACGCAAAAGGTAAATTATATTATTCTTAAATCAATTCTCATCTGTCAAATGCTTTTGAATATTTCCCATTTCAAGCGTGAAGCTTTGTACACAGGACGGTTTTGTTTGGGGAATATAAATGCAGTGGGCCAGGAGAAAACTTGAAAGGCCGACTGCCATGGGCCACGCACCTTAATTCAGGTATCTTTTAACGTAATGACAAATTGGTTGCTGTCGTAATTTATATATTTATTTCATAATATAAACAATTTCAAACCTTATACTTCATGTATGTTAAACTTGTTTGACATATTAAAAAGTGCTTTGATTTCAAAGCATGCAAAAGTAATACTTTACATTATTAACAGTTTGTGCAGGACAAGAATCATCAATTTATATATGTTAGTATAAACATTAACTTACATTTCTAAATATATGATGTTTTTATTTTGGAGGACAAGAATTATTAATAACATATATTAAATTTGTATTGTGTATTTTACACAATAGTTAATTGACTTCTATATCAATATTAAAAACTTTCTTATCAACAAAATTACAAAATTAACTTTGAAAAATGATTTTTTTTTGAAAGCGAGAGCTAGAGAATCCGTGAATTTTGAAAGCGAGAGAGCGAGATTGCAAACATGCCCATGGAATCCTAACTACTTTGAGACTGACTGACTGTTTGGTGAGACTCAAGACAAGGTCACAAGGCAATGAAACCTGAAATGTCTGTACCATAATTATTGTTCGGCTCTATACTGTCCTTCGATTTTCTGATGGAAGAGACGCAGCCTCTTCTTTCAAATTCCAATTACCGCCGTTGGAGACTACTTCTTAACGTCACAAATCTTGCGACTGGAATTAGCAGACCTGATGGCCCGCTTAATTCTGATATTAATTCTCCCCATGTTAGAACTCCCTGCAATACCCCTGCCGCCATAGCTAAAGATAATTTCCTTTATGGGATTTCTTCGCCGCGCACAGGCGCAGAAGACGATTTATACACACAATTTCAATTTCTGCCCAGATCAAGGAGCGATCTTACTGTTGGCACTTCTGCATTAGTTGATGAATCCTCAGAAGAACAAGAACAAATTACATCTTTAGTGAGAAATGCAAGTCTTGTGGAAACGGGAATCAACGGCACCGATGCTCGAGCACATAGATCGGAGTCTATTGTCGTCAATGTGGACAACGATGAAAAAACTCCAGTACTCAGAAAATGAAGGCGGGTTCCAAAATCGAGCTCGGCGCCCGCCATGGTGTCGATGTCGTTTTCAGGAATCCCAGGCGCGGCGGCCATGGCCAGACCACAAGTGAGCTCGGCCTCGTCCATCGTCAAGCACGCCGTGATCAGTGTCGTGGTCTATATGTCAAGTTGAAATGTGTTTTTTATATGTCAATCGGCATGTGGTCTATATGTCAGACAGCTGCCCTTGTTTATCTAGAATTATAAATTTAATATGTTGTCCATAAACATATTACGCTGGAGAGTTTCTATGCTCATGGATCGAGATTCATGACGTCGCAGTAGTAGAATGGATGCCAGATCATTGGAGGCGTTAATATAATACATCTGAAATTTGATAGCACTTAACACCAAGTTTTGCAGCTAAGTTGCACACTTAGCTAACACACCCTTCCACATGTGTCATGCAATGCAATTAATCACTAAATTATTGCACCTACGTTGTACACTTAGCTAATGTGTGTTGCCATGTGTGTGTCATGCAGTGTGCCTCTCTCCACTAGGTAGCATCTCAAGGCAGACTGTATACGGGTTGTGGCGATGGGTGTATCAAACGAATCTCCTTTCTTGATAATCTTGATGTTCTTGTGGAGAACTGGACATCCAACAATGACGCAGGAGCAAATTTGCTCTCTTGCTATCTACCATCAGAGAACCAGCCCAAGTCTGGAAACCAATGGTGCAAAAAGTGCATTCTCATCATTAGGTTCTTACCATACTTCTGTGGTTTTTCTTTTTTCCCATGATACCGAAGAGATTTTCCAGCTGCATTTTTATGTTGTTTTTATTGAGTTTGAGTATTAACTTTGCAGGGGCTGTGAGTGAATTAGATGAAGAGAATGCTAATTCAAAGCCTACTCCTGCTAATGTTAGAGATCCATGTCAAGAAGGTACGGTTCAGCATATGTTCATATGTTCACAAAATTGTTATCAGATGGTGGGTTTTAACATTTCATGTCTCTGTGTGGCCTTACATTTGCGATATATGGTCATTTGTTAGGGGAGAGTGCTCCATCTGAGAGATAGGTCTCCCCAGAAAAACTATATCGTGCCACTTTTTTGAGGAATCGTTTTGTTGATACAATTTTGAAAGCCCAAGTCCTCTCCTTCAGTATTAAACCCATACCACTACCTACCTACTTGTTGCGATTTAGGGCTAACTTCACTTTCCATAGATTGGGATAAATTTCCCTTTGCTGTTACCAATATCATGGCAACAGCTTCAGAACACTGAGTATCAGGTACTCGGTGACAGGGCCACAATGCTCAGTACTCCATTGTCTGATCCCGATTTCCACCGAATTGCTGCAGTTCTGGACCAAATTTAGCACA